>CM076584.1:937246794-937577282 GCA_034641835.2 Pinus albicaulis
TGTTCCATATTTAACTCTGTTTGTTGTTCCATTGGATTGTTGTTCATTTCGATCGTTACTTAATAATGTTTGCTATTGATAGGGTTGGTGTTTAATAGGATTTGCTATTTGATTTTGTTAAGTTCATGTCTGCTGTTCAAATTCATTAGTTACCAATTGTTGTTCAATTCTAGTGTGCTGTTCATTTCTAATTCATTAGTTTCAGATTGTAGAAAGATTTTTTATTTACAGTTTGTTGTGTATGCACATAGATATTCAATTACAGATTGTTGTTCATTTCCAATTCTTGCTTTTAAAAGACGTTCTTCTTAGTTTATTTTCAACAGCAGTTAGTTCAATTTCAATTTCACTTTGATTGCTTAAAGAGCAGGACTGTCAACTGTAGAGAACATTGGTTATTGCTTCCAAGTTCCCAGATTGATTGCCTTGTTCCAGTGTGATTTCAGTTGCATCAATTTCTGAAGGAATGAGTTATTGCTACTGTATCCTTGATTGATGTTTTGTAGAGTGAATAGTTAAGTTTCAGAGCATTTGAATTTATGTTATTGTAATTAGATTTCTTTTCAAGAATCTGTTTACTCTTGTATTTAGAATACTATACTACATCTCTCACAGCATTACTCTTAGCTCAATTTCAGCCTCAAATAGAGTACACTCTTGAAACAAAAATTCGTTCTCGGATTGATAATTAATGTAGGATAAATTGGTGTTAAAAGGATACCTTTTATACCTAAACATTTTGGCACCATTTCCGGGGAGAGTGTATGCCATTTAGAAGGAGTGATGCACATTTGATTTTTTTCTTCTTGGGAAGAATTCGATACTAAAGACGGAAGGTAAGAACCTGTGCACCGAGAAAGGAACATACTTGCTCACAACCCGCTTCACAGCAGAATTGGGTAAAATTATTTCTTTAGGTAGGAATGAAGGCTTGTTTTCTTGAATGAATAAACCAGCTAAACAAAACAAAATTCCTCCTAGACCCGAAAAACCTAAGGGACCGGTGACCCTTGGGCGAACAAATTTCATTGACGAAATCCTTAGGAAGACTGAATCTCAGCCATCAGTAGGACCTAGGAAAGTTATCTCTAGAGACCCTACTAGTTCCCGTCAGGCCACAGAGTCACCATCTATAGCCTTTGCTCAGATACATAGTCAAATAGAAGGAATTGAGAAAGATTCCCAAGAAATTAAGAATCCCTGCCTAATTTCTCCACAAGAAGGGAACTCTAGTAATATTCGCGAAGAAATAAGGGGAAACAGGAGAAACAAAAGAACCAAAATATCCTCTTGAAATAGTCCAAATAGTGAGTAGCCCAAATAAGGGAAGTGTTGTCAACCTCATTCAAAACAAAGGACCTGAATCTCCTCAGACAGTAGGCCAGCAAGGAATACTTTTTATTCCAGATCAAGGGAGTGTTGTCAAGGTCATTCCTACTCCTTCTAGTCAGCCTAGGAATTCTCTTGAGATCCCAGAAGGATATTGGCACATATTTGATCAAATGGCCCAGAACTAGAACCAAAACCAGCAAACACCTCAACAAACTTCCACACTGCAATATCCTATAGTGGATACTGTAGTTAATGCACCTATGAAAGCCATTCCTCTTCAACATATTCCTACATTTCATGGCTTGAAATCAGAAGATCTAGATTCATTTCTATTTGAATTTGATGTATTATGCAGGGGGTATGACTATACCACTGATCCCCAAAAATTAAAACTATTTCCTTCCACATTAAAAGGAGCAGCCTTACGATGGTTTATGGGGCTAGGTGGGGGTGTTATAAATGATTAGGATCAGATGAAAGCTGTGTTTCTAAAGAAATATTAGGATTATTGTAGGTCCCAGGAACTAAAAGATGAAATATTTCAAATGACAGCAAAACCCACTGAAACTCTGGAAGAATATGTGGAACGGTTTCAATACAATCTCTGGAGATCTCCTTATGCATCTTTACCCTTACCTGATAATGTGCTGAAGACTAAATTAATTAGGGGGATGAAGGATCAATGGGTTGAAACATTGAATATTATGGGAAAAGGTGATATATATCAGGAAAGCTATGCTAACATTATTGATTTGTGTATCAGGAGTTCAAGGGGCAATACAAGGCTAAAATCAGCAGAGCATGACATGATCACAAAGGATAATAAGACCTCCAGTGAAGGCATAACTCATGTAGAGATTGGAAATCTGCTGGAAGATTTTAAAACATATATTCTAGGGACTCTAACAATGCAGTTCAACATTATGTAAGCCAAACAAAAGCAAGCAGAAGCAAAACAAAATTTGGCAATATTTTGTCCTAGATGCAGGAAGAAACAAAACCACAAAGAGTGCCCACTGGATATAATCAAAGTTTGCGCCATTTGCACGAAAGACCACCCCACAGAAGGATGTCCCTCACTTCCTGGGTTAAAAGCAATCTATAAAGAGGTAGAAGAAGAATCAGAAGTGGTATGCTTAGTTAATCAGCGCCGATAATGGCAGCCACGACAAGCAGGTATGCCAACTGATCCATTTTCTTCTTTTCAGCCTCTTCAATATAATGCTCAGCAATATAATGGAATGTGGAAAAATCAACCACCTTTCCCCAATTGGTCACAACAGCCATTTCCTACATCATCATGGCCAAATCAAACAAACCAAACTAATTGGCCAAATTTTCCTTTCTACCCACCGTTTTGGAAAAATAATGTTTATCCAACATAATGGTCCCCCTCTACTTCGCAGAGTCAAGCCTAGCAGTCAAACTGGCAAAGACCTAAAAATCATCCAGCTAGAACAATTCCCCTCTTTCAACCTACATTGTCAGCTCCCTATACATTACCACAAAACCCGTAGACCAATTTAAGACCACAACTCCTAGCCCAACCCAACCCAAACCCAAATAATAGGCCAGTTCAGTCTGTCCAAATAATGGAACCACCAGAATTAGAAACCGAATTGAAGGAGTGTAATGACCTTCAATTGAGGTTTGGGTGTATAGTAGAAATAGAGGGAGAAAAAATTGTTCACACTAAAGATCCGTTACCTGTAGAACAAACATTGCAAAAAGAGAAGGTGGTTCAACAAAAAAATCAACATCAAATTCCACAACAAGAAACCACCTCTTCTCCACCATTCCCAGAATGATTAATCATATCTCGCCCATTAGAATATCCTGATTTTTATCTTCTGGGAGAATTAAGAAATTTGTGTATAAAAATCCCTCTCCTCCAAGCTATCCAAGACATCCCTATTTATGCAAAAACCATTAAGGAACTGTGTATAAAGAAGCCAAAGAGGAGAACAACAGCCAACCCAACTGTCCAAATAGTTGGTACTCTATCTGACTTATTATCAGAAATGGAAACACCTGTAAAATATGAAGACCCAGGAAATCGTATAGTGACGGTGCAAATCAATGGGCAATTGTTCCCAAATTCCTTAGTTGATTTGGGAGCTGCAATCAATATCCTAACAACCACCACCTATCAAAAGCTTGGCATTACATCATTAGAACCAACAACAACCTTATTAGAATTGGCAAACCAATCGGTAGTCAAACCAGAAGATACACTACAAGATGTAATGGTATCCGTAGATTCCTGGGAATACCCTGCTGACTTCCTGGTTATCAACCCAAAGAATCGGCTAAATGGACACCCGTTAATTCTAGGTAGACCTTGGTTGGCAACTGCCGATGCTTATATTGGCTGCCGACAAGGCAACATGACAATAACAAGGGGAAACTATGTCAAGAATTTAGCTTTATATCCCCCAGCCCAACCAAGCCTATCAATAATCAAAACAAGAAAGCAACATGTATCATATCTTATGGAAAATATGAGATCACCTCTAACCATAGAAGATGCCCTCGATTTTAAAGATCAAACAGAGGATGATATCATTAATAGATTTATTAACAAACCACAAATTAGATCCCATCTACAATGTCACATGATCAAGGAAGCATTTGATAATAAAGAAGAAGAAGATCCTCTGAAAGACATTCCTGATCAAATAATACCCACTACTTCTGTGTATAATAGTAAGATTGTAGAAATTGAACCAGGAAAAACTTTAAACATTAACAAAAATCTGACTGCTGAACAAGAAAAGAAGACGGTCCAATTACTACACAAATATAAAGCAGCCTTTGCATGGGATTATCCAGACATGAAGGGAATTGACCCCAAGTTATGTACACACCACATATATACCAAAAAGGATGCAAGACTCATTCGCCAACCCCAACGAAGACTAAACCCTCACCTTAAAGATATTGTCAAAGCTGAATTACAAAAACTGTTGGATGTTAATTTCATTTACCCAATATCTGATAGCAAGTGGGTATCTCCATTAGTTGTGGTACCAAAGAAGAACAGGAAGTGGATACTATGCGTAGATTACCGAGAAATCAACAAAGAAAGCCAGAAAGACCACTTTCCCCTTCCTTTCATTGACCAGGTATTAGATACATTGGCATGAAAGAAATTCTTTTCTTTCCTCGATGGCTTCAATGGGTACAATCAAATCCAGATTTCCCTTGAGGACCAAGACAAAACTACTTTTACCTGTCCTTGGGGGACATTTTCCTACCAAGTCTTACCCTTTGGCCTATGAAATGCCCCTACTACATTTCAAAGGGCCATTCTCAGCATCTTTTCAGATTTAATAAATGAAGGGCTCGAAGTATATATGGATGACTTCACACCTTACAAAGATGATTTTGAGCTAGAATTAGAAAATTTAGAAAAGGTGTTGCAAAGATGTATTGACACTAGGCTTTCTTTAAGCCATGAAAAGTGTCATATGATGATGACCGAAGGAGTTATCTTAGGACATTATATTTCAACAGCTAGAATTCAGGTGGATCCAGCCAAAATTCAGATAGTTTTGTTAATACCTACACCCACCACAAACAAAAGTACGTAGCTTTCTTGGATTTTCTAGTTATTATAGGAGATTTATAGAACATTATTCTCGAATAGCTACACCTTTATATGCACTAACAGGAAATGTTGATTTTATTTGGACAGATAAATGTGACAATGCTTTCAAGGATCTGAAAAAGCTTGTATCAACAGCCTCAGTGCTGAGGGCCCCAAATTGGAATTTTCCATTCCAAATTTCATCTGATGCCTCAGATACAGCGATTGGAGCAGTGCTTTCGCAGGAAGAGGATAAAAAACCATATGCAATCTATTATATCAGAAAAAATATATCTCCTGCTGAACTAAACCATACTGTGACTGAGAAGGAATTTTTAGCTGTAGTACATGCTATAAATAAGTTTAGACATTATATAACTAGGTATCCTGTAGTTTTATATACCGATCACTCTGCCATTAAATTTTTAGCAAATAAACCTGTTACAAATGGAAGGGTGACAAGATGGTTGATTTTATTGCAGGAATTCGATATTACAATCAAAGATCAACTTGGAAAAGAGAACCCTGTAGCTGATTTCCTGTCACAAATACCAAAACCAACAAATGCAGCAGCAGTCGAAGACCACTTCCCAGATGAACATTTGTCTGTTGTTACTGTTAGAACCCCATGGTATGCTGATATAGAAAATTATTTTGTAATAGGTAAATTACCTAAACATCTAACCCTTAATGAACGAAAGCAGATAATACAGCGTAGTACCCGATCCGCTTGGATTCGGGGCTACCTGTTTCATACAGGGTCAGATATGCAAATCAGGAGATGCGTCTGGGAGGACGAAGTATTTGATATTCTAAAAGCATGCCTAGACGGGCCGTGTGGCGGACATTTTGCAGATCATAGAACCACCCATAAGGTTTTACAGATAGGCTACTATTGGCCTACCATTTTTAAAGATGCTAAAAAATTTGTACAGGCCTGTGATAGTGGCCAAAGGGCGGGTCGCCCTGGACAGTCTGACGAAATGCCTTTGAACCCGCAACTAGTAATTGAACCATTTGAATGATGGGAACTTGATTTTTTTGGCCCCATTAACCCCCCATCAAACCAAAGAACATACATCTTAGTTGAAACCGAGTATGTCACTAAATGGGTTGAAGAAGAGGCACTTTCGAAAGCTACAAAGGACTCCGTAATACGATTCCTTTTCCAAATCTTTGTGTGATATGGCCTCCCAAGGGACATAATCAAAGAGGGAGGACCACAGTTTGTAGGTAATAAACTCACTGAAACATTACAGAATTACCACATTCAGCACAAGATTACAACCCCATACCACCCACTGGCAAACGGCCAGGGAGAGAGCATGAAGAAAGTGATCGAATCTATATTGACAAAAATAGTTGCCTCACACAGATGTGACTGGGCCTATAGATTTCCAGAAGCCTTGTGGGCGTACCGAACAACATGGAGAAGTACTACTAGGTATTCACCATATCAATTGGTATTTGGAAAAGAGCCCATCTTTCCAATAGAGTTTGAAATTCAAACATTAAGAACAACCCAGAAGGTGGGTCTAGATTTAAATGAAGCCTAGGCCAAAAGATTACAGTAAATCAATGAGTTAGATGAAATTAGGCTCTCTTCTCTTTAGCACACTGCGTTAATTCAACAACAGAGAGAAAAATCGCACAACGCCCTCATCAAATAAAAAATCTTCCACGAAGGAGATTGGGCACTCCTATATGACTCCAAGTTTCAGGATTTTCCAGGGAAACTCCAGACACGATGGCTTGGACCATACGAGATACACAAAGTGTATGATAATGGCACCATTACATTAACCACCATTGATGGATCTGGACATTCCTTCAAAGTAAACGATCATCGAGTGCGACTTTACCATAAACCGCTTACTCAAGAATCCTTCTACCAAAATTACGGGAAGATTCTACCATGCAAATTCTTGCTGAAGGGGATAACTCCTCCTCGACACCCATTCATTAAATCATTTCTTTCCTTTGAAATTTGTACATAAAGATTGCTCATTTAATTTTCTTGTTTTTTTGTATGGAATTCTGTTTCTTCGAACTCTTTTTATTTCGGTTATTGTGAATTTTTGTTGTTCCTTTCCAAAGGAACAACATTTTTGCTGTTCCTTTCGAAAGGAACAACAACTTTGCTGCGAGTGTTTTTGTTGTTCCTTTTGAAAGGAACATCAATTGTGCTATTTATTTTTGCTATATCGCAGATTTTTTTTTTGTTCCTTTCGAAAGGAACAACAGTTTCGCAGATTCTTTTTGTTGTTCCTTTCGAAAGGAACAACAGTTTCGCAGATTGTTTTTGTTGTTCCTTTCCAAAGGAACAACATTTCTGCAGATTGTTTCTGTTGTTCCTTTCCAAAGGATCAATACTTTTTCAGTGTATTATTTTTCTTGTTTTAGAACAACATTTTGAGGATCTCTAATGACTCTTCTAAAGGAAAACATACTATTTATACAAGATCACACAAATTAAAGCTTACTGGAATCAGCAAATCAAAAGAAATTGTCATTTTTTTAAGAAATTTTTTTGTAATGATAAGAAAAAGGAAAAAGGACATAACCACCAATATTACTTTGCTGTCTTACTATTGCTAAAATTAATATGATCGATTATCTTTATCATGTTGGTTCTTCCCCAAATATTTATAACTTTCTTTGACTTTTACTTCTTAAGAATAAGGGAATATTCTTTTCTATTGAGATGTTTAGACTTCTTCCACCATCCCTACTCTTAAGGAGTGCTGAGCCATCCTTTATATATAAGTAGGAAAGTGCTATATGAAAAAGAAGAAAAAATATCTATATATATCACTGAAAATTCTATGATATGGCAGATGAAGGATAGGGGGTCTCATTAAGAGCCAGCCTACCATGATCATAAGGAAGCAGTGAAGTGGCATTCCCATAATGGCCACCACACCAGGGATATGGTCCAATGGACAATTGAAAAAAAAAAAAAAAAGTCCTTGGAACAAGAGGTCTCATCACGAGCCGGCTTGCCCACTTTTCACTTCTTTTCGGTGAATGGCATTGTGATTTATCTGGTTCCCAAGCCATCAAAATGGCCTCCATTATGACATCAAAGAGCACTTCCCTAGGCATAAATAAAGGACAATGGTTCCAAGGGCGAGAAAGCAACTTTGTCAAGGTTATGGACACCTGTGGGCAACAGAGCTCTGTTGATGGTATTGGAGTGAAATTTTTACAAATCAATATTAATGTTAAACCCTTTTTCCTATATCTATATCTACATATCAAATGAAAGTATGATTCCTAAACCCTTGGTTTTGAACCTATTATACATGAAATTCATCATAAATCGATCACATTAGTTTGAGTGGGTAATAAGCGCATTAGTACTTGTGTTCACATCAGCTGTCCCTTTTCCTTATCTTTAAATAATTACAAATGTTTCTATATCTATTTATGATTTAATCACATGCATCGATTTCAGTAATGCAATAATTTGATTGATTGTATCATAAGTATGAATGCTTTATCCTGTTGTACAACTGTTGTATAGTACTTTCCTCTCTTATTTGATGGTCAAGGACGATCTATCATCCTCCAGGGGGGCGCGGATGCCTCTTAATCACTGCATGCAGATCAAATCCCTATATTTTTTTACTTGCACGCGAATCAAATCCCTATATTCTAGGGAATAACAAAAACTTAACGATATTATTCCAATCTACTGCGTTGTGTTGTTCCATTATATTACTGTGTGTTTGTAAAGAAGTAATAGTGTGTAGAGAAGATGGTAGGTCGACCAATTCGTAGCAAGCCACAATTGCTAATTTTTTCTGATGCTACACGAGAAATTCTGGAAAAATTGGGATGGATTACATACCTCACAAGGCTACAACAACCTCATGAAATGGTAGCTATCAAGTTTTTATAGAATTTGCAGGAAGGATACTCGATGGTTAGAGGAAGACAGGTAGCAGTAACAGATGAAATAATTGCAGAGGTGTCTGGTCTACCAGTGCAAGGAACCGTATGGACTCATAAGAAGGTCAGTCTTCAAGAAGCCATGAACATTTTCCAGGAAGAAGGACAGACATTGGTCATCAAAGGCAAAGGAGTTCAGCCGACATCATTGGGAGAACCATGGACGGAATTGGCAAAGGTAGTGCAGGCCTATATAACATGCGATGAAAGGAAATACGTGGTAAGACCTCGCCACCTTAAGTTATTGGCAGTATTAAAGAAAAAATGTATTGTAAACTTGCCTGCATTTTTAAATTCCTTACTGCATGATGTTGCCCATAGTATAAGAAAATCTCGGCACACAGACATGGTGGTAAGCCACCATTGCTTAATTGGATTAATAGTAAGTTATAGTCTTGCCGAACAACAGACCAGTTGGGAAGAAATGATATTTTATATTGATGGAGGATTAGCCTTACTTCCCCCAAAATGAAAGACAATGGCTATCTTGGCAGTAGAGCCACCAAAATGTAGACAGTCCTCCCGTTCAAAAAGAAGTAGGGGAATGATATAAGGTCTTCCGGGTAGCAGTAGCTAGCCCTTGGAATTACCCAGCTCAGAGGATGAATAACCCCCACAATTGGAAGGAGGGAGTCTCTGTACTGATGAGGATGAAGAAGGAATGATCCACCACATCAGTGGTGAGAAAAAAAGCCACCACACCAGTGGTGAGAAACAAAGCAGCGCAGGAGAAGGAAATAGTGAAGAAGAGGAAATTGAGGAAGAAGAAGGAAGTCCTCATACTAGTGTAGAGGGAGAAATTCGCTACTCTGATGAGGAAGAAGGTAGTTACCATACCTGTGAAGAGGACGAAGATAATCACAACAGTGAAAGAGAAGGAGTAGAGCCTCCTGAAAACACCACTGCAGGTTCACCACAAATCCCTTTACAAGAAGAGCAATTGGCCCAAATTTTGGCCAATATGAGTGAATATGTGCAGCCCCACAACCCAATGGACCTTAATGTTGATATCAACCAATTGTAGGAGCAATATTTTGCCAATAAAGAAACGACTGAGGGAATGCCAGATGAAATGGAAGGAGGAAACCCTAACGAAATAGCAGAATCAGCTGGGGTTTCTTCCCTTGAGAAGTATGGACAGGAAGAGGTGAAAAGTAAAGCAGTGTTCCATACTGAAAATTCTCAGGGAACATCAGAGCCAATTGAGGGTATTACCCTTGTAGAATGTAGCCAGGAGCATATGAACACTGAAGAAGTGCTCCAAGAAGAAAACCGAGAAGCAAGTGCAACTGAAGGCATGGCTGCTGAGGAGCAAACCCCCGCTGAGAAATTGGGTTCAGAAAAAGGAATAGCCATTCCATCAAGGAAAAGGAAGAAAGTAACTGAACTTGCAAAACTTCAGAGGGAAAGAATGAAGCTTCGGAGGCTAGTGGAACAACTTAGGCAGACCATTAGGGTTCTTAAAATGAAACAAATGCCCAAACGAACCCCAAAGAAAAGAAGCATAGTCAACGAACGAGATCCGAAAAAGAGGAAAGTGGCCACTAAAACAAAGCCCCAAGTTGTAGAGACTATGGCTGAGGCTAATCATGAAGATACGGAATAGCAGGCAGCTATTCCAAATGCAACTATTCTAGATGGAGCAAGCTCAAGTGAAAATGCACAAGCCTATAGTCAAAACACTTTTAGTGATCCTACATTAGCCAGACTCTAAGAGGAGTTGGCACAGGCTCGACAGGAAAGGGAAAAACTTGAAGAAGACACTGTTCCTAGAAGAAAATACCAAGAGTTGCAGCAACAGATGAAGATCATCCATGCGCAGAGGCTGAAGCCTCTGAGAAGTGTCAAAAGGCAAAGGAGAAGGTTGAAAAGGTAATGAATAGATTAAAAATAGCCCAGAATCGAATGGATACTCTCTACTCATTATACACAGATGTTTTAGCTTGTAGATGCCCTGCCAAGAATTCTGCTTTATTTTTATTAGAGAGATATTTACAGTTAAAAATTTAAGCATTTAGGGCAAGAAAATCTATAGAA
Source organism: Pinus albicaulis (assembly GCA_034641835.2). Lineage (NCBI taxonomy): Eukaryota > Viridiplantae > Streptophyta > Pinopsida > Pinales > Pinaceae > Pinus > Pinus albicaulis. The sequence continues at coordinate 937,257,707 of CM076584.1, forward strand.
TTAAACACTATAGATGATTTTGTAACATGCTGCAAACTTTATGGGGTAAAGGTACACCATCTCCTGTGTGAGTTCTATTTGAATAATCTCATATTGGAAAATGATATTAAGACAAATCCCAGCCCTTTTGTGGGTGACATCCAATACCAAGCATTTATTTCATTTGCTGTTAATCAGTTAAAATGGCTCAAAGCCTATAATGTTTTTCAAAGGAAAGAAAATGAGTTAGACTTGTGGGTTAGGAGTGAGCCAAAACACCCGTTACAATTATGGGCTAGGGAGAAGAATTTGATGACAAGAGAAGGTGTTATCCAAGCATTGGGGCCTGTCCATAAATCAATTGTCTTGAATGGGATAGAATATTCTCTATCTATTAGAAACCAGGGCTACATAGCAGCTAAGGTCTGATGGGGAATTTCCAATCAAAATATTCAAAATAGAGAGCCATTTAACTATAAAAATTTTGGATTAGCTGCAGATCGCCTGGTTCTTTATAGCAACCTCATTTTGAGGGAAGGCCCATTCTGGCTAGGGTGTAGGTTTCGAAGCCCCATTGCATGGTATCCTGCAGTAGATTATAAAGCCATTTATGAAATACCCGAAGGATAGACAGGGCATGTCTTTGAAGCTTTAGCTGCAATGCATGGTTTTAGGCCTTTTGATGAAAAACCTTCTCCAGCTTATTCTTTAACTGCTTTGCATGTAAAATATGGTTTTCATGAGGACATGAAAAAGGGTAAGTAGGAGGGTATGTTGAGCGTTGGAAAAGGTATGAATTCACTATGTGTTTTCTCATTCTTTTACTTTAAACATAATTCTTTTTACTTTAGAAAGGTGACTTATTACAGAATTATGGTAGAATTGCAAAGACTTATGTTTATTGTAAAATGTAACTAAAAAATTCCTTTTATTGCTAAAAACAGGAATCAAGCGAGATGAAAAGCTATACCAGAGGCGAGGCTAAAGCAATAATAACTATTTTTCCTCCAGTGATAGACCAAATCCTGCCAAAGAGAAGAAAATCTGAACGCATTGCTAAGAGAAGGCAGGGGACAGCTCGGCTTCAGTCAAAGGAAATCAAGTGATAGCTAAAGAAAGAAGGGAAGTGAATCCCTTAGGATCCTTCGATCCTGAGGGATCGTTGTTCAAACCTTATCTCATTCCTTGTCTTGTCCGTCAAGTTTGTTATATAAGGCAACACCTTTAGAGATTGGAGAGAGTCAAATCATTTGATTAAAACATTCCTTTTGTAATTCTGCACTTTATTGACTCTTGTGATCAGAGAGTAGTCATTGTAAACACTTTTATGTTCAATTAATACAAAGATGCATTTTTGTTTCATCTCTCAAGCTCTGAAGTAACCTAGAAGTGTTTCACTGGTGCTAAGGGCCAACCCTGGTTGAATCGTTCTGTTGTTTGTATTTCTATCCTTTAATTAGTGTTGTGTGATAATTTTTTTTGGTTTCATTACGATTGCAGAGTTACTTAATTACTGTTGAATTTCTTATTGGTATCGCTGTGTGCGCTAATGAATTTCATTTTTGTTCCATTTCAACAAGGATCGTGATTCCTGTATTATTCATCTTGTTATCACTTACAAAGCTTTGTTGTTCCATTGGATTGTTGTTCATTTCGATTGTTACTTAATAACATTTGTTGTCGACAGGGTTGGTGTTTAACATGATTTTCTATTTGATTTCGTTAAGTTCATGTCTGTTGTTCAGATTCATTAGTTAGCAATTGTTGTTCAATTCTAGTGTGCTGTTCATTTCTAATTCGTTAGTTTCATACTGTAGAAATATTGTTTATTTATAGTTTGCTGTGTATGCACATAGATATTCAATTACAGATTGTTGTTCATTTTCCAATTCTTGCTTTTAAAAGAAGTTCTTCTTAGTTTATTTTCACCAGCAGTTAGTTCAATTTCAATTTCACTTTGATTGCTTAAAGAGCAGGACTGTCAACTGTAGAGAACATTGGTTATTGCTTCTAAGTTCTAAGATTGATTTCCTTGTTCCAATTTGATTTCAGTTGCATCAATTTCTGAAGGAATGAGTTATTGCTACTGTATCCTTGATTGAAGTTTTGTAGAGTGAATAGTTAAGTTTCAGAGCATTTGAATTTATGTTATTGTAATTAGATTTATTTTCGAGCATCCATTTACTCTTGTATTTAGAATACTATACTACATCTCTCACAACATTACTCTTAGCTCAATTACAACCTCAAACAGAGTACACTCTTGAAACAAAAAGTCGTTCTCGGATTGATAATTAATGTAGGATATATAGGTGTTAAAAATATATATTTTATACCTCAACAGTCGTGTTGTGTGAGGGTGCCCAAGGAGACGCGTTTGGTCGGGTCGGGTTGGGTCATGTGAGGGTGCCCAGGGAAACATGTTCAGGCGGGTTAGTTCAGGTCGGGTCGTATGAGGGCGCCCAAAGAAATGCGTTTGGGAGGGTCGTGGGGTAGGGTCGTGGTACTGTGTGTTGGAATATTGTCATTGATGGCAAAGGATATGGCAAAGGAATTGGCAAAGGCATGGGAAACAATGAAGAACAACAAAGTTACAGAAAACAACGATCAACGGCAAAGAACAAAGGAAGAATGCATTTACAGAGATAAGTAGGGAATTGAAGCAGAGTTGTCCAGAGACAGAGGAAAATTGAGAAGAATGAGTGAAACTCTTATTCATTTGTATATGGTGATGAGGGATTGGTTCTAAACTCTCCATGACTTATATATTTAGCAGAATATTTGAGTCTCTGTGGACATTGGTGAAATCATGTGTTATTGACAGTTGGGATTATGCCCGTATAGACAGCTTGAATTGTGAAAAGCATGAGAGTGATGCTTAGACCAGCTCGCTTCTGTGGAAGGAGGAGATTCGTGAAGTTGTATACGATATCAGGTTGCTAAGGTCACGGCACTGTGAAGTAAATCTGCATAATGGAGGGATTAATGGTGCTCTGGTTCTGTAAGTTGTTCGAGGAACCAATACGATCGACAGTGGAATTATATGCCTCTGCCTCTGTGTAGGTATGGAAGGTCTACGAGTCTCGGCGTTGTCTGTGTAATAGAACCTGGAGCATGAATAAATCGATTATATAAAGAAAACACTGAAGCGGGGTTTTTAAATCATTTAAACAATAAGTTTGACGGAACCATGTGCTTAGACGGAACCGTGACCGAGAGGAATAGTGACGACGGGTTGGAGCAAAACCGTGGGTTATTTCGCACCACCTTTTGTCGATACGTGGTATTTCGTGGATTGGCAGTGATTCCATACAGATGTTGACACGCGTCTCTGCAAAACTGCCAAGCGCGCGATAATGATATTCCTTCGCACGTTAACAATCGACCCAGGACGGCCAGCGAAATTGCTTGTGCGTCGTCGATCTGAAAGGGGGTCATCGGATGGTCATTATTTGTGGAAGATGCGCGAAGGTTAAAAAAGGTGTGCGAAGATTAACGCAGTACGACATGCCATCGCGCGTTATTGCCCGTGCAAATTGCCCAAGCGAAATCCATCGATCTTGGAGGCTCGCGATCCAACGGTGATCGGGCAATGGACTTGCATGAAGTTTAGTTTGGTACAGAGGGGCGCATATGTGGGCCAGGGGTCAAATTTTTATTAATATTAAACTATTCGAAAGCATTGGATTTTTTATATAAAGCCCGGATTAAAAGTTCATTGAATTTTTTATTAAAAATAATATTACGGGGGCAGTATAAAGATTTAAAAATTCAGAAGGGGTACCCCCGCAGTTGAACAAGCAATCAAGCGTTGACCAGAAATCGACGGTGGAGATTAAGTACGGGGGGCACCAGCCAAAATTTTCTTTCGTACCACAAGAACCCCCGTAGTGACGTAATGATGACATACGCAGCGGAATTTGATTGGTCTTCTGACTATAATTGTGGGCCCTGGGGGTCAAAGGTTAATTTTTTTGAAAGCATTGGATGTTTTATAAAGTTCGAAGGGTTAAAATTTTATAAATATATTTATTTATCAATTTCTTTAAATTGATAAATAAATTAAAAGAAATCGTAGAAGTACGTAAGGGTAATACTGTCCAGGAATACCATTAGTTTTGACCCATCGTTTTTAATAAGGACGAAAACTATATAAAGGAATGAAGATTATGAAGAAAGGGTGTGCGTGAAAGGGTTGACAAGAAAAAAAAAAAATCTCCTTTGGAGATATCTGTATGAATAAACCCCTGATATATATGAATCTTGTGCGCACCTGTAAATATGATGATCATATCAACTAACATGTGCATGCATAAGGGTGATGAATGAATGAAGCTCTTGAAGGAATGTCTGGATGGGAAAACTCTATTCTTAACTAAAAAAATCTGAATGAACCTTTGGTCTTGAATGACGGATGAAGAAACAATGAAGAGCTAGCGCATGACTGCTGAAGAAAACATATGAATCCGGTGAGTCTGAGGGTTGAAGCCTCCATTTTGGAAGTAGAAGTTTTCTGCCAGTAGAAACTAGTGTTACGTTCAGGGGGTTGAAGCTCCCTTCCAGGAAAGGCTGGTAAACGAGAGAAGGTTGTAGCCTTCTGTAGGTGGGTGCCTGCGTGCTGGTATGAGTCTGCACCAGCAAATATTGTAAGAGGGTTTCTCTATAATAAAATATTGAAGAGTGAGATTACAGCAGCGGTGGTTTTCTCCCGAATTGGGTTTCCACCTTAAATCCTGATGTCCATATGTGTTGTTCATGGTTAATGGTTTGTTCTGTTATTTCTGTTCATGCTTAATGCTTATCTGATGCAATTCTCTAAGTAAAGACATAATAAGATATCTGGACATACATGTTGAATGCAATACTGTAACATATGGTTTTTTAAGAGAAAGGAAAGAAAAATTGTTCAACCTTAAATACTGATTCACCCCCCCCTCTCAGTATTTTTCCCAACAATTGGAATCAGAGCAGGTCCTTCTGATAAAGCTTAGCCGCTAGAAGGAAGATCATTCAAGATGAGAAATCAAGATGGAACAGCATCTATCAGGCCTCCACTCTTCAACGGAAACAACTTAATCTTTTGGAAAACAAGGATGAGATCCTATATTCAGTCTCTGGGAGCAGATGTATGGGCTATTGTTGAAGGAGGATATCAATATCTAGCCTCAGTACCAACAGATCCAATGGAAAGAAATAATTATGAAACAAATGCAAAGGCAGTCAATGCTCTATTAGGAAGTCTAACTGAATCAGAATTTGTCAAAGTCATGCAGCTGAATACAGCAAAGGCAATATGGGACAAAATCATTCTAAGCTATGAAGGTGATGCAAAGGTAAAAAGTGCTAAACTTCAAACTCTCAGAATCCAATATGAGAATCTTAAAATGCTTAATGAAGAAATCATTGCAAATTTCTTTCTACGTCTTGATGATATTGTAAATCGCATGAGAAATCTGGGAGAAACAATTACCGAATCCACTTTGGTTGAGAAAATTTTAAGATCTCTAACAACAAAATTTGAGTCAAAAGTTTCAGCTCTTGAAGAAAAGAAAGATCTTCAAAATCTTACTGTGGTACAACTTCATGGCATACTAACTGCATATGAAATGAGAAGAGGAGGACCATCTGAAGTCAAAGAAGCAGTCTTTAGAACTTCTACAAAAGGAAAGGAAGTACAAATAACAGAAGGATCATGATATATCTTAGAAGAAGATGAGATAAACTTTGTAAAGAAACTTCAACTTGGCACAGGACGATTCAGAGGTAAGCTTCCTTTCAAATGTTTTGATTGTGGAAGAGTTGGTCATTATGCTGCCAAGTGTCCTTATAAAGAAACACATAAAAAGGGGAAGGAAGTAGCAAGAAGGAATAAGAATCATTTTAGCTCTAAAAAGAGTTACTATACTCATAAAGATAGTGATGGGTTATCTGATAGTGAGGAAGAATGTGAACAAGATCTGAGAATTCTCATGGCATTTGAAAAAGGATCTAGAGAAGAAGAGGATATTTTTGTGGACGCTCTAGAAGATAGTGATTTTCTTAATGAAAACAATAAACTCAAAATTTTCTTATAAGAGAGCAAAATAATCATAGAAACTCTGAAAAATCAGCTTGAAGATAAAGAGAAACACAATGAGAAATTAGAATGTGAAGTAGTAGATCTAAGAAAAGAACTTGGAAAAGTAAGGACTCTGAATCTTAGATTTTCTAAAGGGTCTGAAACCTTAGATGAGATTATCAAGGTACAACGTTCTCCTCTCATAAAGACAGGTCTTGGATATATTGGAGAATCTTCTCAGGCATCAGCACCAAATTATCTAAAAGCAGTTACAGTTGGTTTACAACATGCTGCCACTCAGCAAGGGAACAAAGAATCTTTACAGGTAAAGCATGATCATTTCAATTCAAGAAACACTAACAGAAATGTCTTTCAAAGAAACACCAATCAACAGATAAATTCATATAGAAGATCTTATGATCGCAGAAATTTCTTCTTCAATGGACAATGTTTCTCATGTCACAATTTTGGTCATAAAGCTATTCAATGTGTAGCATATAAAACTATTATGACAAGAGAAGCAAGAAAGAAAAGGAATAATATTGAAGCAAAGAAGAATACTTATAACAACTTTTCTCCTCTTCAAAATGAAGTTGAATGCACTTATTGCAATAACTTTGGCCATGAAGAATCTGAATGTAGGAGCAAAGTTCAGCCAAAAGAACATGTTCCTTCAAGATCCAAAGTATGGAAAAATAAGGAGTTACAGGTTGAAAATTGTGGCATAGAATTATTTGTAGAAGATGAAGAGAACCAATGGTACATTGATAGTGGATGCTCAAGACACATGACAGGTGATAAAGACAAACTTCTTGCATATAGTGCTCTAGAAAAGGAGAAGAATGTTACATTTGGAAATGATACTCCTGCGGTAATCAAAGGTAAAGGGTCTGTTTTCCTAAAGGATAAGGTGAAAGCTAATGAAGTCATGTATGTGGATGGATTAAAGCATAACTTGTTAAGGTCAAGTCAAATGTGTGATCAAGGAACTAAAGTTGTCTTTAGTTCAAAAGAATGTGTGGTACGTGATCTTGATACAGGTAAAGCAATTATAAAAGGAAAAAGAACTCCAAACAACCTGTATATATTGAAGAACCCCAAAGAACAATGTTATTTGAGTAAATATTCAGAAAATTGGCTATGGCATAGAAGGTTGGGGCATCTGAGGTTCTCTCAAATCAAAAAATCAAGTAGACTTAAAGCTATTCGTGATCTTCCCAATATTACTCTACTTGAAAATATCATATGCAAATCTTGCCAATTCGGTAAGCAAACCAGGGTACAATTTAATGCCAAGGAAGGAACATCAAGTAAGCCTCTTGAACTCATTCATACTAACATATGTGGACCTATGAGGAAAAATTCACCCCGTGGTGAAGAATACTATATCTTATTCATTGATGATTTCTCTAGAATGTGTTGGATTGGGCTGCTTAAACACAAAGATGAAGCATTTGAGAAATTTCAGATTTTCAAAGCACTAGTGGAGAATGAATTAGAATTAAAAATCAAGTGTCTTAGATCTAATCGAGGAGGAGAATATACATCCAAATAATTTCTTGAATTATGTGAACAACACGGCATAAAAAGACAGTTCTCTGTAGCTGGCACTCCACAACAGAATGGTGTTGTAGAGAGAATGAACAGAACAATTCAACAAATGGCTAGAGCTATGCTTGATGATTCCGGAACACCTGACACATTTTGGGGAGAAGCAGCACATACAACAACAAACATTCTCAACAAAGCACATGTTCGTGTAAATAGTGATAAAACTCCATATGAACTCTGGTATGGTAATCCTCCCACTATAAAGCATTTTAGAATTTTTGGGAGCAAATGATTTATAAAAAATAATGATGAAAAACATGGCAAGTTTGAACCCAGAGCTGATGAGGGAATATTTCTTGGCTACTCCTCTAGGAGTAAGGCATATAAATGTTACAATAAAAGACTTCGAAAGATTGTTGAATGTATTGATGTTGTTATTGATGAGTCTACTACAACCCCAAAAGAAGAAAAGAAAACAACAGATGAAGATGATGAGGACACATATCCTTCTACATCAAACAGTAATGATACAAATAGTACACCCAGTGAAGAACCTGAAGAAGATTTGTCTGAAAAGGCTCCATCTAGATATGTTCAAAAGAATCATCCAAAATCTCAAATTTTGGGAGAAAAGGAATCAGGTGTACAAACAAGAAGGACTCTTGTGGGATCTTCTAGCAATCTGGCATTTCTGTCCATGGTTGAACCTCACAGTGTCAGTCAAGCTAGCAAAGATGAATGTCGGATTCAAGCCATTAATGAAGAGCTTGATCAAATTGAAAAGAATCACACTTGGGAGTTAGTACCAAGGCCTCATGACAAAAATGTCATTGGAACTAAATGGATATTCAAAAACAAGTTAAATGAGAATGGGGATATTATAAGAAATAAAGCCAGACTTGTGTGCAAAGGGTATGCTCAACAAGAAGGTATGGACTTTGAAGAAACCTTTGCTCCTATAGCCAGACTTGAAGCCATAAGAATGTTTCTTGCGTTTTCAAGATTCCAACAAATCAAAGTTTATCAAATGGATGTTAAATCTACTTTTCTCAATGGTGATCTAGAAGAAGAAGTTTATATAGAACAACCAGAAGGATTCATTTTGGGAAATGATGAAAAACTTGTTTGTAGACTTAAAAAGGCTCTATATGGTCTCAAAAAAGCTCCAAGGGCATGGTACTATCGTCTTGACAAATATCTTCATCAACAAGGATTTTCAAAGGGGTCTGCTGATAGCAACTTATACACAAAAACTGAAAATGACAAATTATTGATTGTGGTTGTATATGTTGATGATATCATTTTTGGAAGCAATGGAGAGTCTATGAGTCAAAAATTTTCTTATGATATGCAGCAAGAATTTGAAATGTCATTACTTGGGGAACTAACATTCTTTCTTGGCTTGTAAGTGCAACAAGCAACAAATGGCATATTCTTATCACAAGCTAAATACCTCAAGAAAATCCTGAAGAAGTATGGCATGGAATATTGTAAACCTGTAAGTACACCAATGATAACCGGATGTAATCTCAGCTCAAATGATGATTCCCCCACCGTGAATCAACCAGAATACAGATCTATGATAGGAAGTCTACTTTATCTCACTGGGACAAGACCAGACATCATGCATGCAGTTGGGATTGTTGGACGATTCGAAGCTAATCCAAAAGAGTCTCATCTTCAGGCTGTGAAAAGAATATTCAAATATCTACAAGGAACTCAAGACTTTGGACTATGGTATCCAAATAAGGCTGATCTTACTCTTCATGCATACACTGATGCAGATTGGGCTGGAAGTGTTGATGATCGGAAAAGCACTAGTGGTGGTGCATTCTTTATGGGATCCCGGTTAGTATCTTGGTTTAGTAAGAAGCAGAGCTCCATTGCCTTATCTACAGCAGAAGCAGAATATGTGGCTGCAGCATCATGTTGCACTAAACTTCTCTAGATGATGCAAACCTTACAAGACTTTCAAATCAAATGTTCACCTCCTATCTCCATTATGTGTGATAATACAAGTGCCATCAATATCTCAAATAATCCTGTTATGCATTCCAAGACCAAGCACATTCCCATCAAGTATCACTTCTTATGAGAACAAGTGCTTGAGCAAAAGGTGAAATTAGAATATGTTTCCTCCAAAGAACAAGTTGCTGATATATTTACCAAACCTCTACCCAGGGAAGCATTCGAATATCTCAGAAAGAAACTGGGAGTAGTCTCTGCCATTCAGAGGATACAGTCTACTTAATTATAGTAGACTAAATTGGTTGTGAGGAGCTGTTGGGCATCTCTGAATGCACAGGCTCAGGGGGAGCATTGGTCATGTGAAAAGGATGAATTGTTGGTCATATTATGTTTGAAGATGCATCATGATCTCAGAGGGAGCATGGGACTGTCGGTTCAACGGTTCTTGATCAAACTCTTTGCCATTGATGTCAAAGGGGGAGGAAACGCAACAAAGGGTGTCTATCAGGTCATCAAAGGAAGAGTATTGCCATCAATGCCAAAGGGGGAGATTGTTGGAATATTGTCATTGATGGCAAAGGATATGGCAAAGGAATTGGCAAAGGCATGGGCAACAAAGAAGAATAGCAAATTTGCAGAAAACAACGATCAACAACAAAGAACAAAGGAAGAATGCATTTACAAAGATAAGCAGGGAATTGAAGCAGAGTTGTCCAGAGACACAGGAAAATTGAGAAGAATGAGTGAAACTCTTATTCATTCCTATATGGTGATGAGGGATTGGCTCTAAACTCTCCATGACTTATATATTCAGCAGAATATTTGAATCTCTGTGGACATTGGTGAAATCATGTGTTATTGACAGTTGGGATTATGCCCGTATAGACAGCTTGAATTGTGAAAAGCATGAGAGTGATGCTCAGACCAGCTCGCTTCTGTGGAAGGAGGAGATTCGTGAAGTTGTATACGATATCAGGTTGCTAAGGTCACGGCACTGTGAAGTAAATCTGCATAATGGAGGGATTAATGGTGCTTTGGTTCTGTAAGTTGTTCGAGGAACCAATACGATCGACAGTGGAATTATACGCCTCTGCCTCTGTGTAGGTATGGAAGGTCTACGAGTCTTGGCGTTGTCTGTGTAATAGAACCTGGAGCATGGGTAAATCGATTATATAAAGAAAACAATGAAGCGGGGTTTTTATTCGTTTAAGCAATAAGTTTGACGGAACCATGTGCTTAGACGGAACCGTGATCGAGAGGAACAGTGACGGCGGGTTGGAGCGAAACCATGGGTTATTTCGCACCACCTTTCATCGATACGTTGTATTTCGTGGATTGGCAGCGATTCCATACAGATGTTGACACGCGTCTCTGCAAAACCGCCAAGCGCACGATAATGATAGTCCTTCGCACGTTAACAATCGACCCAGGACGACCAACGAAATTGCTTGTGCGTCGTCGATCTGAAAGGGGGTCATCGGACGGTCATTATTTGTGGAAGATGCGTGAAGGTTAAAAAAGGTGTGCGAAGATTAACACAAGACGACGTGCCATCGCGCGTTATTGCCTGTGCAAATTGCCCAAGCGAAATCCGTCGATCTTGGAGGCTCGCGATCCAACGATGATCGGGCAATGGACCTACATGAAGTTTAGTTTGGTACGGAGGGGCGCATATGTGGGCTAGGGGTCAAAGTTTTATTAATATTAAACTATTTGAAAGCATTGGATTTTTTTATATAAAGCCCGGATTAAAAGTTCATTGAATTTTTAATTAAAAATAATATTATGGGGGCAGTATAAAGATTTAAAAATTTAGAAGGGGTACCCCCGCAGTTGAACAAGCAATCAAGCGTTGACTGGAAATCGACGGTGGAGATTAAGTGCGGGGGAACCAGCCAAAATTTTCTTCCGTACCACAAGAACCCCCGCAGTGACGTAATGATGACATACGCAACGGAATTTGATTGGTCTTCTGACTATAATTGTGGGTCCTGGGGGTCAAAGGTTAATTTGTTTGAAAGCATTGGATGTTTTATAAAGTCCGAAGGGTTAAAAATTGATAAATATATTTATTTATCAATTTCTTTAAATTGATAAATAAATTAAAAGAAATCATAGAGGTACGTAAGGGTAATACCGTCCAGGAATACCATTAGTTTTGACCCATGGTTTTTAATAAGGACGAAAACTATATAAAGGAATGAAGATTATGAAGAAAGGGTGTGCGTGAAAGGGTTGATAAGCAAACAAATCTCCTTTGGAGATATCTGTATGAATAAACCCTTGATATATCTGAATCTAGTGTGCACCTGTAAATCTGATGATCAGATCGACTAACATGTGCATGCATAAAGGTGATGAATGAATGAAGCTCTTGAAGGAATGTCTGGATGGGCGAACTCTGTTCTTAACTGAAAAATCTGAATGAACCTCTGGTCTTGAACGACGGATGAAGAAACAATGAAGAGCTAGCGCATGACTGCTGAAGAAAACATATGAATCCAGTGAGTCTGAGGGTTGAAGCCTTCATTTTGGAAGTAGAAGTTTTCTGCCAGTAGAAACTGGTGTTACGTTCACAGGGTTGAAGCTCCCTTCTAGGAAAGGCTGGTAAATGAGAGAAGGTTGTAGCCTTCTGCAGGTGGGTGCCTGCGTGCTGGTATGAGTCTGCACCAGCATATATTGTAAAAGGTTTTCTCTATAATAAAATATTGAAGAGTGAGATTACAGCAGTGGTGGTTTTCTCCCGAATTGGGTTTCCACCTTAAATCCTAATGTCCATATGTGTTGTTCATGGTTAATGGTTTGTTCTGTTATTTTTGTTCATGCTTAATTCTTATCTGATGCAATTCTCTAAGTAAAGACATAATAAGATATCTGGACATACATGTTGAATGCAGTAGTGTAACATATGTTTTTTTTTTTAAGAGAAAGGAAAGAAAAATTGTTCAGCCTTAAATACTGATTCACCCCCCCCTCTCAGTATTTTTCCCAACACTGTGACCGTATAAAAAATACTAATTTGTTACCACTTGTGTGCCTTGTGCATGTTCGTGCGACCCGTTTGACATTTTCTCCCTTGTGCCTTTGTTTGGGCGGGTCCAGTCATTTCATGTGAGGGTGCGCAAGGAGACACGTTCTAGTCAGGTCAGGTCATCTAAGGGATGCCATATAAAAAATGCTAAGTTGTGACCACTTGTGTGCCCTGTGGCACACGTTCGTGTGACCCGTTTCCCTTTTTCTCCCTTGTGCCTTTGCTCGGGTGGGTCAGGACGTAGGGTCGTGTGAGGGCAACCAAGGAAACACGTTCGAGTCAGGTCAGGTCGTGTGAGGGTACCCAAGGAAATGCATTTAGGGCGAGTCAGGTTGGGTCGGGTTGTGCGAGGGCACCCAAGGAAATCTGTTCGGGTTAGGTCAGATTGGGTCATGCCATGTGAGGGTGCCCAAGGAAATGCATTCAAGTTAGGTCGTGTGAGGGAGGTCATATAAAAAATGCTAGGTTGTGACTGCCCGTGTGTCTTGTGCATGTTCGTGTGACCCATTTTCCATTTTCTCCCTTGTGCCTTCGTTCGAGCGAGTCAAGTCGTGTCGTGTGAGGGTGCCCAAGGAAACGTGTTCAGGTCAGATCGGGTTAGGTTATGTGAGGGTGGCTTATAAAAAATGCTAAGTTGTGACCACCCATGTGCCTTGTGCACATTTGTGTGACCCGTTTTCCATTTGGAGCTCCTTGGTGCCTTCGCTCAGTCAGGTCGGGTTGTGACGTGTGAGGGCGCCCAAGGAAACACATTCGAGTCAGGTCAGTTTGGGTCATGTGTGGGAGGTCGTATAAAAAATGATAAGTTGTGACTACCCATTTCCCTTAATGTCCACGTTCATGCGACCTGTTTTCCGTTTGCTCCCTTGTGCCTTAGTTTAAGTGGGTTGGGTCGTGCCATGTGAGGGTGCTCAAGGAAATGCATTCGGGTCAGGTCAGGTCGAGTCAGATCGTGTGTGTGGAAATTTGTAAGTTCTACATATTAAATAATTTATATACATCTTAATATCTTATTTATTTATATTCAATTTTTAATTTCATAATATATATATATATATATATATATATTGAATATTATTATTTACATTTAATTTTTAATTTTAATTCCAATTCCCCTCAAAAAACTTTCACCCTTCATCCCAACCTCCCTATTCTCGCCTCCAAAAAATACACCCTTCAGGAGCCGGAGCAAGTGGAACCGTGTGCTTGCTCCATCTCTTACTTCATCGCCTGAGTTGACCTAGAACTGTCCACTACACAAATCATTGTTTTGAAGGTGCTGTCATTGTTTTGCATGCAGACTCTGGTTGAACCCAACTCAACCTTGCCAAACTTCCCGACGCCCTATGGAACTCGACTGGCCCTGAACCTCAATGTTGAACGTGTTTTCCATGACTTGGCATTTCAGTTTCTTCGGCTGCATTGTAGCGGGGTGTGGACTAAATCCATGCTTTTATGGGCTCTGAGGTGTTGTATAATCAGGTGGAAGGAATTTTAGACATCATATTCTTCCAAGAAGGTTAGTTTATTTTATTATTTAAGGTTTTGGATTTTTTCCGATTTTCTAATTTTTATTCTTGTTATTGATTAAGATTTTAAAAATAGAAATGGGTGCCCTGATGTATCCCTAAAAGGATGAAGAAAAATTTAACGTGAGATAAATATCAAAATGAGGAGGCTGAAATAAGAGAGAGTGCAAGAGAGTATCTCGAAGTCTGTAAGATTGAATGATAATGAAAAAGGCAAGGAGCAGGTGTTTGCAGTGGAGTCAAGCACAAAAAGATATCTAATGCACTGTTTAATAGTGTCATCTGGAGAGTGTTTTGGCCTGAGAGGACTTGGATGGATGATATTGGGAAGCCCCTTTGAAAGATATGCATACAAGACTATCTTTTACCTCCACATCATGAGTAGCTTGTAAACCACTATTACTGACATTCCATTTACCCTTTGGTGATTGCAAATTTTGGATCACAATTTCCTCGTTTCCGTAAACAATTACACTTAAGAGATCTAAATTTCCTTAATTCTGAGCAACAATCACAACTCTAAGTATAATAAACGGGTTGATGTTTGAATCAATAAAATAGAATATAGTGTGAGGTATATACAACAATTTAGTTAATTTTGCACAGGCCCAAAGTTAATTTTGTTTGGAATTTGTGGCTAAATTGGGCACCTTACATGATTAATTATTAGCATAATTGATGGCTCTCAGGTTTCACCCTTTTTTGTCATAAATTTTGTAGCATCCATAAGCTCATATTGTAGATGGCCAATAGTTAAATTTCACAACAAAAATACTTCAAATTTGGCATATTTGCAAACACTAATGTTCCCTTCATAAGAACTAGTTCATGTTTCACTAAATATATGGGCATTTTGCATCTCACAAGGCTAATAAAGTATTGGGTTTACGTTGGAATTAAGAACCTCATAGCTTGCTCACATTTATACTTTAACATGTGTCTTTCCTTTGAATACATTGTGGAATAACAATGTTGAGTACTTTGTGATCTTGGATTGATCTGAAAATGAAACTATTTGTATCTGTTGTGCAAAGTATCCATTTTCATTTAATCAAGTGTGCAAAGTGTTCATCATGTCTTGCAATTTAAATAAAGTGTTTTTGGTAAATGTTTCTGAGTTTATGTGTGAGGGAATGTTAATTAAAATTACTGTTTAATATCTTAAATCAGAAATACACAACAACAAAACTTCACCATAACATAACACAACAACATGATGAGGCAATTCACCCCTATTGGGCTACATCTGCTGGGGCCAAGGCTCCCAATGGGCATGTCCTTGCTCTATTAAGTTGCTCAAATTGGTTATATAGTGAGAAATATGCCTAAACAAGTAGAACCAGCTATGAAATTGAATTTAGAAGACAAAAATAAGCTTAAAATGTCTTTTGTTTCACCTCAAACAGTGAAGTATAGCTCAATAGAACTCCATTTCCCTCATGGCCATGATGGCTCTCCAAGATTCACTAAAGAAAAAATGGATAAATAACACCTTCGATTTCTCTGCAACCTATCCCAAACACTCCTGAATGCTCAAAATACCCAAAATTGACCACAATTTTGTCCAAATTGGTTCAATATTGGAGAAGTTATGACCTCCACAAATTTCTGCTCAATCTCCCTTGAAAACCCCACCAAATGTGGGTGAACTCTAGTTAAGCACGCTATAAATGGAAGAATTTCCACAATTTCGGAACCACGCGCTAAGTTTGGGGGCAACATTAATTTTAACTTCCAGTTGCTAGCATGTTCACATGTGAGAAGGCCGGAGGCAGTTTAGCGCTGGCGGTTAAGTTGTTAGCCCGCGCCCATGGTCGTAGCTCGTAGGGTGCATGGTTAGGGGGCTAGAAACCGAGGGCTTAACACAAATATTCCACCATTTGAAATGGGCTTAGCCCTTGGTTATGGCGCGAGGTCACGGGACCCGTTGCCTTAAGCCTTGAAGGCATAGTTCTAAACTCCGCTCGTTCTAAAACTTACGACCTAGCTGCTCATGCACGTAAATGACATGCCCGAACCGAATCCATTCAACTGTTTCCTGCTATAAGCTGACCCAAACACGTTCAGGTCAGGTTGACCTCTGCCTGATATATTCACTAACCCAAATGCATTCAGCGTGACCCGACTCCATTCAGGTAGGGTCGGGTCAGCCCACAAATTCTTTTTTAACAAGACTTTGAACCATGGGCCTAGGGCCACATGGCAACCTCCAGGAAGGTCACGTGGAACCCTATAATAGGCCCTCAAAACCATATCAAAAAATGAAATTTTCCATAATTTTTTTTTTTGAAAATTGACAATTTTTTTGTGTTCAAAAGTACTGTTTTGAAGGTCATTGGGCGTTTTAAAACTTCAATATCTTTCTCATATGACATCAGATTTGAGTCCTGTTTACAGCACCAGAATCACAGTGATGAGGCCTATCCAATAATGTAGGTTGCAACCAATTCTAAGCAGTTCTATTTTTAAGCATTTTTTTCCATTTGGACATGATCACCTGATCACACCTCCCCATTAGGAAGCTTTTGGACCCCAAAAGCCTTCAATTACCTATTAAGAAGATGAGGGTACATATCCCTCACCTTTTCCTCGTCCATCCATTTTTCCTTACTCATTTTGCTGCCTTTTATACCAACCCGAACATAATCAACATTTCCCCTCCTCGAAGTGCGTGTCCTTCTGTCAAGGATAGCATCCTCTTTCAGCTCATTCAGAAATTTTGGCAAGAAATCCTCTATGGATGGGAAATGAATGTCACTTTCATAATCAGCAATTAAAGGAGGTTCATACAAACGTAAATTTTCCGCATTCACAACGGAATACATTTGCATATATGAAGGAAAATCTAGTTGAAAAGCATTATTTCCATCTTGTTTAAGGATCTTGAATGGACCATAACGAATAGGCTTCAGCTTGTTACCTTCTCCTTGCATTATTTCCTTACTAATATGCAGCTATACCTCATCTCCTCCTTGAAACTTAGGATCAACTCTATGTTTGTCATGCCTCTCCTTGTACTTGCCTTGACTTTTTTCAAGCTGTTCTTGAACCTGTTGATGTATGAGCTGAATTCTCTCAATGAACATGTGAGCTTTGTCAATGTCACTATGCCCATCAATGGAAACATCCTTCTCAAGAATGAAATATATAGGTGACTCAGGCAAATACCCAAAGCAAGCTTCAAAAGGTGAAGTATTTGTAGAAGAGTGCTTGGTCTGGTTGTAAGCATGCTAAATGTAATGCAAATGCTCATCCCAACGCTTGAGATGCTTGCTGCAATAACCTCTCAAAATATGTACAATGGTTCTGTTTGCTGATGAAAAGCAATACCCTTCTTCAACCTGGTGTCCATCATCTTCCATAGATTGGACCAAAAATTCCCAACAAATCTGGAATCCCTGTCACTACCAATAGAAGTAGGCAAGCCATAATGAACCCATACATGTTGAAATTATAAATCAGCATTTTTTTCAGCAGTTATAGATTTCTTACATGGCATAAGAATACACATCTTGTTGAATCTATCAATTACTACATAAAGATAATCATGTTGCTTTCTAGATAATGGTAGACCTCCAACGAAATACATAGAAATACTTTCCCATGGTCTAGAAGGTACCGGTAATGGTGCATATAAACCAAGATTCCTATTTCTAGGCTTTCTTGTATCACATAATGAACAACCTCTAATGAAACGTGAAACACTAGCTACCATGCGAGGCCAATAACAATACCTCTGTAAATGTGCCACTGTTTTTCTTACCCCAAAATGTCCAACAATAAGAGGAGAATGAGCTTCTCTCATGATGCTTAGTCTCTCCCCCTGTGGTATACATAACTTGCCCATATGAAACAGAAAATTATTATTCAAATGATAATCATTCTCCTCAACATGATTCCCTTCACTCAAGTTAGCATACACATCCTTAAAATCAACATCTGATGCATAGTGTTATATGTAGCTCTCATGTACAATAGAATCATTCTTAAGTAAAGTAGTAGCACTAATAATAGGCCTTGAAAGCATATCCACAAATTTATTGAAAATACCTTTATTGTACCTTATTACCAAGTGAAATTTTTGTAGGAAACCCATCCATTTGAAATGTCGTGACTGCTGTAATTTACTTTGTGACTGCAAGTACTGTAAAGGCTGATGGTCAGTATGAACAACTGTTTCTTTGACCATCAAATAGTGTTTCCACTTTTTTACATTTTGTACCAACGCATACAACTCCTTATCATATGTAGTATAATTCACAACAACACCATTAAATGTCTAAGAATGAAATGCGATAGGCTTACCATGTTGTAGGAGAACTGCACCCGTGTGCAATCACTAACATCAATCTGAATCTCGAATGGTTGTCTCAAGTCCGGTAATGCAAGGACTGGATCTAAACTTATCTTCTCTTTCAAAGACTCAAAAGCTTTTTGTTTCTTGCCGCCCCATTGGAAATCACGCTTCACACTTGTCACTGCATGCATAGGAGTTGCTATGACAGAGAAGTTAGAAATAAAATTCCTCCAATACTGAGCTGCAGCCAAAAAAATTATTACCTCTGTAATGGATTTGGGAGTAGGCCAATTCACAATGGCTTCTACCTTAGAAGGATCAATTCTCAAAGCACCTCCTCCTACTATGTTTCCCAAATAAACCAAATAATTTTTTCCGAATTCACACTTTGACATTTTAAGAAACAACTGATTTTTCTTGAAAATATCAAGTACTTTCTAAACATGCATGACATGCTCTTCTCTAGTCTTGCTGAAAATTAAGATGTAATCTAAGTATAAAATAACGAAATCATCAAGAAAAGGACATAAGACATCATCCATTACCCGCATGAAAGTTGCAGGTGCATTGCATAAACGAAACGACATAGCAAGCCACTCAAAGAGTCCCTGTTTGGTTTTAAATGTTGTCTTACAAATGTCACTTTTTGCAATTATAACTTGATGATAACCACAACATAAGTCTAACTTAGTGAAATATTTAACATCTTTCAACTGATCTAACAAATCATCTATCCTTGGGAGTGGGGAACAATTCTTTACCATTATCTTGTTCAATGTCGTAAAGTCCACACACATGCACCAAGTTCCATCTTTCTTTGGAATCAACACTATCGGTGACCCACCTGGCGAAGTTCTTGGTCTTATGAGCCCTTTGTCCAACAAGTCCTTAGTTTTCCTTTTTATTTCAGCATTCTCCATGATAGACATGCGGTACATGCCTATGTTAGGAAGAGGACAATCTTGATGTAACTGGATTTCATGTTGAATCTCCCTTTTAGGAGGCAAACGTGTTGGTTCCTGAAAAATCTCATGATGTGCATCAAATACATCATATAAATCTGATTTAAGCTTGGAATCACAATTTTCAAATGACTCATGATTCACATCAACCTTGGGCTAAACCATAAGAAGTACACAACTCTTACTAGAATTCACTAGTCTTTTTACCTGTCCCGCATTTACCATCACTATATTTTTCTTCTTATGATGGGATTTGACAATAAAATCCTTTCCATATTTAAAGAGATGATACTTATTTTCATGGTGATGGAATATCGCTTTCATGTCAAATAATTAAGGACTTCCCAAAACATTTCCTGATATATCAAGCGACACTACATCAAGTTCAACTGTGTTAATAAAGTGTGCAGTAATTGCAAATCGCAATATGCACTTTCTTGATACTTGTAAGTTTGCATCCTTGCATATCCACCCAAGTGGATAAGGCTTTGGATGTGGAATGGTCTCAATTTTAAGCTGTTTGACCAAGTCTTTTGATAGATATTTTCTTGTGACCCACTGTCAAATAGTGTGTCAATTTTTGTATGTTTTGAGACTACCCTCACATGGAACAATTCAATTCTTTCTTCCTCATTTGGAGTTTTTACATGACAGTTTGAAGTACTAGTGCTTGGCTTAGTTTCAGTTTCCTTTCCCTTCATACTCTTCAAACCCATGGCTGCAATTTTGGTTTCATCACCTGAATCATCACCTAAGTCTTGTGGTGTAGTTGTAGTTGTTGTAGTTTTCTTCTTTCCTTGGTTTTTGTTAAACTGAGTTCTTTTTTCAGGATGTAGTTTCCAATAGTTTTTCTCTTCATGGCCTTCTCTTGAACAATGTTTACATATCACTTTCTCACCCTCTTGTTTGAAATATGCATTCTTTTTCCTTTTCCCTTAGAGGTTTTATCTTTGTTTTTCCCCTTAAAAGGCTTGTTTCTACCCTCATCAAAAGTGTTTTTCCCTCTAGCCTCTAAATGGGTAGCTTGTACACAAACTTCATCTAGACTTGTAGGAATGAACATAAGGATAGAATGTATAAGGTAGTTGTGAAAACCACCTATATATTTCAGCAAAGTATCTTGACTTTGTAAGTCTACGCTTAATAAGAGTGCTCTTCTCCTAAACTCTTGGGTGTAGTCTTGTACATTTTGTCCCTTAAGCCGTCTGAAGTTTTCCCAGTTCATTATAGCCTTTTGTAAATGAGCTAATGGATAAAATTTATTCTTAATTGCAGTAATGAATTTAACCCATGATAAAGTGATCTTACCATGTTTTATAATTTCATCCTTGGTCTTGGTGTCCCACCATACCAATGCTAATCCATCCATTTTCAAAGAGGCTAACTGATTCTTGGTGTCGTCATCATGAAGGTTCTGTATCCTCAAGTAAAATTCCAACTATCTTATCCAATTTTCAAGTTTCTCTACATTGACTTCACCGTTAAACATAGGAAACTCAAACTTAACATCAAGCTTTAAAAATGGACTTTTACCAGTGGTTTTAGACTTGTGAGATTAATTCACCGAAGTAGAGGATGACGATGTAGAGGAAGAGAATGAAGATGGGGATGTTGGATCAACATTTCCTCCGTGTCCTTTCTTTGACTTTTCATCACTTTTCTTTCCTCCTAAAGAACCCTCTCCTACTTTCTAGTTTTCATACCCTTCTCCAACAAGCCTATCATTCCTTTCTTGGTATAGTATCCTCACCATCTCCGTCATGTGCATGAAAGCCTTTCGGAACACTCGTTCCTCTTCTTTGGGATCAATATCTTCAGGAGCTTCTCCCCCTTTTTAAGACATGCTTGAAGCTGCTTCTATGGCTCTTGGAGGTGGCTCTCTGGCCCTTATTGTTTGAGGATTACTTTGTGCACTAACCAAGTGTCCTTCACCTCTCTTGAGTTTAAGCCTAGTAAGCATCAAAACTTGCAAACAATCAACTATATCTTTGCACAAAACAAATCTTGAGTAAAACTCTAGCTCCTAAGGCTCAAATCCTTAGCTTCGATACCATCTGATCTGAAAATGAAACTATTTGTTTCTACTGTGAAAAGTATCCATTTTAATTTAACTAAGTGTGCAAAGTGTTCATCATGTCTTGCAATTTAAACAAAATGTTTTTGGTAACTGAGGGAATGTTAATTAAAATTACTGTTTAACATCTTAAATCAGAAATACACAGTAGAAAAACTTCACAATAACATAACACAACAACATGATGAGGCAGTTCACCCCTACTGGGCTACATCTGCCAGGTCCAAGGCTCCCAATGGGCATGTCCTTTCTCTATTAAGTTTCTCAAATTGGTTATACAGTGAGAAATATGCCTAAACAGGTAGAACCAGCTGTGAAATTGAATTCAGAAGATAGAAATAAGCTAAAAATGGCTTTTTTTTCACCTCAAACAGTGAAGTATAGCTCAATACAGCTCCATTTCCCTCATGGCCTTGATGGCTCTCCAAGCTTCCCTGATGAAAAAATGGCTGAAGAACACCTCTAATCACTCTGCCACCTATCCCAAACACTCCATAATGCTTAGAATACCCAAAATTTACCAAAATGTCATCCAAATTGGTTCAATATTGGAGAAGTTATGACCTCCACAAATTTATGCTCAATGTCCCTTGAAAACTTCACCAAATGTGGGTGAACTCCAGTTAAGCGTGCTAGAAATGGCGGAATTGCCAAAATGTCGGAACTGTGCGCTAATTTTGGGGGAAACATTAATTTTAACTACCAATTGTTGGTTCCTTCACATGTGAGAAAGTTGGAGGCAGTTTAGCGCTAGTGGTTAAGTTGTTAGCCCACGCCCATGGTCGTGGCCCACAGGTTGCATGGCTAGGGGGCTAGCACCCAAGGGCCTAACACAATTGTTTCACCATTTGAAATGGGATTAGCCCTTAGTTATGGCGCGAGGTCATGGGATCTGCTGCCTTAAGCCCTGAAGGCTTAGTTCTAAACTTCGCTCGTTCTGAAACTTACGACCCGACTGCTCGTGCACGTAAATGACACGCCCGACCTGACTGCGTTCAACTATTTCCCACTATCAGCTGACCCAAATTCGTTCAGGTTGGGTTGACTTCCGCCTACTATTTCAGCTGAACCAAATGCATTCAGCATGACCCAACTCCGTTCAGGTTGGGTCGGGTCAGCCCACAAATTATTTTTTAACAAGACTTTGAACCATGGGCTTGGGGCCACGTGGCAGCCTCCAGGAAGGCCACATGGCACCCTATAATAGGCCCTCAAAACCATATGAAAAAATGAAATTTTCCATAATATTTTTTTTTGAAAAATGACAATTTGTTTTTTGTTCAAAAGTCATGTTTTGAAGGTCATTGGGCATTTTAAAAATTCAATATCTTTCTCATACGACACCGGATTTGAGTCCCGTTCATGGTGCCAAAATCACCGCAACGAGGCCTATCCGCTCGTTCAGGTTGCAACCAATTCTAAGCAGTTCCATTTTTGAGCATTTTTTTCCATTTGGACATGATCACCTGATTATGGATTCAAATAATTTTTCTCTTCTTTTACAAAATTTTGACTGCATCTTCAAAAGTGAGTTGGTTTGATTGAGTGTTGTCCTTTTAAGCTGAGACTGTTTCAATATGTATCAAACAATTAGGCTTAGGTTGACACTGAGATTCCCCCATAGACTTTTCTTTTCTTATCCTGAAGGGTGGAGCAAGACCACCAAAGTGACATCAGGTGGCTTACTTGATATTATTTTTAACCTATTATATAAAAGTTTAGGGCTTTCCTTGTAGGTAGAGATTGATTGCTTTTGGGTTTCGACATTCTATCTCCTATTAAAATTTCAGGGTAGGAACACCACAAGCAAGGGAAAATGCATGGGCACAAAGGCTTCACTCTTTTTTCTTTTTTATCTAGTGATTGTTTTGAATTCTCTCCTTGAAACCAACCTCTACCTTACTACAACGTTTCCTTAGGTTCACATTCCACAATAGGGCCCTGTTTAAGTTGGTGTGACTTGTGAAACGAAGGGACATCGATTGGGATAGGTACCCATAGTGGATGCAATAAGTATCATAACAACACAAAATCATTATATACCATACTCTTCATTCTTAATCGCATTATGTATGCCAAGGTTTCAAGAA
Source organism: Pinus albicaulis (assembly GCA_034641835.2). Lineage (NCBI taxonomy): Eukaryota > Viridiplantae > Streptophyta > Pinopsida > Pinales > Pinaceae > Pinus > Pinus albicaulis. The sequence continues at coordinate 937,281,246 of CM076584.1, forward strand.
TTGGAAATATTTTATACCATACTCAGCATTCTTAATCCCATTGTGTCCGCCAACTTATATTTAAAGTCTCAAGTACTGGAATCTTCCTGTATAATTTAATTAATAACCCATCACTTCATTCTTCTTAGAATTGGGATGCTTGGAAATATTTTATACCATACTCAACATTCTTAATCCCATGTGTCCCCAAACTTATGTTCAAGGTCTCAAGTACTAGAATCTGCCTATATACTTTAAGAAACAACCCATCACTTCATTAGTCTTAGAACTGGAATGTTTGGACTCTGATCTAAGTACATGTATGTGAACACAAGATTTATGAATATGGTGTAAACTATTCAGATGTTTTTTGAATATTGTATCATATTTCCACTTGGACTGTTGCATATTTTTTTCTGTAGGTGGTTTTATGTGCAAGTCTGGTATTGGGTGCCCTTGTAGTGCTCTCATCATTTCATTTCATGTTGCAGGGAAGAATTTATATTTATTTTTACAAAGTTTCTACACATGGGGCACTCATCTCAATTCTTATGATTAAAGTAGGAAAATATATTTAAATCCAAATAATAGTGTCCATCTAGTGCTACAATAATGTTGAAATGCACCAGAGCTTTACGACTCTATTCACTACATATTATTTTAGTTGTGAAAAAGCTGAAATATATACTACAATGGAGAAAAAGGTAATATTTATTTCAGTATATGCATCATTGCCAAGAACCAAGAAATTCAAATGTAGTGGATAGACATTATTTCTCAAAATATTGATATTATGTTTATAACCATTTTCATATTTTCATGGCTTCTATTTTCCTTTTCCTTTTAACCTACTCAGGCCAGCAAAGTCTATAGAACTTTCCCAACTATTCATTGACTTATTGATGATCTCAATGCTAGTTTTCTTAGTCTGTTGATATTTTGAGTTATAGGAAGCTAAGAAAGAAGTATCAAAGGTTTTCTTGAGTCTGCAATTTATGTTGTTGTAGGAAGCCATCTCATAGTGACAAGGATATAGTATGCAATTGTATATTTATAGCATAGTTTACTTACTCTTTTCCCTCGAGCTATGTTATTCAATATTATTTCTATTACATAGTTCAAAGAACTCCTAACTATATGTTTGTTTCAATACTTTTGGCTTTTGATCAAGTGAAACAACATCTACGTTTTGATAACGTGTCTATTATCTCATTTGTCTTGTAGGTTGTAATCATGGCAAAGTCAAATTATATTGGAAGGGAAACTTTGTACAGAAACTAAGCAACTTAGAAGAGGGTATGCCTACAATGTGATTTTCCAGTCCGAATACTATGTTATTGAATCCAATTCTTGAAAATCCTTTCAATCCAATGGAGTTTCTTGCATGTCCATGGAGAAATTTCTCAATCAAGTTCATGCAGGCTCTATCACCAAATTCACAAGAAAAGAACCACTTAATGATATTGAATCCGTTCTCCATTACTGCACCTTCCTCCAACCGTCAACATGCTACAAATGAAAAGTTCACATCACCAATGTAAGTTGATTATTTTTGTAAAAATATGTTGAATATATTCACCATGATTATTGGTAATATCCTGTACATGCACAAACCCATGGTATATAATAGGTATAGTGCAAATCCATTTTTTAGCAAAAGAGGCATCAAGTTTCTAAGCATGGAAATATAAATGTTTTAGTATCCACTTGGTTTGGTTAAATATTTCACTACAAGTAATTATATAATAGAGATATCCATCTCTATTGTAGGCTCTATGGATAATTTCAACTGTCTTCATTCATAGTGTGCAATAAACCCCCTAAACATCCTTCAATGTAAAAGGTAAGGTGTTTTATTAGAAACATTTGGACCATATTTCAACTTGTTGTGTGTTAGATGTTGGGAGAAACTTTTTCTGATACTGTCCACTCTGATGATTCCTTAGATAGGTTTGTAATTATGTATTAACAACTTTGTAACTCTATCCTTGCAAGAAACAATAGGTTTGAAATATTTGGACCATACTTCACATTGTTGTGTGTTAGATGCTCGAAGAAACTTTGTTTCTGATACTGTCCACTTTGTCGATTGTTTAGATAGGTTTATAATTATGTATTAAAAACTTTATAACACTATCCTTGCTAGCAACAATAGGTTTGAACAAATTTCAAAGGGATGCAACCTCCTGCTACTTTCATGTTTTGAAGGTAGGATAAGAACACTATATATAGTAGTGACCTCCTTAAAGATAGAGTTCCCTTTGATAGCTGCTATGAAGATGAAATATATCTATTGAATCTCCCATGTAAAGTGATGTATAGTATGTTCCCCTTCCTCTTAGTATTAATTAAGGTAGTGGGGATCAATAGAAAAAATGAATTGAGATAAATAAATTTGATATATACCCTATGTAGATTTTGAAGTTAAGGTCTTCTGTTTGGCTGTCTATGCATGAGAAAATTTTTCATGGTTATGCATGTTTTGAACTATATGCATGTGATTTTCTTCTTTAATTGATTAAGATATGATTATATTATGTTATTAATTAGTTCTAGTCTTATCATCACAGCTACATGCCTGTGACTTCATCTCCTTTATTTGTACATGCTTCAACACTTAGTCGTCTATGTATGATATTATTATATGGTTTGAGAAAAGATGATTTGTTGTACCATTTCATTATCATAGCATACTTGTCACTGGTGTGGTACGATAGTAGCATTTGTTCACCACCATGAACTGTACATGTTTCTACAATTTTGATTAATAATTTTATTGTAAGATATAGAGTTTTAGAGTCATTTACTATTTTACATCAATTATATGAGTTGAGTATAAAATTCTACTAATGAATGCTCTGAAAATAGTTACAATGACCTCCAATACGATTATGTGCAATCTTGTCTGTCACTTAAAATATGGGTGAGCCTGTCAATGCTCTTCTATCCACTTTATATAGTTCCAACAATTGATTTTTTATCAATTAAGTATTGTATCTTATATTTTGCTAAAACTTGTAGTACATGCTCTTTGAGGAATCTCTTCATTCTCTCAAGGTCTACCTTAAACCAAGAGTATGTCCTACTTTTCATATCAGCCCTCCTTGCCCCTCGTTCCTCTCGTCCTAGAAATTCCTCAAGAAACGTGCTCAAAGGGTTTCCATTGCAAAGAGCATATTTCCTAAGCTTAAGTGTTAGGTATTACACCAATATCTACTAGGACTTGTACCAACCCTTATCATAATTTTTCCTTTAAAAGCATCCCACATGGAAGACATAAACAATAGAGACTCAAAGAAAATAATAACTAGTGGACAACTTAACATTTTTTCAACCTCAACAGTGGAACTTCATTGATTGTCTTGGACAATGCCTTATTATTCCATGGCAGATTTAAACTTTCATTTCGATCAATGTCATATTATATTATATCCATATTAAAATTTTGAATGCCACTGGCTTCTATTGATGCAATTATTAAAACTTACAATTTCTAACAACAGGTGGATGACCCTTTGGCATGGTGTTGCAAGTTCAATAGCCATCTAAAAGCTTTATAAGAAGTAACAAAAAATGATTTGAAACACCCCAAATGATTTATAGATCAAGTTAGCTTGTGATATGTAAGCCAATGTTTATATTGTCTTCTCTGGCCATAGAGGGGGGACATTTGTGGGTTAGGTCTTACTATGTTATGCAAATAATAGTACCACATGTACATTTAATATCCATGGGATAGATGCTTCAGTTGGGAAAAGAAACCTTCATTTCCTGATAGTATGTACCTTGAACTTTAACTGTCAATGAATTGGTACCATTATCACTACAAGGAAAACACCTAAACTTGACACTGCTCCCGAATTTTTAGATTTTTGAACACCATTTCCACAAATTTTTATTGAGTTGTTGAGGCTCAAATTTCATCCATAGCTCCATGCTTATTAAGAACCCACAGTCTCACCGTGGTTTGGGAAGTCCTCAGTAGTCGCTTACCCTGGTAGGCCCACACAGACTGGTTACAAAGATGTTGATTTTTGAGTCCATATGTGGAGGATGTGTCACCTCCAACACAATATATGATTGTGGGACACAATTCCTGATGTTAAGACCTCGTTCATGTGTAACCATGCTAATCGAGTAAACAATTTCAGTTGATGCCATAGGTGATATTTTGTCCAAACATGTTGGATATATATCATACGTGAGTTCAAGTGAACAGGTCTACCTATTACATGCACATGTCAGGTGCCAAAAAATGATATGCACTTTCTTAAGTGTAATGGTCTTTAAAGAATGCATCCATTTCAAATGAGGGAATAAGCCCATTCAAAAGTGTGAACTGCAATACATGCTAATTGATAGAATTGAGATCACAGAAGGATGAAGACAAATTCATGCCAAACCATAGATGAAAAAAATTGAATTAATATTTAACACCAAGAAGGTACAAATTAATTGAAATATAACACTTTAGCTTAAAAGTGATATGGATACCATGTCAACAATGAAATAAACTAAAGCAATCAACAGTTGAAACAAATCATCAAATTAGCAAGAATTTGTCAATTGCTCTGTATCTTCATGGGGTTTTCTTGGTAACACCTGAATAATTTTCCTATACAAATACTAATTTTTGATAGAACATAACAATGATATATGGAAGGTTTACACTGTAGAACTTTTATCAAAAGAAGGTTCGAGACATTGAACAAAATACCTTTAGTTCGTCACTTGAAAATTTATCTGAAACCTCTCCATATGCACAATAGGTTATTCAATAAGTAAGGATGTCATATGACCAAATTGGAAAAAAAATTGAACCATGTGGCTTCTGATGCATCATGCCCTGTCAAAAAATTAACAAAGTGACAGTTACGTAGGTCTAGCAGAAAATACTCAACAAATGTGTACAATATTGAGTGAAGTAATCAATGTGGCCATTCTTATATTTTACTTATGTACCTCACTACCTTGGATAGTGCGTCTTGGGATGCTTGCATTCAGTGAATGGCATCGAGCTTGATCATAATCTGTTGTCTGTGGAAATTTGAAAAGGGAATAACTCATTGGCACAACCTAATATACTCAATCTTTCCAACAATCTATTAAAGGGGGAATTCTAGCATGGTTAGGCTCCATGTCAAATTTACACACTCTAGACCTGTCAAACAATCTACTTGTGGGGGGGAATTTATCTTGAATTGGGGAAAATGAGGTTAGCACATTCAATTTATCTGGAAACCACTTGTTTGGCTCAATTCGAATCATTTTAAAGGGTTTGGCCTAAAAAAACAGTTTTCTTGGCAATCCATACCTATGTGCTAATCTAGATTTCTAGTATAGGTTGAGATCATTTTCTTCAAAGAAGAGAAATTTACATGATTATTTGCCTATAATTTTAGTCTCAAATTTTATGCTAGCCATGGAAATTATATTGTTTTTGTGTTTCATTACCAATAGTAGAGTGAGAAATTTGTTTTCAGGAAAGCCAAGAAGCTCAACTTTGGAATGGGAAGTGACATATTTTCACTTAGCTATGGAACTGAACGAGGCATAAATCCTGCAACAGTTGACGAAGGAGAATGTCATTGGGTCTGGAGGATCTGTAAAAGTGTACAACGTTACTCGCCAGAATGGGTAGGAGGTGGATGTGAAGAATATTATGAAAAAAGAAAAAAGAATTTGAAGTAGAGGTTGAGATCCTTGGTTTGATTAGAGATGCCACATTCCCGTAGAGATTGGTGGAGCAAATGAGCTGAAATGGTTAGAGATCTCCAACAATCGCTTCAGTGGAATCATTCCTCCAAATATCGGGCAACTGAGGAATATTGTTAACTTTAGTGCAAGAAATAATATACTACAGGGGCTTCTTCCAAAGGATATTTTATGCTCGCGTTTAGTGAATAGCATCGAGCTTGATCACAATGGAGCTATCCAATAATACACATGACTTCTTCTTTTTTTTTATTTTTTCTTTTTTCCATCTTCGGTTTTTGTCGTCGGTATTCCAACGTTTCAACAACGTCAGAAGAGCGAGGAAAACTTGGCAACGTCAGGTGAGCGAAGAACACTTGGCCATGTCGAAAGAGAGAAAGCCACTTGGCAATATCGGAAGAGCGACATAAATTAGAAACATCGGAAGAGCGACAACCACTTGGCAATGTCGGAAGAGAAATGGAAATTGGAAATGTCAAAAGAGCGACGAAAACATGGAAACGTCAGAAGAGTGACGAAAACATGGAAACGTCAGAAGAGCGAAGAAAACATGGAAATGTCGGAAGAGTGGCGAAGACTTGGAAATTTTGAAAGATCGAGGACAACTTGGAAACGTCAGAAGAGTGGAAAAAACTTGGAAACGTCAGAATTACGACACGACCAAAAAATGTCAGAATTAGTGTCGCTCTACCGATAGTTATTAGAAGTGTCGAAATTGCGACAGGACATGAAATGAAATTTTTCCCTACCTCAAAGTGTTGCTATTGGGATCGCTATGTGTCACAAGAGAGACATTCTGGCCATCAGAATTTGGGCCAAATGTGCTAGTGAAAAGTGACCATGACTTCCAAGAGAAATGGGTAAGAAACTATAAATTGGTATAGAGTTTTTTTTTTGCTTTTATGACTTTGAATAATCGCCAAGTGATGGAAAGTGGAACTTCTATATTTTTGCAGCTATAAAATCTTATGATTATTGATAAAACCTTGTCATTTTTAGCTATTGGTATTTCTTGGAAATGAAATCCTTAATTTTCATGGGGCATGATACCTTATTGGGTGGTTTAGATTGTTATATCATGAGTAGAAGTTAAAACCTTATTGAGAGATGAACACCAAGGACAGTGCTATCTCTAAGGGGCGGAGTATGAATATATATATATATATATATATATATATATATATATATATATATATATATATATATATATATATATATATATATATATATATATATATATATATATATATGTATCTAGATATATATATATATATATATATATATATATATATATATATATATATGGTGTAAATTTAAAAAAATAACTGTTAATAAATTTCCCCACCGAGAATAGTTAGCTGTTAAAATTAGTTCTTGATAACCAATTTTCTTTATTTATTCAAGAAAACCATCTTTACATGGGAGAGGAATAATGGATTTTCAAAAAGAAAAATGTTTTAACGAGTTCTTCATAACCAATTTCCATTATTTATGAAGGAGGATGAGCTAATGAATGGGCCACTGTCTTACCATTTTTTCACAAAACCCTTTCTCTTAATAATAAGAAGCTCTTTGTCAATTGTCGCAATTGTCAAGAAAATACTTGGTCAAAGTGTGAAAAGAGTAAATCATTTTGTAGATACTTCGATCAATTTTTTTTTTTTTTGGGGTGATCCATTCCCTAAAAGTACTTGACTACCTTGGGTTTCTACCTCGTGACATATATAGACCGAGGGAAAACCTCCCAATGCAACATCTGTAGGAAAAATATCCTGCAGAAATATTTTGGTGCAATATTCAATGTGGGCTTCATGTATACTCTATCCATAGATGCTTTTTCTTTCCTTCCAATCTGAATGGCGACTTCTCAAGCATCATTGTATCCGTCCATTATGGCTGGATAGAAGATAAGGAGAGAAAGCAGAAACGAAAGGAATAAGGAGAGAAAGAGAAAATGAAAGGAAGAAAGGGGAAAATTCCTCAACAAAAAGATAAGTGCCTTATGCATTGAATTCTCAAAAGATTTTATGGCTAAAATAATTTTTTGAAGATATGCATATGAGATTAAAATGTGCATGTTATTATACTTGATTTTTTTCTAGAAAATATATGCATATAATATTAATATATATATTATGTTTTATTTCTTTTTATAAAAGAAAATATAAATTGCAAGAAAGTAATGGTGGATGTGTTACAAAGAACACGTACTACATGAAAAAAATAATAACAATTTTGTTAGAAAAATAACACATGTTACGTGCAGCATAAAAATGATAGAAACTATGTTTTTGGGTATATATAAGAAAATTTACTATGCTAATTTCTTGAAAAGAGTGCATGGTAAAATATTAAACGATAATATTAATTTCTTGAAAGAAATATTACATGTGAATCTTGTGTGTTAAAATCTAAGTGGCTTTGTCTTTTCTTATGATAAATTCTACTAATTCTAGCTAACTAAATGTGTAGTTTCTCTTAACAAGATTGCATGTGAATATTGTGTGTTCAAATCTAATTAATTTATTTACTTTCTTGAAAATATTCTCACGAGTTCTTGAAATGATGAGATGTTAAATTATTAGTTTAATTTGTAAAAATTAATGGGTTTGAAGGTGAATTAATTAATGTTTCTTGAAAATAAAATAATTTATAATACAAAGAACTCATGCTAGTTTTCTTAGTAAATAAATTATGTTACTACTTGTAGATAAAGATTGTTATTATGTTAACCTTTTAGAAGGAGCAGTAGTAAAAGATAAGTAACTTTTCTTGTCTTTCTGTATATATATATATATATATATATATATATATATATATATATATATTGCATATGCATCTTATCTAAGAAAAGATAAGATGTTTGTTCTCTTTTAAAAGGGACTCCGTACAAGTAAATGAAATGATACGGAAATCCGAGTTGTTTTCTTGAAAATGAATATGATTAAAGAGGGTAATTCTTGAAGATATTTCATGGGTTGGGAGATAAGTTAATGAGTTTTTTCTTGGAAAAGAAGTCATGAAGAAGTCATGTTAGTTTCTCATAATCATTTCTTTGGGAAAGGTCATGTTGAATCTTGTGTGAAAATAATAATTGCTTCTTGGCAAAATATTATGGTGTTTTATATATGTTGGTCTTACTGAAAGGATTAACCCCTTCAAAATATTACATGGCTATATGAATTGTGTCAACTTCCTGATCTAGGGGTATTAAAGGTTAATGCAACCTTGTTAGTGTTGCCTAGTTTTTAAGAATAAAAGAGGTTATCTATGGTAATTTCTTGGAAGGGAAGAATGGGAAACTTTCATGTAGAAATATAGAGAAACAAGGTTATATTAGCTTCTATTTGGAGAAGAAGTATGCATTTGTTTACATGAAAATAATGGCTAAATGATTTTAGAATTCTAGAGAAGGGAATATATGATCTACATATTAAGTAAGGGCTATTATCATAAGATCTTGTATGCACAAAGAATTTTCATTGTGTTAGAGATTTATGTTCTTTGCATGGATAGAAGATTTATTGAGCTATATTTATTTTGAAAAATTATATGTGATTATATTATGCTATTATAATTATTATGTTAGTTTATTTCAGAATAAGATCATGTATATGCATGAAAGATTTGTATTAGATTTCATTAGGAAGAATATACAGTTAAATGTGGGAAATGATAGCATGTTGAGTTAGCCTACATTGAGAAAGATTCTTTGGGAAAGATGATGGTTTACATGCATAAAAACAATAGTAATGTGTTGGTTTCCTTCGAATATATATGTTGGTAATGTTTGTATAATATTTGGAAAACAATACATGTATTTGTATGTTTTATTATGTTAGTTTTATGGAAAAGAAAACATGTTTTGCATGCCTTATTATGCTAGAATTTCCTCGAAAAGCAAACATGTGTTTGCATGTTTTTTTTGTGTTATGTGTTTGCATGCTTGGTTGTGTTAAGTATTCCTTTGGGAAGATTCTTTTGGAAGTTATATGCATTTGCATGCATAGGAACAAAATTTTTTGTGATCATATTTATTTACGTATTTGCATGATTCAAAAGTAATAGATGAAGGGTTATTTATTTTGATAAAATTTATGTAATTCGCATGCACGACGATTGTAATTGATTTATTAGTTTATTTTCTAAAAATGTTTGGCAGTTGTAGCTATTTGTCTTGCAATAATATGTTTATGCGAGGAAAATATTAGTTAATGTGATTTCTTATAAATATCACATGTGAATTATTGTTAAAGGATGAATTCCGGGGTATTTTACTGGCATGTAATGGATGTAAATGAATAGATGCAGAATCGCCACTAGTATATATATGTGAATGGGTTGATTAATACTTAATGAATCCAGACCTCAATGTATACTAAAGACAACAATAACAGGAAATGATGGTACTTTTACCATGAATATATTATTCTTAACATGGTGGAAGGTAAATAGTTAATGGTTCAAGCTACAGGATGGCCTATTATAGCTACAACCATGCCATTGAGATATGAACATTGAAGATTAGTGGGTAAATTCTATCATGATTATTGTAATGGATTTAAGCTATATATTTGTATTTAAAAGATATTTCCTTGTAAGAATTATAACAATGGTTAAGGGATGATCTCCCTTATAAGCCATTGAGTGAGAGGTGAACACCCTCACTAGCATTTAATAATAAAATTAAACGTTTGTTGGTTTTCACCCTATGGGGTTTGCATGGTATAACAATGTTCAATGATGTGATTGCTTATTGTGTTTGTTTCATGATTTAGATTCATTTCATGATGTGATGTTGATAATGTCAAGTATGTGATTAATTCATTTGGATAAAGGAATAATGACATGAATTCAAGGTGATCTGAATCTGAATGTTAGTTTTTCTATGCTAATTTCATCTGCAGATTTATAATTAAATTGTTGATCACTTGCTTTATGTGCATAGGTTTCCTTGGTGTTTGTGAGTGTTAAAATAGGTAAATGTACTGGATTTTATGTTAAATTCACCAGAATAAAAACATTAAAACATCATGTTGAACAACAACAATAAAATGTATAGAAAACCATCAAAAAGATCCATTAACACAAATTTTTGATGAAGGAGTTCACCGCTCTTGGGCTGCATCTCCTTGGTCCAACTTCCATGGATTGGGCCTCTGTATTAGCTCAAATGTGAAAAAGTGTTGTTTACATTCATCTAATTCTCCCGAAACCTTCTTCAATATGTTCATAATGTCCAAATCATCCAAAATAGAATCTTCTTGCTCTCAATTTGGTCGAATTGCAAAATTTATGGCTAAAATAGCTTGGCCTAGGAAATATCCACTAAATTTGGAGATAACTCCAGTTAGTGCAGCTAAATCGGGGGTTGGAGCCGAATTTTGCAGACCACCATCTTTTCTACCATATTAAACTTAGATTTTAATTAAATATAAGCAAGATTCACTTAGGATAAGTATGAATTAGCACTATAATCACGTTTTATCATAATACATATTAGTGGTGAGGATTAGCGCATAACCAAAGGTTTAGGGGTTTAATAAACCCACATTAACCTTATTCCACATGTTTAGCATAAAATCTGCTTCGTGGTTTGGCAAATGGTCCTATTGGGAGGTCATGTGGAGAGGGGATTGGCCCCCTCCATTCCCCCATCGGATGAACCGTTGAATAATAAATATGTGCCTAATCCATATGATATTACGAACAAATGTTATGGGCTATTGGTAAGCCAGTCCACACACTTTGGGGAGTTCTTGGGGTCAAGCCCCGACCTCCACCCTTCCACCGTTGTATAATTTTTCTCCACATAAATTAATCCAACCTTTCTAACTTAATTGAAATACAGAATTTGGATATAATTCCCAACATACCTTTTATATGTCTTGTTCAGACTTTGGATATAATGAAATTCGACCATTGCTAATTGGAATTCCTCCAAACCATCGTCCACCAAAGGGTACACGTGGTGGCCCCTGGTTGCACCATGTGTCTGTCTCTGGTTAGACTGTTCCAACCTTAATAAAAAAAAAATCAAATTCGACCATAAAATCAAAATTGACCTTAGGAGATAAAACATAAAAAAAAATGCACCTTCCAAACTATCTGGTGAATCCTCCAGTGACACTTGTCACATTGTCACTGGGCGAAAATGACAAAATATTCCTAGAATATACCTTTTCTGCTGACTAGGTTGCCATGTCAGCATTCTATCTAGTTCTGGAATATTTTTAACTATTTAGGAAAGTGAACAACAAGCCCTATCTTCCGCATCCAGACTCCTTTTTTGACGAAATGAATTGTGCCAGATTCTTGGTGAGGGACTCCTCAATGTCGTTCAGTTTCCATTTGATTTTGAGCACTTTCATTTTTTAGCTTTAACACTGAGCACCTGATCATTACTCCCCACTAGAAGCCTTTTGGACCTAAAATTCTCTTTGATTACTGAACATGTGGATGAGGGTACAGTTCCCTCACCCTTCCAATCTCAATCCACTAAAATTTTCCCATTTTCATTAGTTGGATATTTTCACAAAAACTAAGCTTTTTCCTTGACTCTTGTGACCCTCTGTTGCTATTGTTCACATTGTCATGCTGCAATTTTCTTGAATTTGTAGAGAATCAAGCTATTCTTGCAAAAAAAAACTTGTTTCGACCTTATTCATCAATTAAAGTAAACTTAAAAAATATCTCACCTCACACACTGTCATCATGGAGTTTCTTAGCTGATTTTCCTTTGTACTTGTGTCGACTTTTGACCAAGTATTTTTTCCATTTACATGTACCCTTTAGAAATAAAAAACAAGCACTTGTGGAACATATGCCTTTTTTTTCAAATTGATTTGGTGCTTTTTCTTTGACCTTTGCACTCTCTTCCACTGGCATCTTGTTTCCAACACTTCTCAACACTGATGTTCACTGCTACAAATCTTTCACATCTCTTTTGGCTCCTTTCAAAGGAAACCTGTTAAAGTCTTGAAACATATCATTACAAGCCTAAAAAACTTCAATTAAATCAACTTGTTCATTCGATGCATCTTTTTGAAAGGTTTCAATCAAAACATCTCTATGTTTGATCATTAACAAAGTGAAATTTGGACTTGCATTCACTATTCTCTTCATTTCTCCTACATGTATAAGAGGAAAAATTGTATTCTTCTTATGCGCTCTAGCTATGTAATCAATTCCATCTTAAAATAAGTGATACTTATTCTCATGGCGATGAAATAATTCTTTCCTATCATAAAGATAATGACTTCCCAAACCAATACCTGATATCTCAAGTGGCACCACATCAAGTTCAACTTCATCAAGAAAGTTTGAATTGATGGCAAACCTTAGTATGCACTTCCTTGTTACTTTCAAGTTTTCATTCTTGCATATCCACCCTAAAGAATAAGGTATTGGATGTATAACAATTTCAAGGTTTAGCTTCTTAAATAAGTCTTCTGAAATCAAGTTAGTTTGAGAACCACTATCAAAATGTGTTTCTATCTTGGTATGTTTAGAAATGACGCTATTATGAAAGAGTTCAATTCTTGTATCTTCATCTTGAGTTACATTGGAACAACTTGAAGAAATAATGCTTGCTATGTGCTTACCTTTCAAACCCATGGCTGTAATATTTGTTTCATCTCCTGAATATGAACCTAAGTCAAGTTCAATTATTGCAACAGTTTTCCCCTTTTCTTTGGCTTTTAGTTTATTTTTCTCAAACTATGGATGAAGTTTCCAACAATGGTATTCATCATGGCCATTCTTTGAACAATGTTTACATGTGAGTTTCTCTTTATCTCTTTTGATAGGGCTATTTCTCTTTCCTCTTCCATAAAACTTGCCCTTCTTCTTTACCCTCAATATCACTTTTCTCATCTATATTATACTCCCCTCTTGCTTCTAAATGTGTGGATTGAACACAAACCTCATCTACATTTGTGGGATTTAACATGATAATAGTGTGCCTAAGGTAACTGCAAAAACCCCCAATATACTCTAACAAATTTTCTTGAGAATACAAACTAATATCCAAAATAAGAGCTCTTCTTTTGAGGATATCACAGCTATGCCCTCCTTCCACCACATAAAATTTAATAACTAAAGAAGAAAAAACAATTTTAATTGTTGGTTTTAATGAATAGATGCAACATAAATAAGTAGTTTTATTGAGTATATAGATAAATTCTATCAAACAGAAGCAATCCCACATCTAGTCAAACTATTATTATTTGATGTGAATATTGATAAGTACTCAATGAAGATCATTAGAAAATATGTGTGGTTGAGCTTATAGAAAAGCATTTAGTTGAAGTAGAAACCCATTTTCACAAACAACATACCACATCATCACCTATCTTTTTATGGGGGGAATGAACACCCCAAAAGGAATTGGCTAATAGGTGAGAAGTTATGGGACATCATTTATGTCAAAGATGAAATGAAATAGATGGAATTTTTTTCCAGGGAGAGCCCTTAGAAAAATATCCCTCTCATATTTAATGGACAACATAGATAACTAAATGAGAATAAATATAAAATCAACAAAAAAATCTTATTGTTCTTCAAAATACAAAATAACAAACATTTCATTACATAGAATTTGTAGGAAATTAAATAGATTCTAGGAAAATCTATAAGAGAACAAGATAATATATTTAAATACATACTCAGTTGAATTTGTCATACAACTGACAAAAAATTTATATTTCAATGGTTTGTGCCATGACTAGTTTAAAATATCAAAGCACCACTGAGTATGCATGGAATACAATTATGTGAGGAATCCCTCAAGAAGGAACAACAAATGGAGTTTTATGGTGATCATGCCACACCTTCCAAGGATAAAAACTACCAAATAAAAATTGGAGATACTATAGAAATAACTTTTATATCTTGTTGTGCGAAGAAGTGATCTTTGGGGAACCTTTTGCATGATTTAAGGGCACACTAATGACTATTACCAATACCATGGAATGAAAAAAAAGAGAGTTAGATGTCAAATGATTCCATATTGAATATTATAGTGAGATATATAAAATCATCACCAACCACACAAAAATTACTATCCAAATAATTTGTGAAAAAAAATCCAAAATGGTATGAACATGTGAAGAGTTGAATTACAATACAACAAAATGTCAATGAAACAGTTGAACTAAGCCAAATTACTGCATTGCTTAACATACTTATGATAAAAAGAAAAAATATGGATAAGGAGGAATGGGAGGTTGATATCAAGGCAAAGGTGAATACAAAGGAGGACCTCATGTTTGGTATATTTGAGGAGGACATGGTTGAGAAATACAAAAGAGAATTTGTTTCTTTATCTATTTAGAAGATTATCATATAAGCCAAAATTTCCCCTCGAAGGACATAAGAATTCTAAATTTTTGTAACATATGTATAGCCAATGATCACTCCATTGAAGATTTCCAAATAATGTTAGAAAATTGTAGAAATAAGAGAATTATCAACCTCCTAGAAAGCATGCCCAATAAAAAATTCATTACCTCTAATATCCTAAAATTTGTCACTAAGTAAAAAAGGTACCACAAATAAATATTGCAATGGAAAAAACTAGTCCCAAAATCCTTAAAAGGAGGTCAAGTCATGAGAGAAGTGACACAGTGGAAGCGGTGAAATTTTTTTCCAAACAAAAAAATTCTGATTTATCGAAAGAACCTTTGCACAAACCTCCTTGATTTTCCCTTAGTTTTTTGTGGGAATGAAAGTCCACGATTTTTTCTTAACTATTTTGGCACAAGTTCCTATGAGGTAGCATGTTTCTTCTCTCTCTTGCAATGTTGCAATGCTCAATGGTGTACTTATCTTCATGTTTCCCTTCATTGGCCCTTTTTCTTATCTCTTTCTACCATTTTCCTTTTTGTGGTACATAATAAAATTGAATACTCATTTCTACATAAGTACCTTGTATATCCTTTGTTGGAAAGGAATAGGAGGAAAGGCACAAAATTTCACACACAAAAAACAAATGAGTTTCGACTCTTCTATTGATCACACAAAACTTGATGATTACAATGAACCCGGTGAGGGGTATTTATACTTTTTTCGACCACAACTCACTCAAAATAAATTCAACATGAAAACACATTCTAAATTTGACTTTAACCAAAATGAGACTGAACCCAAACTCACTCACACTTGACTCAGTTAACTGACACTCTAAATTTAGACAACTTTGCATGCGGGAGTAATTATCTATCTTTAACACCCCCCTTAATTATGACCACTAAAATAAGACATGACTCATGAAAACTCAAACATGCCTATTGGCATAAGTCTCAACTAGGCTACAACACCTAAGTTCCTTTGTGAAACTAAAATACATATGTTGCTAATGGCTTAGTGACTATATAAGCCAATTTATCACTCAATTTACAAGGCTTCAAATAAACTTCTCCATTTCTCATAAGTTCTATAATAAAATGATATTGTGTATCAATATGCTTTATGTTTTGATGAAACACACTGTGCTTGAAGAGTGCAATGGTTGAGCTGTTGTCACAATAGATTATTGTTTGTATTTATTGTTTTTGTTGAAGTCCATCCATAAATCTTCGTAACCACATTGCTTAACATGTTGTTGATGTTGTTGCTACATATTTTTCTTATGATTATGAAAGTGTTGCAATAGGTTGCTTCTTATATGCCCATGATATCACACCTGAACCAAGATGAAATACATAACAAAAATTGCTCCTCCTATCATCCTAAATTCCTCCAAAATCACTGTCAGTATATCTAACCAAATCGTTCTTCTTTGTATTTGCATAAAATATGCCATAATATATAGTTCCTACTATGTATCATAGAATTATTTTGCCTACTCTCCAATGTGAGTCTTTTGGAGACTCCATAAATCTAGAAATCAAACAAACTCCTTCCATATATCTGGTCTTGTAGTTATGAGATACATAAGGGTTCCAACCAATATTTTGAATAGAGTTGGATTTATATTTGATCCTTCATCATCCTTACTTAAATTTGTACCTGTTGCAACTGGTGTAGGGGAAGGTTTACAATTTTCCATCATGAATATTTTCAACAAATCTTTAACATATTTATTTTGACAAATAAAAATTCCTTTATCAGATTGCTTAACTTCTATGCTAAGAAAATACTTCATAAGACCAACATCTGTCATTTCAAACTCTTTCTTCATTGCTACGTTAAATTCATCAAATTCAATACCACCAGTGTTAATCATATCATCCACATACAAACAAACAATAAAAATATGTCCATGTTCATTTACCTTTGTGTACAAGGTAGGCTCAATTTTTCTCTTGTAAAATACATTCTTGATCATGTAACTGTAAATTCTGCTATACTAGGCTCTTGGCGCTTACTTGAGCCCATACAGTTATTTATTCAACCTATAAAGCTTGTCTTCTTGGCCTTCAATTTCATAAAATGGAGGCTACTGTACATAGATTTATTCTTCTAGAATTCCATCCAAAAAGGTTGATTTCAAATCCATTGGATACACTTCCCACTTGTTCTACATTGTTGTTGATAATACTGCTCTTACAGTATCCAATATTACTATCAGAGCAAATGTTTCTCCAAAATAATTTCCTCATTGTGCGAAAACCCTTTTGCTACAAGTCCTTATTTAAATCTATCAATTTCTCCTTTCTCATTTAGCTTTGCCTTGTATACCCACTTCACAACAATAATATTTTTATCTTTCACCAAATCAACCAAATCCCAAGTATTATTCTTTTCAATAGCTTATATTTATTCATCCATATCTTACACCCAATTTTCATCTCTGATAACCTCCTCAAACGATGAAGGTTGAAATGAAAACAATGTAAAATTTTAAATAACATCCAAATCATCATAAATTTCTTACAAAATTCTCATTTTTATCTTACTATTGCTTTATTCATCACTTGATTGTTTCTTGAGAGAAATCTGATCTGTTGATCTACTTCTAGATCCATGTTGTTAACAATATCTTGGAGTCCTTGTTGGTGTGTGTTAGTGTCAACCTTTTTAGCCTATCACCAATGATAAAATATGCTCATACAATATTTTCTTAGGGTTTCAAGTAAATTTTTTATCATCTTTGAGAGTCTTCAAATAAAAATTTGGTCACTCTCTAGTGTGTCTAGGGTTATTTCTACTCTCTCAATAATTTCACATGCCGATCACGCTCATCACTCAACTGAGTGTACCATCATTAAGAGGTTATCATCATCATTTATATCATCATCATCATGATTTAATTCAGTTCAATGTCTCCATTAGCTCATCAGGGTTTCAAGATCACCAAAACTAACCCAAAATCCCCTGTTTTCCCAAGAGCAAACCCTAATGTTTCCTCCTAGTAAGATAGGATTTCAGCATTGATGTAGAGACCACATACACTGACAAGAAGAAATACAATAATGGAGGACATGCCTCAAGAGTTGAGCCATCTAACATGAAAGAGATTAATGCATCACAAACTCATCAAGAGGTCATTTGTTGCACATATGAATAATTATGATTCAAAGTATGTTTCTGACCTAATGGAGATGAATTTGACAAAAATGAAAGAGGATTTTGTCAATAATAGAAAAAGGAAAAAAAAAAATCCTTCGATGTATACACAGGTGTTATTATTTTGGAGAAATGCCCAAAATATAGTTGCTACAGGAGAAGTTTCTACACTTTTGGAGTACTCTTGGGAAAATGTATTTTCTCAATCATAGAGCGTCCACATGACCTGGTTGATGAGTCAAATGATAACTAGACATAAATATAATTCAATTGAGCCATCATGAGCTCCATTTTGAGTTCAATAAGGCCTCCAAATGTGGTCTGCAATCTCACGCTACGCTTTTCCTCAACCATAATGTATTGTTTTGACCGGTCTTGGGAGAATTGGTTTTTGAGGGGCTATTGTTGATCATTTTCAGTGCTTTAGGGGTCTATTGTGTAGAAGACAGAGATGTATTTCCAATGAGATATCATGAGCTCAATTTGGAGTTCAGGAAGGCCTCCCAAAATGGCCTACAAATAGTCGTTGGACTTTTCCTTCACATGTTGCACTTTTCCTTCTGGCGCTGTGCTTTTGGCAAAGGAGATACGCTTTGTCTTGAAAAGATTTTAAATGGTTGAAAAAGGCCTCGAAGCTCAACACAAGCTTTCACAAGGGTAAAACAAGTAAGTTGATCCCATTCACACCCTTTTTCACTTAGTGTCTTCATTCCTATGGTGGAAAATTTGTCAATTTCTTCCTATGCTATGCTTTTCTTGAAGAGTATGTTTTTTTTCGCAAACCCTCGAATCCCTATCCTACCATACCCTAACCTCCTACACACCCAAATACATCCATAAAACCATAATCCCCTCTCAAATATTCATTCCCTAAAACCCATCCCTAAACCCTATCCCTACTTGTTGCGTTTTTGGGTAGCCAAGAATATAGGCCTATGTAAAATTTCCCTAGCCCTATTACCTCATCCTTTTAATCTCCCTCCACTTTGCTAAGGTCCCTAGCATCCCTCCTAACCTCTTAAATTTTTCCTATTGTTCCCTATTTCCTAACCCCATCATCCCATTCATTTTTTCCCTTCCCCTGTTTTTCCCCTAGGGTTTTCTATCATAGTCTACTATGGAGGAGGAGAGGAAAAATTATAACAAGGGTAGGAAAGTGTCAAGATATGAACCATCAGATACTAGGGAGCTGTTGTCATCACCACTTGCAGTCAAGTGTTTTCAGCAGGTTGGGTGTTTTGAACTTTGTGAGTTGGTCCAAAAAGTGAAATATCATCCTGAATTGACCAGATTGTTTGTCACCAACCTCAAGAAAGGTCAAGTCATCATTGCAGGGGTAACATTCAATATATCCACTGATATAGTTGTAGAGGTCACATGGATACCTAATCAAGGTGAGAAATGGTTCAAGAACCAAGACCTAAAGATTCAAAACCAAAAACCCTAATCAAGAAGAAAGAGAAGGATAAGTTGGATTTGCTTATTAATGCATCCATGATAGCATAACATATCATCTCAGGTCTCCATAAAGAAAATCTGGAGAAATTTTGAAGAAATTTGGAGAAAATTTGGGAAATTTGAAAAAATCATTGAAGGTACATTATTTAGAAATTTTTTGTTTAGAAATATTTTTACAGAACATATTGTGGCCAAACAAAGATGAATCTTGTGAAACTGGAGGAGGTTTTTATTCCTAAAATATCAAAGTACAATGTCATACTTCCGATTTTACATAGGTATTATAGAATGAGAGATCCATTCACATATTCACATCTTATTTTTCTTACTTCACAATGTCCTCTTTAAGTCACCTTGTTTTAGAGAATATTGTGGACAACCAGAGAAGAATATTTGAAAAATGGAGGAGGTTTTTGTTCCTAACATGCCAGAGAACAAAAAAATCTCTCCTTTTGGAAAAATATTAATGGTTAGTGAGATATAGCTCCATATTGGCAGCTTAGGTTTCTAGAAAACCCGTAAATTTGGAAATTTATCGCACAACCACCTTTCAAAAAGCGTAGCGTGTGCCATGGTACGTTTTTTCTAGAGAGCTCCAAATGGAACAAACTATACATGGTTGGATAGATTATGACTCCTAAATCAACTTTGGACACCTGGCATCCCATGTCATCAGCTTTTACAAGGATAAAATAGTCAAAAGCCACCTAAAAAGAACCTTTCTGCCTTGTTTTTGAGGCCACGTTACGCTTTTTGACTAGTCTTGGGAGAATGAGTTTTTTGAAGCCATTCCCATGGTTCATTTTCAAAAATTAAAGATGTTCTGGAAACTAGACAAATAGGTCTAGTTTACCGCTCTCTCAGATTTCAATTTTGACTTCAGTAAGGTGACTAAAAATGGCCTCCAACAGGGCATTGTGCTTTTTCCATTTTTCTGAGATTTTAATTGAATTTTCACTGTGTATTTTTTGACAATTCCTAGTTTGAATTTTGTAAAAGTGAAAGGATGAATGTAGATTAATGTAAAAGTCAAAATGTAATTTTAAATGGTAAAAATGGAGTTGAATTGGTGCCTTATCCTCCATTTATTGTTTTTAGGATATGTCTCTAGTGGTTAGGAAAAGGAAGAATTTATTGTGCAACCTCCCTAGGGTATAGCTGACTTTAGATAGATGCATGTATTTGACTTTCTTGCTGGAAAATTTGATCTCCAAGGGAGGATTTTGACCTTAGTAGCTATATGAGGCATTCTGTAATTATTTTCAAGGGTTGGATGTTGGAACATTCGACATTGAACTACTTTATTCTATTTTGATCAAGTAATACAATGAATATAGAGAAAAGTTGCAGCTTAAATTTAGGGATTCATGTGGTGGGCTTGTATGACTAATTTTATCTTCAATAATTCACTCCATTGAATACTTTCTCTTTCCATTACATATCTATTGCTTTCATTCATTGTCTTTAAAGTTCTTGAATTAGGATTCATGAGTATTTCATGCCCTAGTTTGATGAGATGATGATGTTGTGTTTAATTTATTCTTAAGGGATGAATTCATACTGGTATGATTATTCCCGATATCTCTTTTCATCCTACCATAATCATACAGCCTGTTTGGTCATTGGAGCTTGCCTACCCTTCCCCTTCCTTCCCTTGTAATGTTTTCTCTTGTAACCCTAACGTAGTTTTCAAAGCCTAGTTTCTAAAGGTCCAATTTCATCCAACGTAAAAAGCCAAATCATCCAAACCCTAATCTACATATCTAGCCTATAATATCCATGATCTAGCCAAATTGGCTATGATATCATTGAGAGAGCCCTCTCATCCTAGTAGGGCTAGCTACTAGGTCAAAGTGGTATGTCGTTACCTTTGTTGGTCTCCTTTCAGCCTTTAGAGATCTGGTGGAGTGCTAACATATTGGCAAAGTTTCCGGGGAGCGAGGTGATAGATATTCCTCGGGAAAGAACGTAAAGGATCATATCTGATTATTGATGGTGAACAATGATAAGACACATCAAGTCTGAAATCATTCACCTGGTGAATCCAACGTTGAATAATCCAAAGGTTCAGAATTTTCATGGCGACCCCACTATTCAAGAACGCGTAGTGTGAATATATTCTTGGTGACCTCATTGTTGTCAAAATGGATTCAACTGATAGAAGGTATGCTCCTATGAATCAAGCTCATATTCCTAGTTTTTCGAATCATATTCCTTGTATATATTGGCAACAGGACTACCAAATTTTAAAGTTCACGATGGAGAAGATGCTAGTTTGCATTTGGTCAAATTTCAATCTCATATTCACAGACTAAAGATTGAGTTTCCTGAAGATTGTCTGATGAAGATTTTCATGGCTACCTTGGAGGAACAAGAGAGATCATGGTATGAGAGTCTACCATATGCTAGTTTGTATTCTCTAAAGGATTTTCATTCAGTTTTATTTCAACATTACCAAAGCTCCAATTCTTCCTTGTCGATGATTGATAGTTGTTGTGAGATTTCTGAAAATTTGTATGGGGATGAAGAGTATCTAGATGATGAGATCATAGAAGCCCTTTATGGTTTTTCCTCCCAAAAAGAAATATTAGTTTCTTCCTTGGATGAAAAATACCAGGACTAAGAAAGAGAAATGCCTATTCCCGATCCTAAAAATGAAAATCATCAAGCTAATAATTATTGCAATAAAACTCAAGTCTCTCCTTTGTCTAAAAATGAAATAGATCAGCTCCTGAATATTCATGTTACATACCAAGCTAATGCAGGTTTGCAATGTTCACATAGTCAAGAATGTGCTAGTGAAACTTCTTCCATTATTGAAAATGAAAAGATGAGTTTAAATGATGACAGTCATGAGATTGATGAAACTATACAGGAATTTGTTATGAGTAAGCCAATTTGTGATGATGATTTACTGCAAGGATATCAACTAACAAAGACCATTGCCCCTCATGAAGAGGATAGGTCTGTCATGTTTGACAATCTTGAAGAATGTTTTCTGTTCAAGGATGATTTAGACTATGAATTTGAGGAGTATGAGCCCAAGAGAGACAACGTGCAAGAGATAGATTCAAAGTTTCCCATGCTTGAGGAATTTACAACAAACACTCACATAACAGAAGATCATAATTCCCTCTCCCTTCCTATGGATCAATAACCAAGTGTACTTACATATCAGAATGAAGGGTGTACTTTTTTTTTTGTCAAATCTCAAGATAGGGTAATGTTGGGTCATGAATACGACCACTTTTTAACACTTATTTCATCCATTTTTACTCTTCTTTATCATGTCATTTATTATAATTTATCATATAAATCCATCTTATAATGATTTATGCTCTTATGGATGAATATTATTTCTTCTCCTTTATTTTTAATAAATTGATGATCATTATGCATAATTTTATCAATGATGGCTTATTAATATATTTTGTAATATCATTCACGATTTTAGCCTCCAAGATATTTGCCAGATTGAAGATTTGATCTCCAAATCATCATCAAATATTCCAACTCAGAAATCCGCTGGAATAAAAAGTGACCATTTTGCGGTGGATATTCTAAGCAAATGAAGAAGAATCTGGAAAATCTGGAACATGGGTTTTGTCTAGAATGGGCCCAGTTAACTTTAACAAGAAACCTTTTGCCCAAATTCGGCCTATATTGAGAGAAATGCAAGGTTCTTTGAGCACAATTTTCTCATATTTGTTGTTGTAGCCATCCTCCAAATCTCAGCTGCAAAGCCAAATTCGCCTTGCTCTTGTTGAAAGATTGTTGGAAATATATTTTCTGGTTGATTAAGTTGTTGGGAACAATCCAATATTGTTATGGGAGATCATATTTTCTATTTAATTTCTCCTCCTTCTGATTATAAAAAGAGAACATGTATTGTGTATTGGAGAACAATGAATGGAGGGATCATAGTTGTTGCTTTTGTGAATTGTAAACTTAATCAAAAGTTGTGTTATTGAAAGCACGATTCCATTGTAATGCTGCTCCAGTTTAATGATTAATTGAAGTTGTTGTTCCATTCGCATCATCTGAAGTAGCTTGAGCAGTCCCTGCTGGTGGTTAAGGGCCCGACCCCTGGTAGCGTGAACTGCTCCTCTATGTTATATTTCCAATTCCTGCAGCGTGTGATCGATTTGCTACATACATGTTAATGTGAGTTTATTTCATTAGTTGTTTCTCATTTTACTGTCTTTATGTATTACGTGCTCTGTTTATGAGTTATTTCATTATCATATGATCTGAATCTTATTTCCTACAGCGTGGGTTAATTGAGACAACATATTGCCTTACTTAGAACATCCTTGGATTCGCGGAAGTGATATCTTAATTAATTCATAATTCCATGCTTAATAGTTTATTGTTTTATTATAATGGATTGCGTTGTCGTTCCTTCCCCATTAACAAGAATCTTAATCCTCGAATTACTTATCTTGTTATGCTTCATTGTTCAACATTTGATGTTCCATTCCATTTGCTGTTTCATTTAACTGCTCTTCATTTCAGAGTGCAGATACAAAGCTTCGCTATTCAGTTTTATGTTCAATAGGATTTACCGTTTAATAGAGTTTTGTTGTTAAATTCATTTAATTTCGGTTTGCTGTCCATTTACATTGCTTTTCGTTTCATATTAATTAGTTTACAAGAGTTTTCTTTCATTTTGATTGCTTTAAGATCACCAACTGTAGAGGACACTGGTTATTGCTTCCAAGTTCCCAGATTGGTTATCTTGCATCGATTTCTAAGGGAAGGAGTTATTGCTACTGTATCCCTGATCGATATTTTGCAGATTGGTTTAATTAAGGCTTCAAAGCATTTCCATTTATGTTACTGTAATTAGATTTCATTTCCAAGCATCCATTTACTCTTGTATTTCGAACACTGTACTACATATTGCAAGGTATTACTCTTGGATAAATTGCTGCCTCAGACTGAGTACACTCTTGAAATAAAAAGTCGCTCCCGGATTGATAATTAATGTGAGATAAATAGGTATTAAAAATATACCTTTTATACCTCGACATTTTGGCGCCGTTTCCGGGGAGAGTGTATGCCATTTAGAAAGAGTGATGCATATTTAATTTTTTTCTGCTTGGGAAGAATTGGGTATTAAAGATGGAAGGTAAGAACCTACGCACCAAGCAAGAAACACACTTGTTCACTGGCCCGCTTCACAGCAGAATTGAGTGAAAGATTAAGGTAGGAATGAATGCTTGCGTTTTTTTTGAATTTTAGAGGTAGAGTATTTTTTGAGAAAAATCTTGTAATTCCACTCGAGTGGTGATGTAAGCACCACCCATTTCACTAACCAATTGACAGGAACATTGGAAGGAGGATCCTTAAAGAAACACATGAAGAACATCTTCTATTATGGTAAGAAATGGCTCACATTGCAACTTTTGAATTCCCTATCAAAGATCTAGGAGGAGTAACACAAATGCACATAATTCCCCCATTGTCTCTACCAAATTTTCATGGTTTGGAAAATGGAGATCCAAATACATTCTTATTTGAGTTCGAAATACTTTGTAGAGTATATGATTATTGTACTAACGACCAAAGATTGAAAGTGTTTCCTCTTACTCTAAAAGGAGCAGCTCTCCGATGGTTCATGAGCCTATGTGGGAACTGCATCAAAACATGGGAGGACATGAAGAACATATTCTTGAAGAAGTACCAAGACTATTGCAAATCCAATGAAGATATTTTCGGTATGATACAAGGGGAATATGAAAGCTTGGAAGACTATGTAGAGCGATTTCGATATAACCTTCAAAAATCAAAGCATAAGCATTTGGAAAAAGAGATCTTGAAAACACTCCTTCTTAAAGGAATCAAAGATGATTTTTTAGAACTCTTAAATCTGATAGGAAAAGGTGATGTTTTTCGGTTATCATATGATGATGTTTGTGAATTGTGCATAAGGCATTCAAGAGGAATTTCCAAGGCTGGTAAGAATTCTAGAGAAGTTTCTTCTTTCTCTTCCAAATTTACTACAAGAAAAAGAGACATAAGAGCTGAAATCAAGGTTTTATTTGAAAATTTTAAATATGATTTTATTAGCTCTCTAAAGTCACAATTGAATGTTTTACAGGGTCAGAGAAATCAAGAATTTGATGAAGTGTTTTGCCCTCATTACCAAAAGGAGCATCACATAGATAATCACTCTTCCTTATCTAATTTGGAAGTAGAATATCAAAGAGATGCGGAAGCTGCAACAAGGTCAAAACCATGGAAATCATGGCCTACAGGTATGGTTCAAAACACTTCCTCTCCATTCCCTTACTTGCATAATCCATTATGGAATATTCATATGTTAGGGCAGCCATACCAATCTCAATATAACCACCACCAATCTTGTTTGCATGTTTGGAATGGTTCACCTTATCATTGCATGACTACTCTCCCTCATCTTGTAGCACAAACACATCTTCCAGCTATTCCACAACACCTTGTTTTCTGATCAAAATCATCCACTCAACACAATCAACTACATCATCAAGAGGCTCCATTCCCTACACAATCTCCTGCTCAACTCATTCCACACCCACACGATAATAAACCAGTACAACATGCTTACAATGTTGAATTGCAAAATTCACTCACCCTTCCCACCCATTCTATCTCACATGTACCATTGGAAAAAACTTACACTGAGACTCAGAATGAATCAAATCCAAAAATTGTAGAAATTATAAAAGAAAATGAGGTTTCTTCTAGTTTGCACCAATAAACCATTTTAAAAGCTCAAGAACTTCATGATATGATGGCTATGGGAAATCAATGAAGTAAAGAATATATTGAAGATTAGTTTCACTCCATCATTTGTTTGCAACATCACTCCATACTTCAACAATTTTTGGCATCAGCTTTTCAAGGGAAGTTGGCTTCTCATACCCTAATTTTTATTAACACACATTTTTCAAATTTGGGTATGTACATAATTGAAGCCTTATTTCGGAAATGGCTCCACTGAAAATACTCTTGTATGTAATCATATTCATTTTCCAATTCATAGTAGGATAGTGGAGAAATAAATAAAAGAGGAAATAAAACAAACACATTTATTTATTTATTTTTGTAAAAATAGTTGTTTCTTTGTTGCAACACGCTGTGAAATCAACATTGATGATACATATTTTAATTTATTTGTGTATGTAGATGAATTATATTCCAAATAACCATTCTAAAAACACTTATATTCATTTTTATCATCAATATGAAAAATTTTCTTGAATATCATTTTTTTGGCTTGCGGGCTTGATGAAATTTCTGAAAACAAAGTTGAGACAGTCATGTTTTGGGGGATAAAAATTGAATATTTTTAAAAATTGTTTCTCTCCTAAGTATATTTTAATTTATACTTTCCAACCCAATTGGAATCACTCAATTTGGATTTGAAACGAAAAATTTAGAACCAAAATATTGACAGGGTGTCTAGTAGGCAGCTCAGGAACAGAGTTGGGACAGTCAGTTTTTGGAGGCCTAAATGACTATATTTTTAAAATATATTTCTATGATGAATTCCTCTATGAATCTAGTTTACAACGCAATTTTAATCACTCAATTTTTATATCGTATGAGGAATTTATGACCAAAATACTGACTGCCTATCATAAATCAGCGTTCTTGAAACTCTGTTTTCTCGGATGTTCCTTAACATATTTGACCCATAAATTCTTCTTGTATTCAAAACATGTTTCTATTGGAGATCAATAAATGAATCTACTTTAATATACAATTTGAATTGGTTCAATCTGCCATAAAATGAAAAATTTATGCTTGAAATACCAACTATTGGTTTGAGCTGGAAAATCGAAAATGACTCTATTATGCTGGTTGTTCTAAGCAAGTTTAACATACCATTACATGGAATTTTTAAAACATATTTCTATTGGAGATAAAACTTTGAATTATATCTCATTTGGTTTTGGAAGCACTCAAATCGGACAAAAAACAAATAAGTTATGATTAAAACACTGTTGGTTAGTATGGTCGACCACCTCTCTCCCACAGGTAAAAAATATAATTTGCTTTATTTTTCCGTGGATTTGTTCTACAGAGTAACTACTTGTTAGTTTTTTGCATAATTTTTGGATTAGGGGAGCCTGATCACCTCTCTTTCTCTATGATTTAATGTTTTATTGCAGGTAGACACTCGTTTTTTGCAGGTCTTAGGAGAACAAAGAAGGTCAATTTATGGATGAGCGATTCTTGAAAATTTAGTAAAACAAGGGCATTTCATCCAGTTCATTACCTAATAGATTTATAAAAAGAAGAAATGAAGAATTCGTTTCCACTACTGCCAATTTTTTTTTCAAAAAGATCATTTTTTTTTCCATTAACAGATTGATATTCTCTTAGAAATAACATCATAATTGTTGTAACTTAATAAAAGTGTTGTTTCTTTTCTGATTTCTTTTATGTTTTTGTGTTTCAGGTGTTAATCTCTTCAAATTATAATTTCCGCTCCAGTGGCAACTAAACAATAAGGACCCCACCATGCAAGTTTCAATGGCAGAATGCAATTCTTCAGTAGCACCAATTCTGTAAAAAAATTACTTTTTCTTGAAACCTGTACATAAACTTTTCTTTCTATTTGATTGGATTTTCTTGGCAATGGATTGCATATTAACTTTGTTTTTTTCTCATTTTTCCTTTTTACGTGTTTATATTTGTTTGTTGTTCCTCTTAAGGGACAGTTATTGTTCCTCTTAAGGAACAACAACCGTTCCTCTTAAGAAGTAGTGCATTTATGTGTTTATTTTTTGTTCATTCCAAAAGGAACAACATTTTCACTAATTAGTTTTGTTGTTCTTTTAAAAAAAAAGAACAAATTTTTTTTGCATGATTTCATTGTTCCCTTCAAAAGGAACAACACTGCTCGTTTTTTGCTGTTCCTTTCAAAAGGAACAACATCGCTCATTTTTGTTGTTCCTTTCAAAAGGAATAGCACCGACTATTCTTGTTGTTCCTTTTCAAAGGAACAACATTTTCGCAGATTGTTTTTATTGTTCCTTTCCAAAGGAACAACACTTTTTGAGGATTTCTTTGAATTTTTCATAACTTTTTGAAAGACAAACATACAATTTATGAAAGGATACACAATCATACAAATTAAAGCTTACTGTAATTAGCAAATCAAAATAAATCATCATTTTTAAGAAAGTTGTTTAGTAATGATAAGAAAAAGGAAAAAGGGACATAATCAATAACATGATCTTGTTGTCTTACTACCACTAAATTCATATGATCGATTATATTTATCATGTTGGTTCTTTCCCATATTTTATAACTTTCTTTGATTTTTACTTATGGAGTAGGAACAATAGCATATTCTTTTCTATTGAGCTGTTCAGACTTCTTCCACCATCCCTACTCTTAAGGAGTGCTGAGCCATCCTTTATGAATAAATAGGAAAATGCTATATGAAAAGAAAAATATTTACATATTTCATTAATAATTTTATAAATTGGCAGATCGAGGATAGGGGGTCTCATCAAGAGCCGACCTACCATGTTCATAAGGAAGCAAGTGAAGTGGCATTCCCATCATGGCCACCAAACCAGGGATATGGTCCAATGGACAATTGAAAAAATTAAGAAGTCCTTGGAACATGAGGTCTCATCACGAGCTGTCCTGTCCACTTTTCACTTCTTTCCAGTGAATGGCATTGTGATTTATCTTGTCACCAAGCTAGCACAATGGCCTCCGTTATGACAATTAACAAACACTTCCTCAGTATAAATAAAGGACAATGGTTCCAAGGGTGAAAGAGCAACTCTGTCAAGGTTATGGACACCTGTGGGCAACAGAGTTCTGCTGATGGTATTGGAGTCACATTTATACACATCAATAGTAATATTAAACCCTTTTTCCTATATCTCTATTTAAATATCAGATGAAAGTTGAATCCTTAACCTTTGATTTTGAACCTATTATACATGAAAATCATCATAAATCGATCACATTAGTTTAAGTGGGTAATAAATGCATTTGTACTTATGTTTATCTTAAGTTGTCCCTTCTCCTTATCCTTGAATCATTACAAAACGCTTCTATATCTGTTTACGATTTATCACATGCATGGATTTCAGTAAATGCTATAATTTCATTGATTGTATCATAAGTATGTATGCCTTTCTATGCTGTACAATTGCTGTGCAGTACGCTGTTTTTTTATTTTGCTGATTTGTCACAATATTGATACTGCATTTTTTACAGAATTTTTTTTTCTGCTTGAATTTTTTTGCATGCATCCTATCTGTTGCCATTTCAAACTGAAACTGTGATTCAAGAAAATTGCATACAGAATTGTGATTTGTTTACTGGAGAACAACAAGTATGGGGGAAAATTCTATTCGCAGCACGATCACACTATTGCAACTAACAACAAAGGCTCGCGAATGCAGACATGGCTTCCACCTTTTGCATCACTTTCAGTAACCGCTCAGCCTACATCAGCTTCAACAAAGGCCAGTCCCTACATGTCATTCCACATTTTTTCGGAGGTAACACTTGAGGTAAAATAGCATAATTTTCTGATTTATTATGAATTTAGGAGAATTTCATGAACATCCATTGAGCATTATTTATTATCATTTATTACACATCTTTACCACTTCCCATTTTTTTTAGACACGTCTCATCTTTCAGTTTGGGGGAGTGTTGATTTATTTCATTTCTTTCTTGTGACCATGTCCGTAATATTCTTTATCATCCATGAATATTCTTATTCATTCTCAACACCTCCCTTATTCCATGTTGTTTTACACCAAACATAGATTTCAACAGATTGTAGCAACCACCTCTCTTTGTTTTCTAGCATCGCATGAGGACATGCTAATTCTTCAATTTGGGGGGCGGGGGGAATTGCTACACATGATGGATGTTTTCCACTTTCTTTCTCATTTAAGGCATACAATTTCATTTTTGTACAGTGTAGAAATTGATTTGCATATATCTTTAAAACTATGAACTGAATTTTTGTGATTTCTGGATAACAAAGAAGTATCATTAAAATACACAAATCCAAATAATTTCACGCTAAATTAGTTCATAAAACTTCAAAAATTATGCACTATCACCTACAACCATTTTTTTTATATATCTCATGATCCGTGCATCAAAACGATTTGATTTTTCAGAAAATGGTTAATGAAGTTTGATGTTACTTATGTCACATTTTTATGCAACTTCATATACATATAGTTGAATGTCAACTATAAAAATTGTTATGCCTTTATCAAGATTGCTAAAATTGAATATTCATTATTTGAGGAAAAATTCATTTGTTCCATCAATTTCATGAGTTGGGATGAACAATTTTCTTTGTTTGGTTAACACATGGCTTTTGTCTTTGGGTTGCATGAGGACATGCAATATATTCAGTTTGGGAGTATGTTGGGCCGTGAATACGACCACTTTTTAACACTTATTTCATCCATTTTTACTCTTCTTTATCATGTCATTTATTATAATTTATCATATAAATCCATCTTATAATGATTTATGCTCTTATGGATGAATATTATTTCTTCTCCTTTATTTTTAATAAATTAATGATTATTATGCATAATTTTATCAATGATGGTTTATTAATATAATTTGTAATATCATTCACCATTTTAGCCTCCAAGATATTTGCCAGATTGAAGATTTGATCTCCAAATCATCATCAAATATTCCAACTCAGAAATCCGCTAGAATAAAAAGTGACCATTTTGCGGTTGATATTCTAAGCAAATTAAGAAGAATCTGGAAAATTTGGAACATGGGTTTTGTCCAGAACGGGCCTAGTGAACTTTAACAAGAAACGTTTTGCCCAAATTCGGCCTGTATTGAGAGAAACGCAGGGTTCTTTGAGCACAATTTTCTCAGATTTGTTGTTGCAGCCATCCTCCAAATCTCAGCTGCAAAGCCAAATTTTCCTTGCTCTTGTTGAAAGATTGTTGGAAATATATTTTCTGGTTGATTAAGTTGTTGGGAACAATCCAATATTGTTATGGGAGATCATATTTGCTACTTAATTTCTCCTCCTTCTGATTATAAAAGGAGAACATGTATTGTGTATTGGAGAACAATGAATGGAGGGATCATAGTTGTTGCTTTTGTGAATTGTAAACTTAATCAAAAGCAGTGTTATTGAAAGCACGATTCCATTGTAATGCTGCTCCAGTTTAATGATTAATTGAAGTTGTTGTTCCATTCACATCATCTGAAGTAACTTGGCAGTCCCTGTTGGTGGTTAAGGGCCCGACCCCTGGCAGCGTGAACTGATCCTCTGTGTTATATTTCCAATTCGTGCAGTGTGTGATCGATTTGCTACATACATGTTACTGTGAGTTTATTTCGTTAGTTGTTAATCATTTTACTGTCTTTATGTATTACGCGCTTTGTTTA
The DNA here is from genome assembly GCA_034641835.2 of Pinus albicaulis. Classification (NCBI taxonomy): domain Eukaryota; kingdom Viridiplantae; phylum Streptophyta; class Pinopsida; order Pinales; family Pinaceae; genus Pinus; species Pinus albicaulis. Next base: position 937,313,319 of record CM076584.1, read on the forward strand.
TGAGTTATTTCATTATTGTATGATCTGAATCTTATTTCTTACAGCGTGGGTTAATTGAGACAGCATATTGCCTTACTTAAAACATCCTTGGATTCGCGGAAGTGATATCTTAATTAATTCATAATTCCATGCTTAATAGTTTACTGTTATTATAATGGATTGCGTTGTTGTTCCTTCCCCATTTAACAAGAATCTTAATCCTCGAATTACTTATCTTGTTATGCTTCGTTGTTCGGAATTTGATGTTCCATTCCATTTTCTGTTTCGTTTAACTGCTATTCATTTCAGAGTGCAGATACAAAGCTTCACTATTTAGTTTGTTGTTCAATAGGATTTACCGTTTAATAGAGTTTTGTTGTTCAATTCCTTTAATTTCGGTTTGCTGTCCATTTACATTGCTTTTCGTTTCATATTAATTAGTTTACAAGAGTTTTCTTTCATTTTGATTGCTTTAAGATCACCAACTGTAGAGGACATTGGTTATTGCTTCCAAGTTCCCAGATTGGTTCTCTCGCATCGATTTCTAAGGGAAGGAGTTATTGCTACTGTATCCCTGATCGATGTTTTGCAAATTTGTTTAATTAAGGCTTCAGAGCATTTCCATTTATGTTACTGTAATTAGATTTCATTTCCAAGCATCCATTTACTCTTGTATTTCGAACACTGTACTACATATTGCAAGGCATTACTCTTGGATAAATTTCTGCCTCAGACTGAGTACACTCTTGAAATAAAAAGTCGCTCCCGGATTGATAATTAATGTGAGATAAATAGGTGTTAAAAAGATACCTTTTATACCTCGACAGGTAACATTTCATATTTTTGAAGATCCCTTTACTGATTTGCTGCAGTCAATAGGTATGGTATCTTTTCTTAAATTTATGGATCATGACAACATTTTCAGTGAACACTCGGAGTTGCATATCTTTTGTTTTTTCTACTTTCTCAAGGAAAGTGAGAGCAGAATTCAAGTAAGTAGCCATATTCTGGATTGGTTACACTGGAAGGATCACTTCACATGATTGTACATATGTCTTCAACAGGCAGGTAGTTGTCATAAGGATTTAAAGCCCTCAAGTCTCGCTGATATGTTGCCATCAATAGGTTTTGTAAGTTTTTGTTTCAATCAGTTTCAATTAATTTTGTCCTTCGGTTTCCTATTTTGAGGTTAGTCTTTTGATTTTGACTCCATGCCCAATGGTTGGGCTATTTGGTTTACGGTGTTCTTGACACCTCTAAAGAGATGTTATCCCTTGTTGGACCCAATGTTAGTATTAGCCTTTTCAGCATGTCACCAGTGATCAAATATGCTCTTACAAGGTTTTCTTTGGGTTTCAAGTCAATTTTTTTTCATTTCATAGAGTCTTAAAATAAAATTTTGGTCACTTGCTAGTGTGTCTAGGGTTATTTCCACTCTCTTAAGAATTTCACATTCCAAGCACTCTCATCGCACAATTGAGTGTACCCATCATTAAGAGATTATCATCATCATTTCATTCATCACAATCATGATTTAATTTAGTTCAATGTCTCCATTAGGTCATTAGGGTTTCAAGGTCACCAAAACTGCCCCAAAATCCCCTGTTTTCCCAAGAGCATACCCTAATTTTTCCTCCTAGTAAAATAGGATTTCTTCCATGGAAGTAGACACCACATACACTAACAAGAATAAATACAATAATAGAGGACATGCCTCAAAAGTTGAGCCATTTAACATCAAAGAGATTAATGCCGCACAAACCCATCAAGAGGTCATTTGCTGCACATAGGAACAATTTTGCTTCAAAGTATGTTTCAGATCAAATGGAGATGAATTTGATAAAAATGAAACAATTTTTTGTCAATAATAGAAAAAGGAAGAAAAACCTCCTTCATTTTATACACAAGTGTTATTATTTGGGAGAAATGCCCAAAATATAGTTGCTACAGGAGAATTTGCTATAATTATGGAGTACTCTTGGGAAAATTCATTTTCTCTGTCATAAAGTGTCCAAACGACCTAAGTCAAATGATAACGAGATAGAAATAGCTTTCAAGTGAGCTATCATGAGCTCAATTTGGAGTTTTACCAGTCTTGGGAGAATTTATTTTTGAGGGTCTATTATTGACCATTTTCAGTGCTTAAGGGGTCCATTGTGTAGTAGATAGAGATATATTTCCAATGAGTTATCATGAGTTCAATTTGGAGTTCAGGAAGGCCTCCAAAAATGGCCACCAACTTGGTGCTTTAGGTTTCCTTCACACGCTACGCTATTCCTTCTAGCACTGTGATTTTTGCAGAGGAGATATGCTTTATCTTGAAAATATTTTAAAGGGTTGAAAAAGGTCTCCAAGCTCAGCATAAGATTTCACAAGGGTAAAACAAGTAATTTGAGCCACTTCACACCCTCTTTCACTCAGTGTCTTCATTCCTATGGTGGAAAATTTGTCAATTTCATCCCACGCTATGATTTTATTGAAGACTATGTTTATTTATATACTTATTTAAAAACCATAGACTCCCTATCCTGCCATACCCTAGCCTCATACAGACCTAAATACATCCCTAAAACCCTAAGACCCTCTCAAACTTTTATTCCCTAAAACCTATCCCCAAACCTTATACCTAGTTGCTGTGTTTTTGGGCAACCACGAGTATAGGCTTGTGTAAAAATTCCCTAGCCCTATTCCCTCATCCTTTAAGTCTCCCTACACTTCCCTAAGGTCCCTAACACCATCCTCACCTCTTAAATTTTTCCTCCACTCATCCCTATTTTCTAACCATGTCATCCCATTCCTTTTTTCCCTTTCCCTATTTTTCCCCTAGGGGTTGCTAGCATAGTATACTATGGAGGAGGAGAATAAAACTTATAACAAGGGTGGGAAAGCGTAAAGATATGAACCATCAGATACTCGGGAGCTATTTTCATCACCACTTACATTCAAGTGTTTTCAACATGTTGGGTGTTTTGAATTTTGTGAGTTGGTCCAAAAAGTGCAATATCACCCTGAATTGACCAAATTATTTGTCACCAAACTCAAGAAAGATAAAGTCATAATTTCAGGGGTGACATTCACTATTTCCATTGATATAGTTGCAGAGGTCACATGGATACCTAATCAAAGTGGGAAATGGTTCAAGAACCAAGACCTAAAGATTCAAAACTACAAACCCTAATCAAGCCGAAAGAGAAGGATAAGTTGGATTTTCTTATTGATGCAACCATGATAGCATAGAATACCAACTCAAGTCTCCATGAAGCAAATCTGGAGAATTTTTGAGGAAATTTGGAGAAAATTTGGGAAATTTGAAAAAATATTTGAAGGCACAGTTTCCAGAAATGTCCCATTTAGTCATATTTTTGCAGAACATATTGTGGCAAAAAAATGAAGAATCTTGGGAAACTGGAGGAGGTTTTTTTTCCTAAGATATCAAATTACAATAAAATACTTCATATTATACACAGTAATTACATAAGAAGAGTTCCATTCACATCTTCATAACCTATGTTTCTGTCTGTGCAATGTCCTGTTTAAGTTACCATTTTTCCGAGATGATTGTCAACTATCAGAGACGAATCTTGGAAAATTGGAGGAGGTTTTTGTTCATAAAATTGCAAAAAACAAAACAATCTGTCATTTGTGCACAAAATTTCATGGTTAGTGAAATATAGCACCATTTTTGAGGCCTATGTTTCTAGAAAACCTAGAAATTTGGATTTTTTTTGCACAACCACCTTGCAAAAAGCGTGGCGTAGGCCACGCTACACTTTTTATGGAGAGCTCCAAATGGAAAAAACTCTACATGGTTGGATATTTTATGACTCCTACATTAAATTTGGACACCTGGTAGCCCAATTTATCAACTTTTATAGGGATAAAAGCGTCAAAAACCACCTAAAAAACACCTTTCTGCCTTTTTTTTTTGAGGCCACGCTACGCTTTTTAACCAGTCTTGGGAGAATGAGTTTTTGAAGGCCTTCCCATGGGTTATTTTCCAAAATTCAAGACGTTCAGGAAACTAGAAATACATGGCTACTTTATTTTCTCTCAGATTTCAATCTCGACTTTAGGAATGTGGCTAAAAATTGCCTACAACAGGGCGCTACGCTCTTTCCATTTTTATGAGATTTTAACTGAATTTTCACTGTGTAATTTTTGACAATTTGTAGTTTGACTTTTGTAAAAGTGAAAAGATGAATGTGGATGAATGTAAAAGTCAAAATGTGAATGTAAATGGTAAAAATGGAGTTGAATAGGTTTCTTATCCTCCATTTATTTCTTTGAGGATATTAGTGGTTAGGAAAAGGAGGAATTTGTTGTGCAACCTCCCTAGGGTGTAGTTGACTTCAGATAGATGCATGTATTTGACTTTCTTGCCAGAAAATTCGACCTCCAAGAGAGGATTTTGAACTCAGTAGCTATATGAGGCCTTTTGTAATAATTTTCAAGGTTTGGATGTTGGAACATTGGACATTGAACTAGTGTATTCTATTTTGATAGAGTAATACAGTGAATATAGAGAAAAGTCCCAACTTAAATTTAGGGATTCATGTGGTGAGCTTGTATGGATATTTTTCTCTTCAGTAAGTCAATCCATTGAATAATTTCTCTTTCCATTACATATTTGTTAATTTCACTCATTTTCTTTACAGTTCTTTAAGAATTATTCATGAGTAATGCATGCCTTGTTTTGATGAGTTGATGATGTTGTATTTAATTTATTCTTAAGGAGTGAATTCATACTTGTATACTTGTTCTCGATATTTATTTTCATCATGCCATAATCATACAACCTATTTGGTCGTTTGGGATTTCCTATCTTTCCCCTTCATTTCCCTGCAATTTGTTCTCTTGTAACCCTATGATAGTTTTCAAAGCCTAGTTTCTAAAGGTCCAATTTCATCCAGAACAAAAATCCAAATCAACAAAACCCTAATCTACATATCTAGCCTAAAATCTCCATGATCCAGCCAATTTGGCTGTGATATCAACGAGATAGACCTCTTAGCCTAGTAGGGCTAGCTACTAGGTCAAAGTGGTATGTGGTTACCTTTGCTGGTCTCCTTTCATCCTTCAGAGATCCGGTGGAATGCTAAAATTGTGAATTTGATTGGTTTCTTCTCTTGTAATTCTTGTTTCTTTTTTTTTCTACATGCTTTTATTCCATGAGTGGTACTCTTACATCAATTGTTTTGTCTACAATACCATTCCATGACTCTTGTTATTTGAATACGTCATCTATGTCAATTCAAATCTTCTTACTAACATGGTCATACAACTTATAAGATTTTGATTACTCACTATAACCAATAAATATGCACTTTTCACTTTTATCATCCAACTTGCTTCTTAGATATTTAGGTACATGTGCATAGACTATACATCCAAACACTCTAAGATGACATACACTATAATACATACTTTACCATGCTTCTTCTAGCACTTTATTCATTAAACTCTTTCTAGGATATCTATTTATCACATAAACAACACATGCAACTGCTTCTTCCAAATACTCATTAGACAAGTTTCTTCTTTTTAGCATGTTGCTTGACATGTTCATAACTATTGTGTTCTTTCTCTCTACTACACCAAGATGTTGCAATGTCTATCTAGTTGTAAAATGCCTTCTAATTCCATGTTTTTTGTAGTAAGCATGGAATGCCTTCAAATCATATTCTCCACCGCGATATGATCTCAACACCTTGATTTGACGATCACTTTGGTTTTGTGCTAAGGTTTTGAATTCTTTGAACTTTGCAAAAGTTTCAAGCTTTTTCTTCAGGAAATGAACCCATATATTTATACTGAAATCATCAGTGAAGGTGACGAAGTAACAACTTCCACTAATAAATTATGTCTGCATAGGTCGACACTGGTATGCATGAACCAAATCTAGTGGCTTCTTTTCTTTGTATGAAGCTCCTTTTGGAAAAAATTCATGGTGTTGTTTTCCAAAGATGAAACACTCACAAGTACTAGAAGGTTCTTTCATGAGAGGTAATCCTCTAACCACCTACTTTTGCTGCAACAATGTTAAATTAGAAAAATGAAAACGTCCAAAATGAAATTCCATAACAAGTAATCATTAGAACATGGAACTGTAAAAGAATTGACCTGATAACTATAATTCATGGTTACAGGAAATAATTTTTTCCCCGTCACTTGCACTTTTTCTATTAGCTGCTTGCTTAGAGGATTTTGATATATAACACACTCTGTCCCTGAAAAATAACTATGTATCCTTTATGCATCAACTTCCCAACACTTATCAGATTATGTTTGAGATCAGGGGCATAATATACCCCTGATATTTTATTCATCTCCCCATGCTTGGTTGGAATTTTGACCACTCATTTTCCATCTACATCCACAGTATTTCCAGTGCCCAACTTTACCATTGTCTTAACAGATTGATCCAGAATTGTAACCAAATTTTTGTTTCCTGTCATGTGGTTACTGCAACCATTATTTAATAGCTGAACATTATAAGAAGATTCATGCATGGTATGGAAATATAGGAACATGGAGTCAATATTCTTTGTATTTACATTAGCTCTTTGATTTCCTTGATCAGTTATCCTCTTCCTGCAATCATGGGCATAGTGACCAAATTTATTGCAATAATAAAATCTCACCTTTGATTTATCGACTCTTTGATTGTTGTTGAAGCTTCTGTTGTTTCTTCCATTTTCTTGTTCTTTGTCTTCTTTCCCATCATTTTGACAACCTTTTCTTCCACCTCTTTCACTGCCTCTTGATCTACCTCTTCCTTAGCCTATGTCTCTAGATATAGAAACGTGGATTTTAAAATTTGTTTCTTATGTGGAATCCTGATTTTTGTGTATCCTTGCATCATGGGATAGAAGTGATCCCATCAATTCATCAACTGTCAACATTCTCAAATACTTGGCTTCTTTAATGACTACTACTACATCATCAAACTTGGTATACAAAGATATGAGAACCACAGTTTGATCTTATATGTCATCACCATAAGTCCTTAACTGGTTTACAATAGTCAAAATTTGATTCATGAATGAATCGATATCCTTTATTTCCTTCATTTGCAGACTTTCAAAATATCTCCTAGTATTTTGCAACTTAACAATATTGACTTTGGCGATGCCTTTATAGCTCATCTCCAAAGTATCCCATGTTTTCTTTTCTGAAGACATGTTCATAATATTTTGGAACAATGCTTCGTCCACTACTTGTTCGATAATATGCAATGCCTGTGCATTCTACTTTTTGTCTTTTCTCCATTGCTCCCTCTCTGCATTAGTAAGAGGTCATTTTTCTGCTTCATTCTTAGGTTCTGGAAACCTAAACTGGACATGCTCCCAAAAATCATGAGCCTTTAATGTTGTCTCCAACTTAATGGCCCACATATCATAGTTCTTCCCTATAAATGGTGGAAATCGTCCTTGGAAACTTGATGAAGCCATCTTAAAAAACTATCTCCTCTTTCAATAATAAATAAATACCATTCCTTTTTTTATTAAAAAAACCCCTTTTTAAATATCTTAACAAAGGCATTTGTAACCTTTCAAAACCATTTATTTATTTTTCAAAAAACACTTTTTTTAAAAATATTTATAACAAAACTTTCAAAACCTTTTATTTTTTGATGCCCCTTTATAAATCTTGCATATAACAAGGAGTCATTTTCAAAAAAAAAAATAATTGTCACAAATTTATTTAATGTTGTGTAACCAACTCAAAAAGAGAAGAAAAGAGATATAAACGCCTTAGAAATGAGCCACTTCGAGGGGGCAACCTCCAATATATTACATAAATGAACAATTCTTGGATGATACAATTTACAAAACCTCCTTTCTATATATAGGAGTCCATGGGGCCATAATGTAATCCTAGTGGGCCCAATGTAATCCTAGCCGACCTAACAATAATAATTTAAGGGCACAATAATAACAAAATGGGGGTTACAAGGGTACAATAATAACAATAAGGGGTTACACTAACAATAATAAGGGACTATACTAGTGATATAGGGACCTAACATGCCCCTCTCCTTCAAAAAAGTGTTGTCCTCAACGCTTGAGTAGCTCCGGGTGCTTCTGTATAAAATTCTCATCCTCCCATGTAGAATCTTCGGTGGGTAAGTTCTTCCACTTGATGAGATACTCTGAAATTGATCAATTCCGTAGCTGTCGAGTTCTTGTTTCCATGACCGCTTCAGGTTCCAATATGATTTTCCTTCCTCATCAAGTTCTGGCAATATTGTTTGAACTGGAAGATTTTCACCTATAACCTTCTTTAAGCATGAAACATGGAAAATTGGATGCACTCGTGAAGAAGGAGGAAGCTCCAATTTGTATGCCATAGTACCAATCTTTTGCAACACCTTGTAAGGACCATAGTACTTTGGCGATAATTTATTATCCTTCTTAGCTTGCTTGAGGGACATTTGTTTATATGGTTGTAGCCGTAAAAATACCCAATCTCCTATACCAAAACTTCTCTCGCTGCGATGTTGATCTGCCTGTTGTTTCATTCGATTTTGTGCCAAATTCGGGTTATCCTTTAAGAGTTGGAGAACTTCTTGCTGATGCTCGATGTGATCTTCCACTGCTTGAACCTTCGAATTTTCCCTTAAAGATGATGTGATCGATGGTGGATGATATCCATAAAGTGCCATAAATGGGGTCATTTTTGCTGCAGTATGGAAGGAAGTCTTATACCACCATTCAGCGAGAGGTAACCACTTGACCCATTGTGTTTGTTTATCAGATACAAAACAACGAAGATATCCTTCCAAACATTTATTTACTATCTCGGTTTGACCATCGGATTGAGGATGATAAGATGAGCTATGAGCTAATTGAGTACCCAAACAAGAAAATAACTCCGTCCAAAAATTTCCAGTAAAAATGGGATCTCTGTCGCTCACAATAACCCTTGGGCTTTCATGTAGCTTTTGAATTCTGTCCATAAATGTAGTAGCAACTGTACTTGCTTTAAATGGATGAGATAATGCACAAAAGTGTGCATACTTGGTAAGTCTATCAACTACCACCATGATGACATTCTTTCCTTCAGACTTAGGTAAACCTGTGATAAAATCCATTGAAATCCCCTCCCAACGCTGACTTGGAATGGATAAAGGTTGTAGAAGTCCCGGGGTCTTAATTGTCTCCACTTTATTCTGCTGGCAAACCAAACATTCCGCCACAAACTTTTGGATATCAGATTTAAGGCCATCCCAAAAAAATTCTTTCTTTACCCTGTGGTAAGTTTTTAAAAATCCTGAGTGTCCTCCTAAAGGAGAAGTGTGCAATTCCAGAAGAATCTTTTGTTTTAGTTTGGAATTCTTACAAAGATATAAGCGATCTTTGTACCATAAGAAATCATTTTTCCAACTAAATGTATCAGATGTACTAGGATCTTGCTGCAACTTTTGAATGAGTGTCCATACATCTTTGTCCTTCTTCCATTCATCTCTTGCTTAGGTTATCCAATCTGGTTGGATAATAGAAATGGCACAAAGCAATGCTTCCACCTCTTCATTCTTTCTTGAGAGTGCATCTGCAACAACATTAAGCTTTCCTTTTTTGTAGATTATTTCAAAGTCATAAACCAACATCTTTGTGACCCATTTTTGTTGCTCTTCTGAAGATAGTCTTTGTTCCAAAAAGTGTTTAAGACTATCATGATCAGTTTTTACCTTGAAGTGTCTTCCCATTAGGTAAGTTCTCCATTTCCTTAGTGCATGCAGTATTGCTAACATTTACTTATCATAAATAGGTTTACGTAAATACTTTCCTTTGATTGGACGACTTTCAAAAGAAATGGGTCTTCCTTCCTGCATTAAAACAACACCAATTCCATTTCCTGAGGCATCACATTCCACAATAAAGGTTTTTGTGAAGTCTGGCGTAGCTAAGACCGGTGCTAGGCACATTGCCTCTTTAAGATGTTCAAAGGCCTTAGTTGCTTTAGGAGTCCATGAAAATGCATCTTTCTTCAACAATGTTGTTAGAGGTGCTGCTATTCTCCCATAATTCTTAACAAACTTGCGATAATACCCTGTTAACCCGAGAAATCCTCGCAACTGCTTTATGGTTGTCAGGACTTTCCATTCCTTAATGGCTTTAATTTTGTTAGGGTCTACTTTAACACCCTCGTGAGATACAATATGACCCAGATATTCCACCTCTTGTACTCCAAAGAAACATTTGGATTTTTTTGCATATAATTGTTTTTCCTGCAATAGTTTGAGCACCCTGTCAACATGTTCAACATGATCCTTCCAAGACCTGCTGTAGATTAGTATATCATCAAAAAATACTAGCACAAATTTTCTAAGGAAGGGTTTGAAAATGGAATTCCTCAACCCTTGAAATGTAGAAGGTGCATTGGTAAGGCCAAAAGGCATGACCAAAAATTCATAATGACCCTCATGAGTTCGAAATGCTGTTTTTGGAATATCTTGAGTCTTCATTCTAATTTGATGATATCCTGAACGAAGATCCAACTTGGTAAAATAAATTGCTCCATGTAATTCATCCAATAATTCATCAATCACAGGAATGGGAAATTTTTCTTTAATGGTGAGCTTATTGAGCTCCCTATAATCCGGACACATTCGCCATGATCCGTCCTTCTTGTGTACCAACACTACAGGAGCAGAGAAAGAACTTTGACTGGGTTGAATTATACCCGCCTCTAACATTTCTGCAATCATACGTTCAATTTCGCTCTTTTGGAAGTAAGGATATCTATAAGGCCTGATGTTTGGAGGAACACTTCCAGGAATCAAATGAATAGCATGATCATGATCACGAATAGGTAGGAGTCCTTTTGGAGTTTCAAACACCTTGGAATGATTGTCCAAGACTTGTTGGAGATCTGCAGAAATAGATGATTTTGATGTTGGAACTTCTAGTGAGCATAATTGTGCAATTACGCCTCGTTGTTCTTTCTTTAGAAACTTTGTCATGCCATTAGAGCTTATTATCCTTCCTGGCTTCCCTTCAATACCCCGTAGTTCGACTTCCTTTCCTTCTGAAAAGAATTTCAAGAAAAGTTCTTGAAAATTAAAAGCTACCGTCCCCAAAGATTGTAACCATTGTACTCCTAGTACAACATCAGCACCTCCCATAGGAATGAAAAGCATTGGACTAGTCAACACATATTCCCCCATGGTTAGCTTGATATTATGGCATTTTCCGGAGCAATTTATAGTTCCTCCATTTGCAACCATCACTTGACATTCTGGTGCTGGGTATAGGAAACAATTTAATTCCTTGGCTACCTTACAATGAATAAAATTATGGGTGCTACCTGAATCAATCAACACTATTACCTTTCTTTTCTTGATTTGTCCTTTTATCTTGAGAGTTTGAGGAGTGGTAATTCCTGCCAGTGCATTACACGATATGGTTGGATTCATTTCTTCCTCTTCTGGGGCTGGTTTCTGGTGTATATCCTCTTCTTGTTCATTTTCTTCTTCCTCTTCACAATCTATGTAAAATAATTTCTTCTCAGCACACTTATGACCTTTAGTGTATTTGCTATCACAACTGTAGCAAAGCCCTTTTGCTCTTTTTCTTCCAATTGTTGTGGTGTCAACCTTGTAGGTTGTGGAAATCTAGACGTAGCAACACTTCCTTCTTTATAGAATTGAGTGGTAGGCTTCCTTATCGCCATAATTTTACATTCAACTTTTCTTGCCAACCTGAATGCCTTCTCCAATGAATCAGGTTCCAGAACGCGAACTTCATGTTGAATGTTATCCTTTAAACTGCCTAAGAAGAGATCAATCCTGTGGTCCTCTGAAATATCAGTTACCCTTATACTCAATTTTTTGGAAGTCCTCAATGTGCTGCCCCACTAAACCCTTTTGTTTGAGATTTATCAATTGGGTAAAGAAGGTGTTGCTCTTTGTATCCTCATAATGTGCTATCATTTCCTCCGTAAAAATTGACCAAGTGACAATTTTTTCACGGGAACAAAGCCATCGATACCATACAAATGTATTTTGTTCTAAATGTAAAGTTGCAATGCGTACCTTTTGTGTGTTTTGCACGTTATGGAGATCAAAATATTGCTCCATCTGTAGTATCCATGTTACAGGATCCTTTCCATCAAACTTCCTCATATCCATTTTGGGAATATGGTGGTTCTTCCCGCCAACATTCGAGTTTATGGAATCATGATTAACATTTATTTTGTTCTCATCAGGAGGTTCTTCTCCTATATTTCCGCCATTAGGAATCATTTCTGGTTTTAAGCTTGTCATCGAGCCTTCCATGTATGCTTTTAGATCATTCTTCATGTTTTCTATGTTGTCTTTCATGTCATCCATCTTAGCTTCCATGCCCACTTCCATGCCATCCATCTTATCTTCCACGCCTTTCTTCAAACCTTCCATCTTCACTTCCACGCCATCCATCTTAGCTTCCATGCCTTTCTTCAAACCATCCATCTTCACTTCCACACCTTTCTTCAAAACTTCAATTTCATTTTTTGCTGCTCTTTGCGAGAGTGAAATTTGTTGCACTTGTTCTTGTAATTTTGATAGATCATGTTGCAATTCTTCATCTTCATGAGTCATGGTAGAGCCTTCTGAAGGCTTGATGGGTGTTGAATTCCTTTTAGGGGCCATTTTAGAATCCAATATTGATATCTATTCTACAAGATGCCCTTGGAATCAATTCAACTTGATTCTTCAAACAAGACTTATGCAATTCGGAAAAAAATACACACCTTTTACTAGCTTTGAGGAGCTCGATATTGAAATTGTATTATCTCTGTTATTGCAGATTTTCAATATCGGAAATTCAGCACTGAAGTAGCCCTCTGAATTATCTTTTGAATGCCACAGGTCTGACCTGATTTGGATTCTCCAAGACAAATTTGTGTCCAATCTCCCACAATGACCTAATTCTGGACTGGTTCAGTAGAGCGAACTTGTACGACTTGCCACGTGTCACTGTTTTGTCCTTTGTCTCTGAAATTGATAGCCCAAAAACTTCAGTCTGTGTACTTGCGAAAAATTTTTACGGCACTTCAATCTGAGGCCCAGAGAGAGAGTTATTGAAGTTTTCCCACGATCACCTCTTTGAGATGCAATTCAGGAGCCTGAAAAAGCACTACCTTCTACAGATCATATCTCCAAAAATATTGCGAACCAAGTTCTGAAATTTTTTGAAGAATTTCCTCAGGATGTCAGCTTCGCACCATATGAATTTCAGACTCTGACCCTTCGTAAAAAAAAATTTATAGCGCAAATGCCACGATGACCTGTTTATGAGCCTGAAAAAAATACCTAACTTCCACAGATGATATCTCCTCAAATATTGCGAACCAAGATCTGAAATTTTTAGACAACCTTCCTCAAGATTTCAGCTTCGCACCCTAAAAATTTCAGCTTCTGAAGCTTCGTAGAAAAAATTTTATAGCGAAAATGCCACGATGACCTGTTTGGAGCAGCGAAACCCTAGAATCCAAAGCTCTGATACCAAATGTTGTGTAACCAGCTCCAAAAAGAGAAGAAAAGAGATATAAAAGCCTTAGAAATGAGCCACTTCGAGGGGGCAACCTCCAATACATTACATAAATGAACAATTCTTGGATGATACAATTCACAAAACCTCCTTTCTATATATAGGAGTCCATAGGGCCATAATGTAATCCTAGTGGGCCACAATGTAATCCTAGCCGACCTAACAATAATAATTTAAGGGCACAATAATAACAAAATGGGGGTTACAAGGGTACAATAATAACAATAAGGGGGTTACACTAACAAAAATAAGGGACTATACTAGTAATATAGGGACCTAACATTTAACATAAGTCATAAATAAAATAACCATGTGACCTATTGGAATCTTATGCCTGGAACCTTTTTTAACCATTTTAATTTGATCACAGTGGATTTTTTTAATAAGCCTCACTCATCGCACTATTTAACAGAAGGGAGTTGTGATGAATAGATTTTTTTTGGAAAATTCTAAGTGTTTTCTAAATCAACGCACCTTTTACACTTCAAACATGAGATGATCACACCTTAACTATGTGACACTTCTGCAAGACAATTTTTTATATAGAAAATATTCGCCAACCTTCTTTAGTTGGCCCTCTACTTCATGGCTTTGTAGGCTCCACAAATATTGTATTCATTCCTCAGCATTAATACCAATTTGTAGGAAACGCAGAGGAGGAAAGTCTCAAAATAACACACACACAAAACACACAAGCTACGATTCTTCTATTGATCACACAAAGCCTGATGATTACAATGAACCTGGTGAGGGGTATTTATACTTTTTCGACTAGCGACTCACTCAAAATAACTTCAACATGAAAACACAATCTAAATTCGACTTTTCCCAAAATAAGAATGAACGCGAACTCACTCTAAATTAGTTAACTCAGGAGTAATTAGCTATATTTAACATCCTTTTCCGTGAATGAAAACCACACCTAAGCTTAATTTAAAATCACCCAAACGTGAGGTTAGAAGGGTTGAAAATAATTCAATAGTTGGAGGTTAGGAGTTAAATATGTTGTGTGAAACAAACACCACCAGAAACGAATTTGGATTTGATTGATGGATCCCATTATAGATTAGGTTTAGACTTAGGTGAGGTCAGGGGTTAGGATGTTTACCTCACACTCCACTTGTTCTAGGCCCAATCTATGCTACAAACTAAATACTTCAATACCGACTACCTCGAATAGACTTTATATTGACTACAAATTTTTGTATACTAATTGATAGTAGTACATTCTCGGTGTTCCTCAAGTTATAGAACTCTAATCCATGTGATCTTGCTAAAATTTTTGGTTCGGAACTAGTTGCCGCCAAGTCCTCCCTTAATCACTCTCACCAACTCACCGGATCGACACTAGGGATATTTTCCAAATAAATATTTAGTCTCTTTCTAAGTGTTTAGACTATGCTTTTCCCAGACACTTCATCGATTACTCTCGTCCACAACATGTTTTATAGCTTAACCCCTCTAATGACATATTGAGAATGTTGAGCCCTTCAGTGATCAACGATGAAGGTACTCGTACCCACATGCAAGTTCCAATTTCTTGGTGCAAAGATATTAATCCTCTAATGACACCATTTGACCCCCTTAATCAATTTCTATGAGAATTTATCCTATTTTCACCGCTATACTCTTAGGACCTCTACGCTCCTAACAAAAAAGACATATTCTCCCACTGTAAGTAATTAATGCACATTTTAACAAGGGAATTAAATACTAATATAATCCAATTCTATTAAGAATTGAGTGAAGTATTTACATAGGAAATGTACAGTGGCTCACTACTTGAGCTCATCTTTTTCATCCCCCCTTCCTATTCTTGTACATACCTACACATATAATTCTATGAGAATAAATAAATATCTTCACAATCAAGAATAATTGGACATTTTCCCCAAAACTACCCACCACCTAAGCTAGAAATTTGTTGATATTTACAAAGGACCACTTGGTCAAAATTTCAAATCTTGAAAATATCCTAACAACCTAATTATTTATAGTCCTACAAAATCATGACACTTGGACCTACAATACAAATCCTCCTAATTTTAGTTTATACAAATAAAATTGAAGAGTAATAAGACCTCCATCTAGAATTTACATGAACCCCCTTAGGATCATAAACAAATGAGTTTTCCAAGGGTGATGCTCCTGCATTAGACTCCCTAGGTGAAACAAATTTTACCTCTCGCTCAAATGTGTCAATATGCTAAATCCTCCAAAGTCCCAAACAAAATTTTGTTGTTACTCATGCATCTGGTTGTGCTACTTCCCCCGTCACTTCAATCTGGTAGGATCCCAAATTTTATATTTTTTTTTCATGGATTTTCTCTCATTGGTTTGTTGTCACCGTCTGAGTTCTAGGGTCCCATACCTTGTTTTGTTGTTTCCCTTTTTTTGTGCTAATGAAATATCTCCTATCGAACCTGATTTATGTTCTTGCATATCCTTTTCTTTGTGGTTGTAAAATACCGTAATCTATCCCTTAGCCATTTTTGCTCCAAAATTCACCCCTCCTATTGCTAAAATATATTCCATATGTTGTTCAATTTTTTGATCAAATTTAATTCCAACATTAAAATTTAGGAGATTTCAGAAAAACATTAGCTCCAAAAAAATTTGCATTGTAGCTATGCACCCTTCATTTGGTGCTCTCTCACTGTCATCCCATGAATTAGCCTTTCTTCTTCAAAACGTTTTTTGCTTACTTCAAGGAAGAGTTTCACATTCTCTTTCAGAACTTTATATGTTTCATTAATTGTAGTACTCTCAATCCAATTTGGAATGATTTCAAATTGTTGCTACATTGCTTAGGTGTATCTTGAATACACAAATATTTATTCTTCAAATAAGGAATTGCACAGCTTCCACCATACCTCTCTTCCTTCCTGATATTTATTTGGTAGCATTTGATGTCTCTTTACGGCAGACTCACTTATGCCCTTAGTAGCTTCTACATCACAAGATATAAATGCTTTAAATTCTTTAGTTTTCCCTAGTCCATCAACTGCATTCATCATGCAGTATTTCTCAACATTGAGACAATCCAACTAGTCTTATGAAAACTATAAATCTCTCTCATATTGTGACAACAAAGTACCTAAATGCTTCCCCTTTTCTGTGTTGTGGCTACCTTCACATATTTCTTTTTCGTATCTACTTATTTCTACAACAATTTTGAATGGATGTTTCTTATATATGGTCATCTTCATGAGATGATTTGATCTTGGTTGTAAGAATAATCTATTTTTGCTTGATGGAAGGAATTTATTTGATGAATTTTATCAATCAATTCCTCCTCTTCTTATTTTTTCTTTTGTGAAGCCATTTTTCCATTCTTTCCACCTGCGAATTAATCCTTACAACTATTCAACAAAAAATTATTTTCCAAAGCTAAATACATTACCTTAACATTTTCAACTTCCTTATTCATACATTCACCACATAAGGAAATTTATTTCACCATCACAAGTTCATGGACCTTCATTCAACTGGTTGAACCCTCTACATCTCTGTTTATTAGAGATAACTTTAGTACAACTTCATGTTCCTCCTCCTTGGTTGTATTCTTAGGTTCTTGTAACAACCTATCCAATAATTTTATTTCTTCTTCAAATTTTACGAGCATTTCATCTGAGAAATTATTTTGGTCTTCTCCTTCATGACCTAGTCTTGCATTTTTCTCTTCACCAATAGGTTCTTGTAGTATTTATCCACTGTATACGATTTTCATCTCAACCTATGTTATGAGACAATCTTGCTTCATCTCCAATTGTAATGAAATTATGATTTGTTATGCCTTGAGAAGGTATGTCTTTCCTTTCTTTCCTCTTCATGAAAATTCTAGATCATTTTCTATCACCATCTACTTGATATCCCACAACCATACATTTAATGATAGGTTCAAAACCACAAGAATTTTCAGCCTCATTTATTCCCTCTTTCAACCATACCCTTTTGTTGATCTCAACTCTCCAAGGAGCTAATGTAATGTGCATAAAGTCCCTCATATTCTTTATGAGACAAACTTGTCTCATTCTCCTCTTCTATCTTTGACAACGCCAATTTTTCTACCCTCATAATTGCACTCTCAACAGCATTTTCCCCATACAATATACCATATGATTTGAATTCCTCAAAAACCTCAACTTCTTTCAGTTCCTTGGCTATGTTTTTCAGGAAGTATTCTATATTCGTAGGGTTATCCAACCATTCCTCCAAAATTTTCAAATCCTATTCATATTGTGACAGTAAACTATTTCAATGTTATCATTCCTCTTTATTTTAGGTGGTTTAACAATTTTTCTTTATGTATCCACATTGACTTATTACTTCCTTCTTATTCTTATTCTCTTTTGAGAAATTTGTCCATGATTTTGACAGTTGTGGGAGCATGTTGCTTCATGCCTTTCCGTTGTAGAATATTTTTGGCTCTTCTCTTCAACCAAAACTCTTATGACATCTTCAAAGGGTTTCCCATTATCTGCAATGCTTAATGTTGCCTAATACACTCCTTCTTCAACCTTCTCGTTACAACTCTTAGCTACTTCTCCACTATTTCCTTTTACGGAAAACTTTACAATCCCTTCATCCTTTATGAAAACTTGTAATGGCTATCATTCTTCATGATCTACATATAAAAAAAATTCATTAGTTTTAAAAGAGTGAGGTTATTAGGCCTCCATTGGTTCTTCTAACACCAGTTTCATATTTGGACTTATCTCACAGTCCATGAGACCTTTAGATGGTCCCATATCTTCTCCTTCATCATCTTCACTTGCAAAACTTGCATCCACATAGAATTTATTAGTCTAAAAAATGCAAGTCTTTCTACCCTCCTGTTTTATCAACAACTCCCCTGATGGTTTCGACTCTTCACATAGTCCTCATCATGATCATTGTCTTCCCCAAATTTTTTTCCTTGTTCTGGTTTATAGATGCAACCCTATTGTATCAATGTTTTCTCCCTTGGGACTTCTGTAAGTCCATTATCCTTATCTTCAAGGAGTGGTCCTTCTTCTGGTTCATTGTAATGAACTGCTTCTTCCATAAGCTCAACGACTCTAAGCTCTTCCTCTTCCACATATGATTTTGTCAAAGGCCCCATCCTTTACTTCCATAGCTCTCTATATTTTGGAGCTTTCCTCTTAAATACCTTATGTTTAACAATCAAGTTGAACCTCCTCCTTAGGTTTCATCTCTATCATTCTTCCCTCTCTTGTAGCACCTGCATTCACACATTAATTTGTGCCTTCAACTTAGTCATCTCATTTTCAAACTCTTCATCACTCAACCTCTTCATGCCATTTCTCTTGCTATCCTTCTATCCTCTACTGTGGCTCTTTCTGGAACCTTTACCATGACAAAAAATTATCACCTTATTCTTCTTTTGCATGATCTCCTTCATTTTCATTATGAGCTGCAACCTAACCTTGTAACAAGCCTCACCTCACTTGTTACTTGAACACCCCATCTAGTTCCCTCTACTGGAACCTCATGAGAACTCCTTGCTCCTCTCTCACTATTGCACCTTACTTCTTGAAGACTTCATTTCTCCTCTTTTATTTCTTCTAATAGTAGCTAGAATCCCCCTTTCCTTATGCAACCTCTCTGGTGCAAGGTTCTCTCCCACAATTATCTGTCTCTATCTAAGAAATATTCTAATTCACAACATATATGGTTGTATGGGATGCCACCTAAAAATTTATTATTTCCTTACTGATCAAATCAAAACTTAAGAATATATTTACATGATTAGTTCTCTAATGCCAATCTCCTCAATCTTGCTTCTAGCTAGTGCTCTCTGTCTGCTCCTTATCCTCTGTTCTACTCTATTTCCATGAAAACATTTCTTTATTCTTTCTATGTATTTTTCTTGGTCCTCATTTCTCTATTCTCTGTTCATGTCCTCCATTAAGCACTTCCTTATCATGTTTGCGATGATGCTAGCTACAAGTTCTTTATATTTTTAGAGCATAATATGCTATGATACCACAAATGATGCAGCAAAAGTGGTGAATTTTTTTTCCAAACACACGAATTTCTATTTATCTGAATAACCTTCACACAAAACTCCTTTAATTTCCCTTGGTTTTCCATGGGAATGAAACTCTATGATTTCTTCTTAGCTACAGTGGCACAAATTCATATTAGGCACTTTGTTTCTTCTCACTCTTGCAATGCTGCAGTGCTCAATGGCATACTTCTCTTCACGTTTCCCTTCCTTGGCCTTTTTTATTATCTCCTTCTACCATTATCCATTTTGTGGGCCTGAATAAAATTGAGTATCCATTTCTACACAAGTATATTGTATATCCTTTTCCCTGAATAAAACCCACAATCTAGCATTATTTAAAATTTCCCATGCATGAGGTCAGAAGGGTTAGCAATAATTTAATAGTACGAGGTAGGGATTTAATATGTTGTTTGAAACAAACTCTATTAGTATTGAATTCAGATTTGATTGGTGCATCCCATGCCTGATTAGGTCAATGCATGGGTGGGGTTAGGATGTTTACCTTGTACTCCACTCATTCTCGGTATGACCCATGCCGTTGGGTAAACACATCAAGCCTAACTAACTCAAACATACCTTAGATTTATTACAATTTTTTGTAAACTAATTGATAACAGCATCTTCTCGGTGCTCCTCGAGTTGTAGGTCTCCAAGCTGTGCGCTCTTTCTAAAAATTTTGGTTCAAAACTGGTCACTATCAAGTCCTCCCTTAATTGTTGCCAAAAAATCATCAACTTAGCACTGGGGATAATTTCCCAAATAAATGGCCTCTTGCTGAGCACCAAGACTATGCTTTTCCCTCCACTTTTTCATTTCCTGTCATCCAATAAAAGGTTTCCAGATTAATCCCTCTACTGATAGATTAGGAACATTGACCCCTTCGGTGACCAATGACCAAGGTACTCATACTCGCACGGAAGTTCCAATTTCTGGACGCAAAGGTATTATTCCTCTAATGACACCAGTCAACCTCCTCGACCATCTTTTATGTGAATTTATTTTTCTATCACTACCATACTCTCATGACCTCTATGCTCCTAATAGTAAATACATTATCTTACTAGCATGAGTTTAACAGACATTCAAATTTGGAAATTAAATAGTAATATAATGCCAATTATATTAAGACTTGAATCAATTATTTATAGAGGAAAGGTATATTGGCTCACTACTTGAGCTCCTCTCTTTCATCCCCCTTATTATTCCTATACATCTATACACATATAATTAATTCCAATCAAAAGTAATTTCACATCTATCCTAAGAATACCTACCACCTAAGCTAGACATTTGTTAATATTTACAAAATCCCACTTGGCACAAATATCAACTCTTCAAAATATCCTTGGAAACCTAATGATTTAGATTCCTATAGAATCATGACCCTTGGCCCTACAATAAAAATCATCCTAATTCTATTATATATAAATAAAAATGAGGAAAAATAAGACCTCCATCTAGAATTTATAATACACCCCTTGGGATCTTAAACAAATGAGTTTTTCCTAGGGTGATGCTCTTACATCAAGAAGAAATCAAATTCTTTAATGATGATGAAGGATAATAGAATCAAGAATGATAAAATAAAGAGGTTAGAATAGAAATAATGTAGGATGTTCTCTTGGATGAATTTCTCAATGTACTAAAATAAAAATATCAGTTGCTCAGTTCCTATATTTCTTACGCATGCTTGAGAGTGTTTGACAATCAAAGCCATACTTATAGATAGATTTTTATCTTTCTTACCTATTATAACAATGCTTGCAAAATATGGAAAGAAAATCAAAGATAATCCAAGATTAATCCCTATAGACAAAAATTCCACCTCCATTCCACTACATTGATTCAAAGAATGATATTTTCCATCAATTCATATCAATTGGGTGTCAAAGATGGTTTGATAATAAGATTGATTACATATCTTGATACTATCATTCATATGATAAGTTGTAATATGTTAGACATTATTTGGCTCCTCATTGTGGATATTACTCTAAGTAATAGAGAATAATGTAAGTGTCAAAGTATGTGTGTGTTTTACTCGCTATGTGGATGTCCTCTAGGAAGGCCATGGTTGGGCCAGATCAAACAAGATAAGAAAAATGATTTGGAACTTTCTTCTTTTATAATTCTTTGGTCACCATTAATAAATTATATTTAGTTATGAAATGTTTTCCACCTAAATTCAGAAAATCAATATTCATAGTATTAATCCAATTGGTCATTATAGAATATTAACCCAATTGGCTCAAATCCCATGAGATATATATCTAATAAAATATCCAATAAATTAATGAAATTTATACTAATAAATGCACTTTCACTAAATTTTCTCCCTCTTATTTTATTCAACCATGCTCTACCATGGTTTACTTAAGTCAGCAATGGTTTATGACCTTTAACCATGGTTAACGATATTCAAGTCTCAACTGATGTAATCTACATGCCAATTAACAACTATAATTAGTACTTAACAATGGTAAACCATTGTAACCATGCTCATGTGACAACCCCTTTTATTTTTTTCCCATCTGAGTAAATATGATTGTGTAATGCCAGCATGGGAGCCATGGTTGGTTGAGGCAATATCTTGTAAATATACAAAGTTAATTTTGTGATGGTTATTGAAAGAGGGAACAAGTTATGCATCCGCTATATGAGAGATTTATCTTTCATGCCTTGAAATACCTAGCCTTAAAATGAATTTCAAACTACCATTGTAGGCCAATTGAACCAAACCTTGATACAAAATTGACGAGAATTGATTGGGGAAGTGAGGGTAGAGGATAATGCCCATCCCCCTCATAGATCAAGGAGGTGAGTCGAGCAAACCCTCAAATATGTAAGGAGAGGCAAGAAATATGGGTAAAATGGAACACTATGGAGGATGATGAATAACACACAATGGAGAAAACAAATAATGCAGAACCATCAACCTCTGGGAAGCCATTCTTATCTAGGCATCAAGGGGGTCATGAAATTTCCAAAGGAAATAAATTTCGCTTAAATGCAAATTATGTAAATTTGGAATATAATTTTTTGATGTAATTACATGTGTATTTATTTGAGAAAGAATCTCGATTGTTAGACTATTAGGATATTTTAATGAGATGGTATTTTTCCCAAGTGGGCTTGTGTAATAGCAACAAGTGTATATATGAGCTATGAGTTAGTTTTAAGGATAGGGAAAGATATACAAAGATTTTTTTTTTATGTTGGGAGTTATTATGGAAAATATTAATAGATATGTGTGTGTGTGTGTAGTTTGAGAAAATGAAAAAGGAGTCCAAGTGGATAGAGACCAAGTGCAAGGAGTAAATCTCATAAAGTTAGAGGGATTAGAGAAAGAGCCTATGTAAATTATTGTAAATATTTCCTTGTTGAGTAATTAATATAGTTTTGAATATCCTTCATGTATATGTATGTTTTCTCTATGTAGTCATAGTGTACATGTGACTCTATTAGTTTGTAGCTCAAGCACAAAGCCATATCTCTAGTTCTGGAGGAATAGAACATGTTTTCCTTTTGTTCATGTGTTGTTGTAGATGTGTGTGAGTGTTCTCTTATTCAATATGATTCATGTGTATTTTGATTCCTTGCATAACAAGCTTTCAATAGAGAAGCACAACTTTGATGTGGGCTTGAAAAGTATGCTATAATAGAAAAATTCTTTTTCCTTCGAAATCGAACAATTCATATTGACTTTAGGATCAAGACCCTAAGTCCACAACAGAGTAGAGGAGGAAGGGTTGGCATGAAATTTCCTTCCAATTGATTGAAGTAAATCACTCATCTCGGGATCAAACCATGGTAACTATTGAGCCATGTTGAGTTCGAGCATCAAGGCATAATGGTGTTATCCCTTGTCTGAAGGTGTGAATTTTAACTCCAATGCAAGTTCAGGAACTCAGAGACCTTAAATCTATAATATCGAAGATGAGAGACATTGGAGCATGATGAGGCAAGAAATTTTATACATATCCAGAACATGAAGAAATATAGAGTTCTTAACGCTTTGAAAGCATTGTGGGTGGCCCAGACCCCAAGTCTTAGATTACATTATATGTCCAGGACAAAGACATTATGCATCTCTAAAAAAGAATATGTTCTTCAACATAGAGTGGGTACAAGGTAAGGTATTGGACTCCCTCACTAACATGGATATGAAGAGGTGGACCCCATAGTGAGGCCTTGAGTGATTTACGGATTGAAAAGAAAAATCCATATTTTAAAAACATTTAGGGTGGGACCTACATTAAGTAGTCTTTGCGTGGGGGAGGTAAATTATAGCTAGATCCATCTAGACCCTTAGACTGATGTGGGACAATGTAGCATGTAGCTTTTCAAATTTTATTGATGACAAGAAGTGTTATTAGACAGGGGCTAAATACTTGTGCCTTAAGAGTTAAGTTGGGTTATAGACATAGTCATGTGATGAAGAATGTATTAATCCAGATCATTGAGGGCTATAAGAATTGCGGATTATGTGCATGATTTATTGTGCTCAACTCATGTGGGAGGAATAGGAAAGTGTTGGGAGTGCTAAGAGAAGGTTGAGTTAGATCTTCTGCCATGGATGGGGGGGATTAAGTTTAGAGTTGATTCTTTTATTATGATGAGAAAACTAATTTTCTAAGGTTGAAAATTCAAGTGTTTCGGCCAGTGGATTGATCCCATCATTTAGTAACTTGAGAATATAAAGGTAAGAACGAGAAGCTACAATTAATAAATGCATAGGTTTGAAAAAAAAAAAAAATCTGTGGGATTTTAAGGTCGTGGTGATTGGATCAAAGAAGGATGATCGATAATATTTATTTTAAAAATTGTGGGGTTTTCCCACATAAAATTCAAGGTCAATTTGGGATTAAAAATAGAGATACTAGAAATATTGCATCAAAGTGGTACCATAGTAGCAATGTGCTCCTTGGGGATTAAGAAGCGATTAGAAAATAAATTTCACTAGAACCAAAAAATGTGATAAAATATATTTCTCATGGAGTAAAGAGTGAGCCAAATATTTGTAGCCAGTGAGAGAAGAAGGAACATGACTAGAGGATTCGAATATGAGGTAATGAATACATGATTTAGTTTGAATATATAATTAAGTCCTTGAGATAAAGGATAAGAGAATGAGAGTAGTTCTAAATAGAGTTGAAAAATAGGTGCAAATTATGAGAAGAGAAAGGATTTCTAAAGATATTCTTGAGGAGATAACTAGAGTAATACCAAAAGGTTAAGCTAAGGATAACACTTGGTGAGTTATTGGGGTAACAGGTTAATCGAAAAGACTTGTTACCTAGTGTTGATGGTGCTGGATAATCCACTAGCATTAGGGGTACTCCTCGGTATGAAGTACTAATTAGAACTCACACTGTTTTGGATAAGAGCCCCATCTGGATTCCTACCCAACTACTATTGTGTTTTTTTTTATCTTAGATATTTGAATTCAAAGATAAGTGTGAGACCAAATGAAATATTTTAGAATATTTAGGACGAGATCATTTTACCATTGATAGTTTTCAGAACATGATATAAGAATGCAACGAAAACATCATGAGTAATATCATGCATTAAGGAAGCATAAAATATTTGAAACTAACTAAGATACACACCAAAATAAAGTGCTAGCAATCAACTTCTAACTTTAAAATTAAATTAAGAGAAAATATTCAAAGGAAACACACAAGCTGCATGGAAATGAATTAGTTGATAAACATTTAATGGGTGTGTAAACCACACACTTACATACTTGAGCACACTTACATGCTTGAAATACTATATATCCAATATTACAGTAGAACTCGAACACACTTACATACTTGAAATACTAGATATCCAATATTACAATAGAATAATGCATGGGAATCAATGCATGTACATAAAAGATTCTAATTAATATTGTATCCCATTCAAATACAAGTACAAAAAACTTGTCAAAACCAAATATAGGGGTGAGCTCTATTCATATCATGTTCATAACATAGCATCCTTAATTGTTATCCTTGGAAGTATTTTTCTTGGGTTCAATATTATTTCTCTCCTTTTTGTTTAGGATGTATATGTTATTTAATATTCATATTGTTGTTGCAATCAATATTCCCAAGTCTTATTTAATTTCATATATTCATGAATCAAGCATGAGGTTATGTCTATGATCACATATTTTTCTACCTAAAAGGATATTACACTTTAAATATTCGACGAGTGAAACAATTTTTGCTTTTACAGATTCACTTCCAAGACATATTGCACCCTTTCCAAGTATCTCCACAGATAATTCACTTCCAAATACAACACTGCTAGTTTCTCTTTTCTCCAAACAGATGAATAATTTTTTTTTCCCATTCATGTGTGTCGAGCATCCATCGTCTATGCACCGTTCATCTTCTTTATTTTCAACAAGAAATTCTAGTCCACAATATTCCTTCCTTTTCTTTTCCCATATTGTAGTTGTTTACTATTTCTTCGTGATATGAGCATCTTGTTTTATATTTATGTAGTCTTGTGCCTTGTGACCAATATTATTGCATTTGTAGCATGCAATGTTATGATCCAACAGTGGATCAAATGGATTGTAATTTCTGTTAACAAATCCATGAAAATTTCGAGGTCTATGGTCATCCTTTCTATATCCATAATCATTTATATTCTTTTATAGTCATTTCTTGCATTAATTTTATAATAAGTTTCTTTGTCTCTGAATTTTATGCAAGAATAACACTCACCAAGAAAAATATACTTGGTAGGAACGAACCTTCTTGATGGTCCAATTTTATTGAATTTTTATCTTCTATTCTAGTTGGTGTTGACATGTTTGTTTTTTTCTTCAACTCCATTTTGTTTGTTGTTTTAAACTCTCAAATCATTGGCATAAATTCTATATTTTTCTTCATCTTCCCTTACTAATGGTTTTGTATCCACATTATCTATGATTGTTGTTTTCATACTTCTACAATAGCCAAATCCCATTTTATTAGTTGTTTGTATTTTCTTGTTGCTCCTTTCAATACATATTTCAAATTTCAAGTAATCAATAAACTTTTTTGTTGTCCACATCAACTCTTGTCTTCTGTGATCCAATTCAATTTTCAGTTCCTCATAATCTTTGGATTTATCTGACTGTTCCTTCAAGTTGTTAATTTTCTTTTCAATATCATCATTCTCTCCTTCACACATTTTTAGTTGGCATTTCAGTTGTTTATTTTTTTTGGGACCTTCATATTTTCTTCTTCATCATACTTCTATTTTTCTTCAAAATTCTCTTCATCTTCTTGGTTGGTTTCTGTATCATCTTTGATTCCCAAAAAGGTTTCTGCTTCCATATTTTTTTCTTTTGCATCAGACTTAATTGCATTGTATATGAAATCTTCTTAAGAATCAATATCATTTGTTTAAGAATTTTTATGTTCACCATTTCTTGGTTTCTTGAGTTATCAAGAGAACTTCCCTTATATCATTTAAGGATAAGAAGATAGAAAATAAATGTGAAGGACTATTGAGCACCATAATTTCAGAAGGAGTAGCACCAAAGATAAGAATCACCCATTACCATTAATGTCAAAGGGGGAGAGAAAGACCAGGAAGCATGGAAATATGGGGAGCATGATCATAAGGGGATTATATTGGTTTCCATCAATTAAAAAGGGGGATAATGTTCAAATAAGTTATCGTTGATGTTAAAGGTTGTCCAAGAAAAAGATAATTTGATACCATTTATTTGAATGAATTTTTACTCCATCCACTTACCTCACATGAAAGCATGACATAGATGGTTGGAAAGCTTATTCCAAGACCTTTCCAAAAATATATGGTAATTCATATAAATTTTCACAGTTGAGGACAAACGAAAAAAATTAATCTTATATATTACTTCCACAAAAGTCAGGTCAACCCACAAAAATAATTCGAAGAGATGCACCCCTTCACTCTAAAGATATATATCTATGTATAGCGGGCATTTAGGTACTCTGATCGAGAAAAAAATAGATATATTCAAAGAAGAACAAAAAATAATGGTTTCTAAGGTTTATAACTCATGAATTAGATGTTAATATGAGTTGATTTGAAGTGATTTTCTTGAGGAAATTTTTTGGCACATGTTTAAGAGTTTTTAGGCTTGTTTTAGATTATTTTTAGGATTTTCTTATAGATTTGATTTCTAAGGAGGAGAATAGAAAGCATCCATAGATATATTTGGAGTTGACTGAGCCCTTTTAAGGGAATTTTTAGATATTGGAAGAAGGAAGCATCACTTATATTGAGGGTTCCTATCTCGAAGGTATTTTGGATTATGTTTTGGATTATTATTAAGGTCTTATCTATAACAAAAATGGATAGTTTGTACTGTTGTAGTTTTTTCGCTTGTGCAGTGTATGTGAGAGGGTCAATATCCCTTTTACATGAGTCCATACTTCTCTTTATTAAAGCATGGGTGGTAAGGTGGTGAAAGGTAATGGAGTTGTAGATTCTTTCATGTTGAAGCCTAGAAATTAGGTCAGTGGCTCCTTCGAGTAGGTACTGGTGAACTAGGGTGTTGTAGGCTCTTTCAAGGCAATACTTGTAAACATTGAAACTATTTAACATAAGTTCTATCATAAATCAATGTGTTGTTGATATATATTATTTGCATGTTGTCTTTGAATTTTTAAAAAATTGTTAAAAGTCTCTAAAATTGATTCACCGCCCTCTTAGTATTTCTTATATTTTCAACAAACATAACCCAGAAATAATTTGAATGAAATAAATCAAAATAATGGAAGAAATAATATATTTTTAAAGATACCAAATTAAAGATAAATGCATTGTACAACACAACATTGATGATGTATTGAATAGCAATGGTCTCTCCAGGTTACATGCATTTTCATATAGTCCAAGAGATTTATTTTTCAATGCATTTTTTTTTTTATAAGTGAGGAAATATTTTTCCTTACTTCGCTATTAAAAATATATATATTTTTATTTTTCCCTACTAGTCATCCACTTGGTAAATAATACTAGCAACATATAAATAAAGGTTTTTTCCAGATAAATATTATGAACTTGATTACAAAACTAGTCAGATGAATTAATTTATATCTATTTATCAAACATATTAATAACTAAATAACTACCTTTATATATATATATAATTGTAGCACTATTGCTAGCACAATAAGTAATGAAAATGGAAAAAATACAATATATTTGGATGGGGATTCAACCAGAATTGTGTTAGGGAATGCATCATCCTCCTAAGAAGTCAAAAAATCTATATCAAAAAGCTTCTTAGTTAATATGGAGACCCTTTTAGTGAGTTTCCTTGTTGAATTGATCAAACATATATAATAGGATATCCTACTACATTTTAGAAGAACCAACTAAAAATTTACCCGTTATGGTTTTTAATTACTAATAAATTTTAATTATTTGCATATATATGTTTTGTTGAGTATTATTGTTTCACGTTTTTTGAGACCTATCCTCCAACCTCCTCCTCCAAATCAACATTTTTATTGAATATTCCTTCTATCTAACCTCCCATTCATCTTCCTATATTTCTTTCTTTATTTAAAAGGGGGTGGAAATAAATTAGAGAGTGAAATTGTGTTTGCAAGGAGTTGAGTTTGAGATTTAGAGGGGGTATCGTGACCTATTTGCCTACTATGATCCATTTTGTGAGATGGGTGAACCATGCTAGAAAAGGGTGTTGAGACATCACTAGGGAAACAATTAGCGTCGATTTGTCTTTACTTGATAATTTTTTGTGATTAAATGTTGCCTTATTATTAATTTTATTATGTTCTTTTCATCAAAAAATTTCAAAAAGAATAAACTATGAATATTACAAAAGATAATGAACACATGATATAGGCTCCAATCCAAGGCAAAACCCCATAAGGGAAAAAACCAAGACAAATCTTCTCTTCTTATAGAATCAGATCAAAGTGAGAAATACATCACCCAAAATTCAAGACAAAGACTTCCCAAAGGACCCAAGTTATCCCTCCTTTCATTCTCTTCCCACAAGTCAAAGTAAACTCAACTCAACGATAGAAAACCCTTTCAAATTTGGTAAAACTTTGGAATTTCCATTCGCGCAAAAGCATTTATTCCCCTACAACTAGGTATACAATTTTTGGCCACTGCAACTGCTGCAATTTCACACATGTGACAAAAATTAGGGAAAATTTCTTCTTCTTCTCACCTTCACTCTCTCTCCTTTGAATTTTACTATTTTCCTTGACTTCTTCATTGATTTTCTCTCTCTTCTTGGCACATAAATCAAAATTTCTTGAGATTCTACAAATGAGGACTAGTTGCACTATATTTATATATATGCAAGAAGTTGAATTGGTCCCTTCCGAGGCTGAATTTTCAAGGGAGGGATGACTTGGTCTTATGGGGACACAATTTAGATTTTTGACTCAAATACATTAGAGGGAATTTCAGCCTAAATTTTCCCATGAAATTTTCACGTAATTTCCATGTCAATATATGTACACCAATCATAAGCCTTTAAATTTAAAAAGAGGTACATGTAAATATTTTGGAGGGAAAAGAAGAAAAACTACATTTTTTAATTGTATTTTTGGTTTATCTCCTTATAGTTTCACTCAAATTTCAAGTGTAGATACTTGTTGAATGTGGAATTAAATTCCACATCCAAGAGTACCCATTTTCCATACTCTTGAGAACACCCATATTAATCAAAATTTAAGATATATTAAAAAAATGTGTTGAACATGTTTTTTTAATGTATCTTCAATTTCTATCAATGTGGGTATTCTCAAAAGTATGCATAATGGGTACTCATTGAATGTCGAATTTAATTCCACATCCAACAAGTGTTTACACTTGAAATTTGAGTAAACCTATAAAGAGATAAGCCAAAAATATAAGTACAAAAAGTATTTTTCTTTTTTTTCCATCCAAAATTCATAACTCTTATTTTATTATTTTAACTATTATTTTATTATTTTTCCTTAGGAGGTCACTTTTAGGCTTAAATTTCCTCTAATGAAGTATTTTTATTTCTTCTTTGAATATTCAAAAAGGGAACTCAATCTAGTATAATAGTTTCACTCATGACAAATATTATTTTGACTCAATAAAACCTAAAAGCATGAAGAACATGCTTGACCAAGAAACAAATTGACTTGAGCATTAAACCCATGCTTAGAAATATTTCCTTTTCTTCTTTTTAATTTACAAGAAATATATTTAATGGCATAAGTACAATGAAAATTATGAAGACCAAACCTAGTTACACTTTTCAACACCCCCTCTTAAAAAGGAAGGTATTCATAATTACAAACAGTACAAGGATACTCTCAAATTGAAATATTATAATAAGAAGAGTCATCTTTATAAGCCATCTTTAAGAATCAAAATTGTAACCAAAATTATAAAATAGAAATATAGCAAGGCCTTGAATAAAAATCTCTATCTCTCCACTAGATTAGAGCACAATGATGGGAGGCATACATATGGACACAGCCATATCCACCTAAGATACATACCCCATTTGAATTTTCACTAGGTATGTCCTTTTAGGGCTATTGTTATCTTGGTTTTCCAATCCTCAAAGAATGCCAGTCCTCTTCGACCACTCTTATCTTGGATACCCTGCTCAATCTTCAAAGAGTGTTATTCCATGAGACTGCTTCCTAGTCAGTTCACGAGATTACTTCCTAACTTAGATTCTCAATCCTCTAGGAGTGTTAGCCCCATATGCTTATCCAATATTCCACTATCCCTACCAGTGCCTTCATTGAGAGGTATGATTGTTAGTCCTGGTCTAGTGCATGACATGTGGACAATATAGTGTCCCTCATTACTCACTCTCAATTAGGGAGGTAATCCTAGATCCCTCTTAACCAGGGAGACATAACCATAAGCTTCATTTTATATCATTCATCAACTAATTATTATTTTGTAGAGATCTTAGTAGTAGTTACATGGCTCCTTTCTTGAGTCATCATACCATACTTAAGCTTCGACATTATTTGATATTGTGGAGTCAAACTCTTCCTAAATTTATCTTCATGACAAGGTTCTCACCATCAACCTTATTTATCACTTGCATCAACCATATTTAATAATATTTTCATGACAAAATTTTATTTTCAAACCAATCCATCTATAGCTTTACTATAGCTTTTGAACTTCTTTATAGATCAACATCTAATCCATCATGACCAACAAGCTATCTCGTGTCTATTAATTTTTCTTCCTTTGTAGTGTTCATATGTTTGTCATATATTCTCCATTACTATTATTGTTCATCTAAACCATGTTTTCTTTGAATTGATTTAGATAAAAAAAAAATTATATTCAATTGTTATCTCTCTAGCCCATGATTTTGTTATATGTTTTAGCCATATTACGAACAAAATCATAAATATCAGAGTTACCAAATCATGATGGCCTTTTTTCAAGATATCAAACTCTGCTACTTGCTCCCTTTGAGGTCAACATCCTTTTATTTCAAGAGACCATATCATATGTTGATCAATACCATGCTTATATATCATGTTTTTTTTAATCAAGTAACCATATGGAAGGGTTCTTGTCCCATCTAATTCTTATCAAATAGATACCATTCTTGTGCTTCCAAGTGAATTTCTCCATCCAACTCTTTCTACACAAATTTTTTAAATACATGAATCTATTATCTATTGAAGAACTTATTTTCTAAATATATGCATACCTCTTCCTTTCATATACCCATATAGTTTGCGCCCTTCTAAAAAAACTTACTCTTTTAATTTCCTTGACATTATGTCTATGATGAGACTCCTTTGTTAAGATGAGAAATGATTCAATTATACCTTCATGTTAGAACTTTACTATATTCATACCTTGTTTTTATATCAGAAGACTTATTTCATATGTTGGATAATGATTAATAACATGGTTCCTTGTGATCCCTTTCTTGCTAAAAGAGTTCTTCTGTGATGCGACATAGTAGCTGCATGAACTATGAAGTGCTAGATGGTCCATATCCTTCTATCATTGCTTTGATAGATGACTGTTTTCGAAATGAAATTGAATATGTAGACTCTAATCCTTCCAATCCTATATGCTTATTTCCATGATGCCATAATTTGAAAAATTCAAGCTTATTCTACAAAAGTAACTGCACAAGAAAATATAACTACCATATTCTAATAAAATAGAAAAGAGACCGTTAGTGAATACGGTAGGTTAGATTGCTTGATCTTATGATCTTCATTCTTTGATTTCTTTTCAGGTTCTTCATTTTCGTCAGCAATGTGAGCTGCACTCCTTTCCTTCCACTTATTTTTCTTCTTGTTTTAAGGATACTCAAGAAAACCTCTTTTAAAGTGTCCATATTCATTGAATCCAAAGAATTGTACATTTTACATATCTTGTATTCCACATGGTTGATTGTTATTTCTTCTATTTTCTTTTGATGAAGCTCAAATCTTCCATTCTTGTTCTTCAATCTAGCAATAAAATCTTAAGAATTTTCATCGGGATCAATGTCATATTTTTCCTTTAATATTGTCTCTTCTAGAATAGACAAAGACTAAAACTCATGGAATTTTGGAGTTTCATTCTATGAATATATGCTTGTCACAAAACTACTCCATTCTAAAGGTAAATCATTGAGTACACAAGTAGTCAATTCAGAATCTAAAACAACTTCCCCAATCCCTTTTAGTTGATCCTTAAATTGTGAAATTTTTATAAGATATGAGACAAAGTCTTAATCCTTTGATAACCTTGATTTATATAATCAATTCCTTAAAGATATTTTCTGACCTAAGGTACTAACCAAATAGAGTTTTACCATCTTGTCATAGATTTCGTTTGATGTTCTCAAATATGAATCAAATGGAATAATATGATATTTTGATGGATTCAATGAGAATCCTTGAGCCATAACTTCCCCTTTAGTATACTTGGAGTCTTGTCCTTCTTTCGTTTTGTTAGGGTCCTACAATATACGGTTCATAAATTTTGAATTGATTTTGATAGTCTTCTAAATATGTACATGCCTTGCTTTTTGCAAGTTGTTTTCCTATATTTTGAAAAAATGAAAAATAATAAAAAAGCCAAAAAGAGGGTAAAAAATTCCTAAAAGAATAATAAAAGGACTTAGAAAAATATAGACCCCAAAAGAAGAAAAAGGAAATAAGAACTTAAAGTGAGCAAGTCCAAATGCCACTCCTTTTACTTTTTACTGCAAGAATAATGATTATGTACAGAGTGTCAATAAATGCCATAATCCATGATCAGTTAAACATTTTAGTCTTAACTTTTCATGCTTTCAATTTCATATATTAGATAGTGAATAAAGATTTGTCAAACAGTTTAAAATTGACAAATCAGTAGATAGGTAGAGAATAATGAGGAGCTCAATAGTTTAATCTGTGACCTCGGATGAAATAAGGTAGATCTAGACAATTTTATGCTTTGAAAGAATTTTTTTTTAAGGTTGGAAGCCTAAATACACCTACAAAATGAAGAAAAAATGTTAGAAATAAAGTTGGGTAGGTAGAAAGTAGTTGAGCAATCATGTAAATAGCACATCATTGGGAAAAATCACTAATTTCCCCTCCCATATAGGTATTCAGTATTCTAAACTATTAGTCAAAAAGGCTGAGAGCATTTTTATGACTTTTTTTGGGACCAGACCCAAGGCTCAATGACTGGTTAGTTAAAAATATTGAATTCCTACCTTAAACCCTCATTCATCAACATTTACCCTTCATTCATACATCAAAATCCCCTTTCCTAAGTAAACACATTTTTTACTTAGTAAAATTGTAACCCTAAATAATTAACTTCATCCCCTTCAAAATCATTCATAAAACCCTCAAAATACATTTATCCTAAGTATTAGTGAAGTAATATAAAAGATGAGCAATGCTTTATTTTTATACTTTACTTAGAGATAATATGTGTTTTGTTTCCTTTTACTATCCCTTTATTCATATTAACATCTAACTTATTGTATTAAATCCCTAAAATTACGCCTACCCATATATATTAAATCCATTATATTTAAAATAACCCCCTTAAACCCACTATTTTAAACTTTGGACCAAAGTTAAGATATCCCATGTGCGTAAAATAAAAACTCCGCCCAACAAGCCCATTGGTCTAAAATATCTATATTTAAATAATCCCACCCCTTATCGTATTAAAACAACTGTTAAACGGTTTTATTACCATATAATATCATATCTGCACCATTGATTTTGAAACATATGATAAATATTGCAAATTAGAAAGATATATGGCATTACTCCTTCGCAATATTATATCCCGAGGTTTTTGAATTAAATAAATGTCTATTTTGTAAAGTTCAAAACCCTTCCGCCCATATAACAGACCCAGCCCCACCTCCCATTTTGGTGCATCTCCCGAACTAATCTTGACTGTTTGCACATAAACTCCAAATCCGACGACATAGATCTGATATCGTGCAGATAAGTTGCACAATCACTCGAGCCCCGAAGTTGCACGAAATGGGTGGTTTCGCATTTACCTCTCTCCTCCACGTGAACTTTCATTACTAGATTGCATGGGTTGATTCTAATACCACTTACCACCCATTTGTTGCGCGATAACCACCGGTTTTAAGATCCGTTGAATCCCAAAACCACCCTCCCCGCCGATGTGACCTGCATTCAATGCGTAACTAATGTAACTCAAAATGCATATTTTAAACTTGGAAATGCATTTATCCATCCATCTTGCACATTTAACCCACTGCACTACCTCTCCCGACTGTAAAAAAACCCTTTTAAAGCCTCTTTTCTGCCATTTTCATGCCCGAAACCTGCAAGATTTACCCAGTAAACCATTGAAGATTGTTGAGGAGCTGCACTTTGCTCCAGGAAATCCATAGAAGACATCAAATCATTCAGAAAACTTTGAAACTCTTCAAATCCAAATACCTGCATTACAACAGGTATTTTTCTACAAAAATTGAACCTGCAATCAATTTAAAGACCTTTTAAAAAAACAAACGCTCTCATAGTTTTAGAAATTGATTAATAAACTGCCAAAAAGTCCCAAAAGTAGGCCAAAATCTGGTAAATATTTCCCAGAAATGCTGTTTTTATTGCTACATGCTATTTTGAAGAAATTCATGAGTTTTTCACAGTTTAATGATTTATTTCAAGTTCTGAAATAAGCCAGAAAACCTCTATAGGTACCCCGAAGCCCTATTTCTCAGTCAAGTAATCAGGAAACCCTTTTTTTCTATTTTAAATTAGTTCTAAAGCCTCAAAACCTCTTTGACAAGCCTAATTTGACAGAAAACCTAAAAAAGAGACCATACTTTGCCTATTTTTTCCATAAACCATCTGCTATATTAAAATTACTTCTGCAAACTATCTAAACCTGTAGAAGAAGATCAAAATGCCTAAAAAGTAGAGTGTAACCAAGCCTGAAGGTTCTAAAGCACCTAAACCTACTCCTGCCATGACTTCAAGTACTACTATTGTTGTCAATCCATTACAACCCCCAGTTATTGATATTGAACACATTCCTCTAGGTGATACTGATTACAAGATAACAGATCCCATTGCTGAATTCAACCTGCTAGATATCCATAACTGGTGCTATGAGAATTCTTTAGATGATCATGAATAAGTCCATATTTTGGAATCTCATTTTCCCAAATAGGTTGTCCCATTGACTCACCGTTGTCAGGAGATTATTATATTGTGTCAGCAGTACTATGTTCCAGAGAAAAGAGCCATTGTAAATACCAATAAAGAGGTTAATTTTACCATCACTGCAAAATCAATTAACCAAATGTTGCAGCTTCAGCCTGACCCCCAAGCAGTCCCTTTGAAAATAGAGGCCCTCACCAAGCTATATATTGGCCTATATTTTCCAAAAAAGTTCATGATTTTTCAAACTTTTATGCCTTTGCGTGTAGAAATTCCCAAGTTAAATCCTCCATATTCTACTGCTAAATTACCTGAAGGATCAAGACATGTGATTTCCATGCTTTCTTTCATCCTTGGACATTTTACTGATGAACACATAGATGAGTCCATCTCGGGATTCTTGTCCACCTTTTCTCTAGGTCAACCACCTTCATTAATATTTGAGTATGCTCGTTTCATTGTTGATAGCATTCATTATCAATTAGCCAACTTGCAACTTGAGGGAGTGTTCAGATATATCTGCTACCTTTTCCATATGTTTCTATACTTCCAATACGATAATTTTCCAGTCAATCTCAAAAAACTTGACATAGAGGGAAATACTCTATCTGTCATCTTTTAGACATCCATGCTTAGGAAAGAATGTACAGATTTCAGTTATTCAGAGTTTTCAGAGTTATTTTTATATCCAGTGATCACAATGTTTACCAAAACAGAGCAACCTAGAATAAATGAAAAAATGAAAAATATATTACAGTTACCAAAGCAGAGTAAAGTTGGTGACTGATATTTGTATGAGAAATATACTGAAATTAGAGTCTTTGGGTCAAACTTGTTACCTTACAAGTTACCAAAACATCCTTCAATGACGATCTTTGCCTTCGAGTATATCAGGAAGATCCTAAACTCTAAATCAATAAATTTCACAGCAGCTAATAAGAAGACCCAATTCAAAATTAAGAACTAGATTGGGTCATTCATATGCAATCATAGGGATGCAGATAAAGAAGCAAAAAATCAATTATTGGAATATAAATTTGAAGAGAGTTTCCATTGGAACTATGATCCATAAGGGATCTTAAACAAGCTAAGGGTTAAATGAAATTTAACACCCTTTATCCATGAAGCTAAACCATAAATAGAAAAGTTTTCCAATCAGATTGAATGGACTGAAAACACCTTGATAGATGCATTGAAAAAAGGTAATACTATTCATACCTTAGAGACCACAAATCAGCCAGAGAAGTCCACCAAAAGAGTAAGGGAAGAATGAGCTTATGTGGCAAAGACTACAACTGAAACCAAGTTCAAGATCATATACAACAAAAATCCTAAATTAGATACAACAGGTAAAGGAAAAGTGACAATAGATGTTGAAGAAACAGAGCCTTTAAATACCAATACAGAGTTTCCAGAGACAAATGTAGCTACTGTGATCATAAATGAGCCAAATACTACAAATCAGAATGAAGGAAAAATCAATAATGAAGATACACAGTTGATGGAAAGATAAAAAAGCATGGAAGCTTCTTCCACATAGTCAACTGAGGAAAATGATTTGGATATTAAAGATAAATATAAGCAGATCAAACTGAAGAATGATGAAATCAAAACTGAAATTTATTCTCAATTCTTGAAAAAAAAGCCAGGTAACCAATACAGATTCCTGTCAGCATTTGATTACTCAAGTAAAAAATTGATTATGTCAGTATTGCAGCCCACAGTACCAGTTCCAAAGACAATTGTTGACTATAAGAAATTTGATCTAGAAGTAGCTACAGACAGTATCCATGAATTAGATCAAATATATTTTCAGAGGAAAAGCTCAGAGATGTTGTATTCCACAGTTACAACAAAAGCGATGACTGCTCAAAAGCTCCAGAACCCCATCTCCAACATGCAAGATCAGATGAAGACCAAGAAAGCCTCATTGTATGCCAAGGATCTACATATAAAAGCCTTAGAAGAGCTAGTATTACAAGTAGGATATGATCCTGCTAATATCAAAGCAGCGAAATTATTGGTAAAGAAGAAAAATGAGGATATAGAAGCCTTGAAGAAACAACTCAAACTTCCTCAAAGTGAGCATCCT
Source organism: Pinus albicaulis (assembly GCA_034641835.2). Taxonomy (NCBI): domain Eukaryota; kingdom Viridiplantae; phylum Streptophyta; class Pinopsida; order Pinales; family Pinaceae; genus Pinus; species Pinus albicaulis. The sequence continues at coordinate 937,351,575 of CM076584.1, forward strand.
TAGACAAAAGAGGTCATATAGGAACAAAATGAAAAAGATGAAATGATGAATTTAATTCTGCAGTTGACAGCCCAGGCTAAAGAGATGGAAATACAGATGGACAAGGTTGTCCAAGAAAAGGAATCAGTGAAAGAACTAGTGATTCCTACAGTCATTCCAGTTATAACTGCGGCAGTGCCTTCAACTTTAGGTGAAAATTTGGCACCCAAAGAACCACTGGCTACTGTAGTGCCAGTGACTTCTTCCACTACATCATCCATTGAATCATCTACAAAAGCAGTACAACCTACTGATGAGGCCAACAAGATAGTGAAAGTAATGGAAGAAATTTCTTTAAAGACAAATGATATTAATAGATTGACAAAGATGGTTGAAAATATTGAGAAGTCAAATAAGTTGGCTCAGATCAATGCAAAGACACATGAACAAAATGCCAGCAGGTTGAGTGAAGAGTTTAAAAAGTTGCAAAAGGAGTTAACTTTGAAGGATCAGATATCATAAATCAAAAATTACCTATGGAATAATGTTATTGAAGCCATCCATGATGTATGGCCTTCAATTCAGGTAATTTTTTAGCAAAGAGAATTATTACTAGTAGCCCAAGAAGAAATTCAAAAGACTCAAACTGATTTCGTTGAAAAACCAGAGCAAGCAGTAAGGATAATCATTTTCCTTAACAACAAAAATAGACAGGAGTTGGAAGAGCTCAAAATAATAGATAGAACTGCAACTATTCTAGAAATTAGGAAAGTCACAACAAAGATAAATTTGATGAGACAACTTGAAGAAAAGTGTGAAGGCATGAATACTGCCATAACCACATTCATGGTTAAGTTCACAAGTTTGAGGCAAAAAGGACTTCCTGATATCATGGTTATTAATGATAAATTGATGCCTCAAAATAAGTATGATAATAAGATAAGAGAATTTTCCAAGGAATAGGTAAATAAACCAATAGGTCAAGGCATCCCAACAAGAAAAGTGTTACTTAAGAGTTTTGAAGATTTATTTTACTTGTAGCATGAGATCAAACACTTGTTTGTCATCAAGCCAACCTTTTCTAGATATACAGAAGCTAATGAGAAATTTAGGAAATTAAAGAATATTCAAATTCCTAAAAATGAGGATTGGCAAGCACTCATATATTTACTATGAAGGATAAAAACAAGCAGATGAAAATAAGACAAAAAAACCATTTTCAGAATTACAGTCAAAACAGATTTTATTTACAGCAGTAAAACATTTTTTTGGTTAAAGAGTATAAGAGTTTAAAGGGTATCAGTGAATAAAGAGTATCAAACAAGGCATATCGGATTCAAAAAATATCTAAAAGCCAACAAGGAGGACACCAAGGCAGCCAACAACTTTATCCTCAAAACTGTTTCTATTTCTTTTAGAGAAAATATGACAACTTGCTTATTTGTTAAGCAACTATATCTATTATTGTTGTAAATATATTTTACTTTCCTAAGATAATTCCTAGAAGTCTTCTAGGATATTTTGTAAAACACTATGTATAAATACTTCATATTTAGAAGTATTTTGTCTGGAATAAAATTTTTGGGATTGTTATAGTCATTTCTTCTGGGACTTTAAAGCTTTTGTGTGTCAAGATTTGGAGTAGCAGGATGGATCAAACCAAATTGGCATCATACTTCAAGATTCATGTGATGAGCTATTTGGAGTGAAGCATTTTTTGAAACTTGTCATTGTTTTCCTTCTTTGTTACATGCATCCATTTATGTTTATGCTAAATCTGAATGTATAACTAGGAATATTACTACAGGATTTGTTAAAATAACCCTGTTTTTAACAAGTTATCATTTATATGTTTTCCTCTGATTTCCAGTGTAGGGAACCCTTAATTTCTCCCTCTCTCATTTGACCTCTCCTACTACTTCCCTTTTCTAGATTTAAGCATTCTTATGTGCCCTTTATCCTGATCATATAATCTCATAAAAAAAACTTTCCATGATCTCCAAGGGTTATCTATCTTTCCCTGAAAAAATTTGACCTTTTTTCCCTTGATCCAGGTCCCGTTTACTTGATTTTGACTCCATAGCCCAATGGAAAAATATATTTCCCACTATCCTTCCTTTCAAGTGATTTTTCCCACCAAATCTACCAAAACAAAACCAAAGCTACACTTTCATAACTAGCCTAATATTCACAAATTAAAACAAGGTTAAACTTTAAAGAGAGAGCCCTCTCTGAACCCTAGGAAGGCTGGATCCTAAAGTTTGAAGTAGGTTTGTGGTTACCTCTAGAATTATTTGACTAAAAACCAAAATCACAAAACTAGAGAATTAATAGAGTGATAAAATTACTGGTGACCATACTCGGGATCTTAACCAATCCTCGGTCATAAAAATAGTCTTAAAGAAAATCTTTTTATACATCCTTTTACTTTGATATTGTTGTTATAAGTTGTGTATGTTGAAAATACTAATTCTAGCTTCTAGGAAAGTTTATTATACCAGGTCTAACCCGGATCCTCAGCTTGTTGTTATAGTAGAAAACCCAGACTGAATTGGTAAAAAGAAAAAACAGTGAGAAGATTTAGAAGCTGAAGTATCATTAAAAAGAGTCAATTCATTACCAGAAGAGTTAGTAAGTCTGCAAGATATTGATTTTGATCTGAAATTTGAGCATTCTTTATTTAAAAGTAAATATGAAAGTGATTTGAAAACTGCTATTTTAGACCCTGTTTTTATTTCATTCTTGAATACAAAATAGAAAGGTATTACAGTAGATTCTAAATCACAGAAAATTCAAGATCAGACTAAAATTGAAGAACTTAATGTTACTATTCTCAAAGATATTGATGAAGCTATTGGATTAGCTGAATTTTTGACCTATGCAAAAAACCTCTAGTTTCTCAGTTGCACACCACAATAATACCAACTAGAGATTCATATCTGTATACTGTTACATCATTTATAAATTCCACTACTAGCTCATCTATAGATCCATTTATCCCTAGATCACCTTTATAGCCTAGAGTACTATTTCCACCACTCACTTCATCCCCTATATCCATTAGCTCACCTTTTGATTTCCTAAACACATCATCCTCATTCCCTAGTAGTTCCATATACATTCTAGTTTCATTTCCCAGCACTTAAAATACAACTTTTAGTTCATTAGTTATCATTTCTAGCACAACTCCAAGCAGTTCTACCTTACCTCCTAGCCAAGATAAGCTTCAAGCTATGGCTACTAGATATGCTCTGCTAGTCTTACCACAATAACTTCATGACATGCCTCAAGACTATCAAAATAAAATACCACTATTTGATGGCACTACCCATTATACTTCTCATCAACACATTACTAAGATGATATACTTCTTTGAAATTTATGAGATTGATGACTCAGATGTTCAAATGAGGTTGTTTGCACAAACTTTGACAAGAGAAGTTAAGAAGTGGTTTGAAGATCTAGCTGCTGGTAGTGTAACTAATTTAGTTGTGTTTTATACCTTGTTTTTAAATAAATGTGAAAAGAAAAAGAATCCCCTCCAAATATTTTCTGAATTTGATTCCATGAAAAGAGCTCCAAATGACTCAGTCCAAGACTACTGCACTAGATATAATAGTGTCTATAATTCTATCCCTGCAAATCTTAAACCCACTCCTTATTCCATCCTGCTCAGATTCCTTGATGAATTTGATGCAGATATGGCTTACCAATTAAGGGAAAGAGATGCAGATACCTTAGAAAAAATGCAAACAGATGTTGTTGGTGTAGAAGTAAACATTTTAGCCAAAATGCTAGACTCAGAAATGAAAGAAGAGTGACCATTAAAGAAGAAACTACCAATTTAGACACAAAAATAGATATGTTAGCTAAAACCTTAGAAAGGATGATGGATATACTAGATAATATAGAGAGAAGACCTCAGTGGGTAATCAATAACAAACCATAAATCCTAATTTTAGAAAAAACACAAATTCTGGAAAAGAAAAAGAAACAACCCCAGACCAAACAATAAGGCCCCCATTCCAAGAGAACTATGCTAAAAGTTCTCAAAATAATGATGATGATAAGGATGGAATAAATCTAATGGGAATAGATGATAATAATACTATTTTCCTCACTCACGAAGATCAAGAATTATTTGAACTTCAACAGCTCAAATTAGATTCCAGTGAATCCTTTGATTATAAACAAGGTTATGATTATGATATAAATGAAATACAAAGTCAATATAACCTTAGAAATAAGAAAAATAATGAGTCTTATATCAAGAAAACTTCCCAAACTCAGAATCAGAAAATAGTAGAAGCTCCCAAAACAAAAATTCTGCAAATTCTCCCAAGGGATTAAAAGAAAAACTCAAGTTCTTCCCAAAACATTTCTAGTCCTAAAAATGCATCAAGCCCTAAAATTGTTGATATTACTAATGAAGTTGCTCAACCTACAAAATATTCACAGAATTCAAATGGAGCTAAAGCTTCTAATTTATGTTAAAACAACAAATTTAGATCCTAAAAAACCTTCTGTTGATCGTAAATCAGTAGATCCAAAAACTACTATTTCAAAAATATCTGCTGATAATTGTATGTCTGAAAGAACATCTATTGCTTCACAAAAAATCCCCAAAAATAAATTTAGGAGTAGTAAAACTCAAGAACCACAAACAGAGAATGTCAAACCACTTGAAAATGAAAAAATAACTGTAGAAAAACAAGACAAACCAACACAAACTACAGTTACTAGAGAAGAATTGATTCAAATCAGTAAAACTCAACCTACATTCAACATATAATCAGAAATTGAAAAGCTTAAAATACCAATTCCTCTGACTGAATTGGTAAAACATGACTTGTATAAATCAACCATAACTGAAACATTAAATATGAATGATGGAGAAGATTCCATAAATCTAAATGATGATCAACCAGAGTTGATTTTTGGCCCAGATGTGAATGGAAAACATGCAAATGGAGCAGTTCCTTCATTTTATATCAGTCTTATCATTCATGATCAAATTTTACACAATTCCATGCTAGATTCAGGAGCTTCCCATAATCTAATGCCTAAAGCCATAATGGAAACTCTCAATCTAGAAATTACAAGGCCATACAAAGATTTTCTCTCATTTCATTCAAGTAAAGTCAAATACCTTGGTTTAATCAAATATTTGTGTGTAACAATAGTTCAATATCCTGGTAAGAGTATATTAATGGACATTGTAGTAGCTGATATTCCACCTAAATATGGAATGTTACTTTCTCTCTCATGGGGAGCAAAGTTACAGGGATCTCTACAATTGGACATGTCTTATGCTACCATATCAGTTTTTGGCCAGCCTAAAAAGTTATATAGGGAAACATTAATGAAGTACATGGTCAATGGTGCAGAAAGATCTATAAATTACCCTATTTACTCTACAACAACTGACCTTGATTCTTTTATCCTATGTAACTTTGAAACTAATGAAATCAAAACTGAACTAGCAGAGAAAAAGAAAACACCAAACAATGATAATATTTTTCATGAATCTCTATGGTATTTAGACTTCGATGGTTCAGTAAATAAGTTAGGAGTAGGAGCAGGAGTTTGGATAACCAACACAGAGAATAATCACTCAGAAGGCCATGCTTTCAGGCTTAATTTCAAATGTACAAATAATATGGCTGAGTATGAATCCCTCGTCCTAGGACTCCAAATCATTAGGAACTTAGGAGGAAAAATAATTTTAGTCATGGGAGATTCAGAGTTGATCATAAAATAAGTAAATGGAATTTATTCTGTTTATAATCCTAGACTAAGCAGATACAGAGACACTGTGATAGATTTAATTGATGATTTATTGGAATGTAAATTTGCTGCTATACCTAGAAAACAAAATATACAGGCTCACTGTCTAGCAACTTTTGCTAGTACATACAATTTACCTTTCCAACCTAATCACAGATATACTGCCGAAGTCAAGCATAGGCCAATAATTCTAGAGAGTCTTAAGTATTAGAAAAAAATTTCTCAAGATGAAAATATTTACAAGTTTATAAAAAATGAAGGTGAATTTCAAAACTATAATATAGACACAAATTGTACTATAAATCAAGATTTAGATTGTGAAGTAGATTTGAATAACTTAGATGTAAATAGAATAAAGTTTGATAAACCAACTAGATTTAGTCAAGAAGATATAGATATCTTAGAGAAAGTAGAGATTGAAGAAATTATTGATGATGAATTAGACATATTGAATCTTAAGGATAATTTCTCACCTAAAGGTTTAATTCCCTTAGAAGATCTTTTTGACTCAAATGATGTAGCTAGAAAACCCAAATTGGAGCTAGTTAGATCTGATATAGAAGAATGCAATATTGGTACAGAGTTAAAGCCAAAAATAATCAAACTTTCCAAAACATTATCTCAACAAGAAAAGGAAAGATACATTACTCTTTTAAAGGAATATCAAGATGATTTTTCCTGGAGTTATGTGGATCTCAAATCTTATGATACCAGTACAATCCAACATAAAATTCCAATAAAACAAGATCAAAAACCATTTAAACAAAATTTGAGAATAATTAACCCTGTTTTATTACCTTTGATAGAAAAAGAAGTGAAAAGAATGTATGATGCAAAGATAATTTCACCAATCATATATTCTGATTGGGTTTCAAACCTAGTTCCTACAAGAAAGAAAACATGAGAGCTAAGATTATGTGTTGACTTTAGGAATCTAAACAAAGTGTCCTTGAAAGATAATTACCTTTTACCTAAAATGGATCATATATTACAAACGGTAGTTGGCTCTTCTAGGATGCCACTTTTAGATGGTTTTTCAGGATACAACCAGATCTTAGTCCAAAAAGAAGATCAAGCCAAAACAACATTTACTACTCCTTGGGGCACTTTTATGTATGTAAAAATGCCTTTTGGTCTAATGAATGTAGGGGAAACCTTTCAAAGGGCTATGGACATAGATTTTGCAAAGGAAATACATGATTTCTTAGTAATTTACTTAGATGACATTACTGTGTTTTCCAAAACTAATAATGAACACTTGGATCATCTGAAACAAGTTTTTATTAAATGAAGGAAATATGGAATCTCTTTAAACCCTATGAAAAGTATATTTGGATTAGAAGAAGGCAAGTTACTTGGACACATAATTTTAAAAGAAGGAATTAGAATAGATCCTGCTAGGATAGAAGCAATTCTAAACATCATTCCACCAAGAAACATCACATAATTACAAGCCTTTTTAGGTAAGATTAATTTTTTAACAAGATTCATATCTAATTTAGCTGATATAATTAGAGAACTAAATAACATGCTAAAAAGTGATTCAGTTATTAAATGGATTGTTGAGGCTAAACAATCATTTGACTCCATCAAACAAGCCTTAACCAAAACTCCAGTCCTAATAAGTCCCGACTTTAAGAAATATTTTATAATTTTTTCATTTTATCCAGAAAACACCATTGCTACAGTTTTATTGCAGAAAAATTACCAAGGATTTGAACAACCCATAGCTTTTTTGATTAAGACCCTTAGTGATGCCCCTTTGAAGTAAAAAATTATGGAAAAACAAACCTTAGCCTTGGTTAAGGCCATTAAAGACTTCAGAGTTTATATTCTCTACTCTCTGTTGGGAAAAATACTGAGAGGGGGGGGGGGGTGAATCAGTATTTACTGCATAATCAAAATCTTTTACTTTTTCATTCCTTAAAACCCATACGCTACTTTCCTTCAGTAAACTAGCGTATATACGCGGATCCCCTTTATGAAACTAGCGTATACACAGAGATCTAGATATGTCATTAAATCTTCACTTCTATTAATCCATCATTCATTTATTAGATGTTCAATAAACAGTAAACATGTGCAGTAAGAACAGAATAAGCCATCACACAAAGCATCACACATGAACACCAGGATTTTTAGGTGGAAACCCAAATCGGGAGAAAACCACCGCTGCAGTTGCTCAACCTTCAATATTTTATTATAGAGAAAACATCTTACAACATATGTGCTGGCGCAGACTTGACCAGCACGCAGGCACCCACCTGCGCTCGTTTACCAGCCTCTCCCGGAAGGGAGCTACGACCCCCTGACTCGTTTACCAGCCTCTCCTGGAAGGGAGCTACGACCCCCCGATCTCGTTTACCAGCCTCACCTGGAAGGGAGCTACGACCCCCTGACTGAAGGCTACAACCCTCAGCACCTCTATGGACCACATTTCATCAATTTTCACACTGGATCCAACAACTTCAATAGTACACAACTTGCAGGCCACATTTCATCATATTTTCATACTGGACCCTTTCCATACTTTTAAGCACAAACATACATCACCAACAGATACATATCAATACAGATCAGATAGCAGAAACACAGCAGAACAGATCAGATATTTCATACCCCTTGCTTCAACAAACCCTAGATTTCATACGCGCTTTCCCTTTACTGATGTGGCGTATATACGCGCTTCTGTCCACATCAACCAGCGTATACCTCAGTGTATATTTCATTGCGCATACGCGCTTTCTCTTCACTAAAGCCGCGTATATACGCGCTTCCTCCGCGGCGAAGTAGCGTATAGATCTTCAATCATTATAAAGCAGCATACTTCTTCAGATCAGATTTTTAGTTCAGATTCAACCCTTTACATCAGACAGATGTTCGCCTCATCTCAGATCTAATCACTCCATAAACAGATCTAGCAGATACAAGTACATTTCAGATCTAAAGATCCCGCTTCATCATTTCTTCATAAGTGCTTCATAGATTCAGATCTATCATCAAACCTTTACCCTTTCCATACAGATATACTTCATAGAGAAGTATTCATTCAAGTTCAGACATCTTGCTCCCACACACATGATTTGCACAATGAATTTCTTCTCCTTATATAGGTTTATCCTTTTTCAATACCACGGGCCAAAGCAATACCATGAGCCTTCAATACCACGGGTCAAAGCGATACCATGAGCCTTCAATACCACGGGCCCCTGTTTTTGCACTTTATGAGCACTTTTGCCCATACGCTACTTGGAACGTTTATTCCCGCGTGCATACGCGACTTCCCTTAGGCAAATCCGCGTATTCCTAGAGACATACTCTTTTCATCAAGATTTAGCACATGCTGAATTCCTTTCTTCATTTCCTTCTGTACACACTGTAGATACATCATATTTTCTTCATCAAGAACATATTCTAGCAAGCACAACTTTATCAAGTAAGTTGCCATTATCTTTATCAAGTGGGTTGCCTTTCAGGGACAACACTCAATATCATAATATCAACAAGCATCATATCACATCAGATTTACATCATTTACCAAGTCCACCAAGTCAAGAATAACTTCATCAGGTGGATTGCCATCAAGAACAACACATGTCAACAGTCACATGTCTTCATCTTCATTCAGTGGGTTGCCATCAAGGACAACACTCTGCATCATATTTCCAACAATCTCCCCCTTTGGACTTGATGGCAACCACGATGGTGTTTGGTTACCACAACAGATAGATACAATAAGAATACAATGACACCATGTCATTCTCCCCATTTTTACCATGTCACTCTCTCCATTTTTGGCATCATTCAAACACCATGTCACTCTCCCCCTTTGACATCAAGGGCAAAGGGCACATCATTATCTTCATTCAAACACCATGTCACTCTCCCCCTTTGACATCAAGGGCAAAGGACAAAACCAGCAGATCAAAACCAACACACTCTCCCCCTTTGACATCAAGGGCAACGGGCGGATCAAAACCAACACACTCACCCCTTTTTCTCCTCATGTAGAAGAAGCGTTCTGCAGATCTGATGTATACTGAAGTGACCAAGCTCCCCCTGAGTTCATGCTGAATATTTTTCAATGAAGTACATGACTCTATGATCTTCCTATCACCAAAAGACTCATACTTACATCAAATATCCAACCAAGTGGATTTACATATAAGAATCAAGTACCCAACCAAGTGGGTTTACACATTTCAACTCAGCTACCCAACCAAGTGGGTTTACAAAAATTGACTCAGCTACCCAACCAAGTGGGTTTACAAATTTGACAAGTCCTTACATGACTGAATATAGAAATTTACATCATGAGTCTCAACAAGACCTTTACACCAACCTACAAAAATAACTTTAAGACCAACACCAGAAAGTCCTCAAGAAAGAGAACATATTTCAGAATCAACATAATGCCAACAATGCATTATACTCAGCAAGGCCAATGCTCCCCCTGAATCTGTGCAACCAAGCAATCTTTCCAAAAGACTAAGGCTCCCCCTTAGTTTGTGCATCCTGAAATCTTCCACCAACAAATCATCAAGGCATCTTCATCAAAACATTAGAAACAGAATTATGAGAACTGGAACACCACCAGAGATACCAAACAGTATCAGAGATACCAAACAGCACTGCAGCTGTGCTGAAAAGAGCCGAATCCAAGCAAAAATTGTCAGCAATCATACATACGCGGTTTTCTGTGCAGGAACTCGCGTGTATACGCGACTGTGTTTCAGGAAACCCGCGTATCCCAAGCCATCTTCTAAATTTCAACCAGATCTGATTCTCTATGAGGCAAAGACAGTGTTCAGCTTATTTCTGGGACATTTGAAAGCTTCCCTGGACTACAGAAGATAGAACAGTGTAGTTGTGTCTTCAAGCGTCATCCAATGGTTGTAGCAAAGGCACATTAGTAACCAGGCCTTCAGATTCTTTGCAGCATCAATACAATCTTTCCAAGAAAGTTTATCATATCAAAACAACAACTTCCCATAAGTGTCAAGCAATCATTCATGTGGTCCACCACCATCCTACATCACCATGACCTTCAAGATTTAACATGAAGTAACATATGTAGGCAAAATATCTCTCAACTATAGTAACACACTCTGCATGATTTATTTCTGAATCAAATGACATCCAACTCATCCATGTGTGAGTACAAGAGACAACCAGGGCTCAAAATCTCATCATAATAAACAATGTACCAAGTCATCATCATTTGAGCATGAGTATCACAAAAACCAAAGAACAAGCAGTCATATTGCCAACAATGCAATCATTAGTATTCAACCTGTTGCTCCCCCTAAACCAATGCTCTTCCTTAGCTTGCAATCTGAAGCACCTTCAACAGCAAGTCATCAGCAACATTCTCTGCATGATCTGTCCTCATCTCTGAATTATAAGACTTTCATCTCAACAACGAATGCTCTTCATCATAAAGCAACCAGGCTTCATCCATAATGTTCAACACAAGAACCCATGTATCATTTCATTATTATGAGTATAACTAGAATAATGCTAATAGTGCAATCATCAGCAGTCAGACTGATGCTCCCCCTGGACCTCTGCTCCAGATCTTCAGCTATCAGTTAAATTTTCTTACCATTAATGCATACGCGACTGTGTCTGCTGTAACTCGCGTGTATACGCGACTTTGTTTCATATAACCCGTGTATGGAAGGTGAAATATAGAAAATTTCACACCTTCATCTCCTCCTGCAAATTTACCTTCTGTTCCTGTCTTTTCTTTACACCAGATGCACTGTCAGAAATTCATATAACCAAAGTAATCAAATCAACCATGAGAGTCATCATGCATTGCTCCCCCTGTGACGATACATTACTAAATCTCATAATGTATCTCACATCATTCCTGCAGTCAATCAGAGAAGTAAGCTTCAGAAGTGGATGACTACAGTAGGGTCTGAATTCCCTACGTTTCTGATCGGTCCTCCTTCTTCTTCCAGATTTGTTTGAACTTTCTATCTGTGTGCTGGAAGTTATCCACTTTCCCAGATCTGTTCATCCTGCATTCTTTTTCTACATGTCCATACTTGTTACAAGAATAACATCTCATGTGGCCAGAGAAATAAACATAAGAATCATGATGAGTATTTCTAATCTTCCTCCTTTTGCAATCAACTGCTTTATGTCCATACATGTTACATGAGAAACAATATCCCCTGAAGAAACTAGAGTACCTTTTTGAGTAGAACCTGTTTGTTTGTGGCTGAAATGATCTGCTCCTGCAATTTGCTGCAACATGCCCATAGTTATGACATTTTAAACATTCAACGTTCTTGAATGAATTCCTTTGAGAATTCATGATTGTTGGTTGATCTTTTGACTCTTTCAATACTTCAGATTTTGCATTGATATCCTTTGATTCTTTAGCACCTCCTTGTGAGCTAGATTCTCCTTTAACAGTTTCATGAAAACCAAGACCAAGTTTGATAGAAGGAGACCTTTGACTACTAAGAATATTATCCAGAATCTTAGTACTATCTTGAAACCTCAAAAGTCTAACCTTTTCTTCTAATTTACCTTTGCGAATATTTACCTCAACCTCCAAGTCTTGACATTGCTTTGTCATGCTTTCTTCTTTCCTTCTTCCATCTTCTACTTGATGATTCAGATTTATAATCTCTTCTTTCAACCAATCTTTGTTTTCTTCACATGTTTGTTGTAGCTCTTCATTCTTCTTCTTCGATGCTTTGAGATCTTCTTTCAGAGATATGTTTTCTGCTTCAAGTCCTGCATTCTTCTTATTTTATTTATCCAGGTCTTCTTTGAGGGAAATGATTTCTGCTTCAAGTCTTGCATTCTTCTTGTTTGATTCTTCAAGATCTGCTTGTAGACGTTCTATGATAGACCAGATTTTTGCTCCAAGTTCTTCATTTTCATTTAGTTGTGGAGGTTCCTCACTCTTTCCCATTGTTACGGATCTCCTTCAAGCGATCAAGCTTCTGCAGAAGGACCACCCTCTGATACCAATTGTTGGGAAAAATACTGAGAGGGGGGGGTGAATCAGTATTTACTGCATAATCAAATCTTTTTACTTTTTCATTCCTTAAAACCCATACGCTACTTTCCTTCAGTAAACTAGCGTATATACGCGGATCCCCTTTATGAAACTAGCGTATACACAGAGATCTAGATCTGTCATTAAATCTTCACTTATATTATTCCATCATTCATTTATCAGATGTTCAATAAACAGTAAACATGTGCAGTAAGAACAGAATAAACCATCACACAAAGCATCACACATGAACACCAGGATTTTTAGGTGGAAACCCAAATCGGGAGAAAACCACCGCTGCAGTTGCTCAGCCTTCAATATTTTATTATAGAGAAAACATCTTACCACATGTCTTTGGCGGACTTGACGTGTGAGCACCTGGCCGTTTACCGGCCTCTCCTACAGAGGGAGCTACCGACCCTACGACTCGTTTACCGACCTCTCTAAAGGAAACTACGACCCCACATCCACGGCATGCCAAGTATTTTCCACACAGAAGGGAGCTACAACCCCCTGACTGAAGGCTACAACCCTCAGCACCTCTATGGACCACGTTTCATCAATTTTCACACTGGATCCCAAGATTTCTTTAGGACACCACTTCCAGGTCACATTTCATCATATTTCCAAACAGGACCCTTTCCATACTTTTAAGCACAAACATACATCACCAACGGATACATATCAATACGGATCGGTTACGCCAGCTCACAATCGGGGAACAAATCGAAATTTCATACCCCTTGCTTCAGCAAACCCTAGATTTCATACGCGCTTTCCCTTTACTGATGTCGCGTATATACGCGCTTCTGTCCACATCAACCAGCGTATACCTCAGTGTATATTTCATTGCGCATACGCGCTTTCTCTTCACTGAAGCCGCGTATATACGCGCTTCCTCCGCGGCGAAGTAGCGTATAGATCTTCAATCATTATAAAGCAGCATACTTCTTCAGATCAGATATTTAGTTCAGATTCAACCCTTTACATCAGACAGATGTTCACCTCATCTCAGATCTAATCACTCCATAAACAGATCTAGCAGATACAAGTACATTTCAGATCTAAAGATCCCGCTTCATCATTTCTTCATAAGTGCTTCATAGATTCAGATCTATCATCAAACCTTTACCCTTTCCATACAGATATACTTCATAGAGAAGTATTCATTCAAGCTCAAACATCTTGCTCTCTCACATCTGATTTGCACAATGAATTTCTTCTCCTTATATAGGTTTATCCTTTTTCAATACCATGGGCCAAAGCAATACCATGAGCCCAAAACTACCTGGACGGGGTCAATTAGGCGGATCATTACCCAATACAATGGGTCAATACCATGGTGGTTACCCCTGGTTTTGCACTTTTTGAGCGCTTTTGCCCATACGCGACTTGGAACGTTTATTCCCGCGTGCATACGCGACTTCCCCTAGGCAAATCCGCGTATGCCTAGAGACATACTCTTTTCATCAAGATTTAGCACATGCTGAATTCCTTTCTTCATTGCCTTCTGTACACACTGTAGATACATCATATTTTCTTCATCAAGAACATATTCTAGCAAGCACAACTTTATCAAGTAAGTTGCCATCATCTTTATCAAGTGGGTTGCCTTTCAGGGACAAATACTCAATATCATAATATCAACAAGCATCATATCACATCAGATTTACATCATTTACCAAGTCCACCAAGTCAAGTATAACTTCATCAGGTGGATTGCCATCAAGGACAACATATGTCAACAGTCGCATGTCTTCATCTTCATTCAGTGGGTTGCCATCAAGGACAACATCCTGCATCATATTTCCAACACTCTCATATCATTGCATATGTCCCAAATTCTGTAGTAAAAGACATTCTTACTCATGATGGTCCTGATGGAAGAAGAGATAAGTGGATTTCCACTATCTAATAGTATGACATAGAGATAAAACCCATAAAACTCATCAAAGGTCAAGGATTAGCCAGACTTATGGCTTAATCCAACTGCAATGCCTTTGACATAAATTTTATTGCTCAAGTAGATGATCAAGAAGAGATGGAGACTCCATCGATTAGTGAAGCCTTCTCAGACTCACCTTCGTATACAGATATCATATTTGTATTAAGAAACCTACAAGCTCCTCCTGGATTATCAAGAACCAAAGCTAGATTTTTAAAACATAAGGCATTAAGATTTTGTTTCTTAGATAATGTACTTTTTTGGAGAGATCATAGTGGGATTTTATTAAATTATTTACTAACGGAAGAAGCTGAAAAAATACTTGAAGAATTTCATGCAGGTGACTGTGGAGGACATCTATATTGGAAAACTACATCAGATAAGATCCTGAGAGTTGGTTTTTATCGGCCTACTTTTTTTGCTGATGTCAAAAATTATGTAACTTCATGTGATAAGTGCCAAATTTTTTAGGGTAAGAAGAAATTATTACCCCTCCCCTTAAAGCCTATTTCAATTGAAATGCCATTTCAACAATGGGTTTTAGACTTCATTGGTGAAATTCACCCTCCTTCTTCAGGCCAACATAAGTGGATTTTGACAACCACTAATTATTTTACCAAGTGAATTGAAGCCATACCCTTTAGACAAGCCATAGATACTGTCATTATTTCCTTCCTAGAAAACAACATTCTTTCAAGATTTGGATGCCCCCAAAAGATAATTATTGAAAATGCAACAACATTCAAATCCAAGAAAATGATTGAATCTTTCCACAAATACCATATAACCTTAGGTCATTCTACTGCATATTACCCCCAAGGTAATGGCCTAGCCGAATCCTCAAACAAGAGCCTTGTAAATATTGTAAAAAGGTTACTTGAAGACAATAAAAAGACTTGGAATAAGAATTTAGTCAATTCCTTATGGGAAGATAGACTTACTACTAAAAAATCCATTGGTACTTCTCCATATCAACTTGTTTATGGAACGTATGTTGTTTTTCCATCCTCCCTAGGTGTAACAGTGATGAAAATTATACAAGAGTTACAAGTTGAAACAAATGACATTCAAAGAAGGATCAATCAAACTATTCACTTGCAACAAACAAGGGAAGAAGTTTATATCAAATCTTAAGTCACTTGGGATAAAATCAAGAAACTTTTTGATAAAAATACTAAAGAGGATGATTTATGCATAGGAGATAAAGTGTTGAAGTGGGATTCCTGAAGAGAAGATAAAGGAAAACATGGAAAATTTGATTTTCTGTGGAAAGGACCTTATGTGATTTATGGATATAGAGGTAATAATGCATTATTTCTGAAAGAAATGGATGGAGCAGACCTGCAAGAAGGATGAGTAAATGGAAAAATTGTGAAGCACTACTACTCTCATCAATTAACAAATAGTTAGTTTTTATCCACTTTGATCATTGTACATATACATTGCAGAGTTTAGATTGGATTGGATGTTTCCCTAACAAAGTTGAAGCCTGAAGAGAAAGCCCTAAGCTTTGAGAGGTAAAAATCTTAAGTACAAATAAATTGCAGATATCATAAGACATTTACAGGGTCATCACAGTCAAATTCTAAAGGCTACTAGTCTCAAAGTTCTTGATATTTCACCAGGAAATGTCATCTACATGTGGAGCCACTGTTAGGGTCCTATAATAATAGGGTTCATAAATTTTGAATTGACTTTGAAAGTCTTGTAAATATGTACATACCTTGCTTTCTGCAAGTTGTTTTCCCATATTTTGAAAAAATGAAAAATAATAAAGAAGCCAAAAAGAGGGTAAAAAAGTCCTAAAAGAAAAATCAAAGGACTTAGAAAAATATAGACCCCAAAATAAGAAAAAGGAAATAAGACCTGAAAGTGAGCAAGTCCAAATGCCACTACTTTTACTTTTTACTGCAAGAATAATGATTATGTGTAGAGTGTGAATAAATGCCATAATCCATGATCAGTTAAATAGTTTAATCTTAACTTTTCATGCTTTCAATTTCATGTTTGAGATAGTGAATAAAGATTTGTCAAACAGTTTAAACTTGAGAAATTAATAGATAGGTAGAGAATAATGAGGATCTAAACAGTTTAATCTGAGCCCTCAGATGAAATAAGGTAGATCTAGACATTTTTATGCTTTGAAAGAAAAATGTTTAAGGTTGCAAGCCTAAATGTACCTACAAAATGAAGAAAAAATGTTAGAAGTAAAGTTGGGTAGGTAGAAAGCAGTTGAGAAATCATGTAAATAGCACATCATTGAGCTAAATCACTAATTTCCCCTCCCATATAGGTATTCAGTATTCTAAATTATCAGTAAAAAAGGCTCAGAGCATTTCTTTGACTTTTTTTGGGATCGGACTCAAGGCTCGATGAATGGTTAGTTAAAAATATTGAATTCCTACGTTAAACCCTCATTCATTAACATTTACCCTTCATTCATACATAAAAATCCCTTTTTACTAAGTAAACACATTTTTTACTTAGTAAAATTGTAACCCTTAAATAATTAACTTCATCCCTTCAAAATCATTCATAAAACCCTCAAAATACATTTATCCTAAGTATTAGTGAAGTAATATAAAAGATGAGCAATGCTTTATTTTTATACTTTACTTAGAGATAATATGTGTTTTGTTTCCTTTTACTATCCCTTTATTCATATTAACATCTAGCTTATTGTATTAAATCCCTAAAACTACACCTACCCGTATATCTTAAATCCATTATATTTAAAATAACCCCCTTAAACCCACTATTTTAAACTTTAGGCCAAAGTTAATATATCCCATGTGCGTAAAATAAAAACCCCACCGAACAAACCCATTGGTCTAAAATATCTATATTTAAATAATCCCACCCCTTATGGTATTAAAACAATTGTTAAACAGTTTTATAACCATATAATATCATATCTGCGTCATTGATTTTGAAACATATGATAAATATTGCAAATTAGAAACATATATGACATTGCTCCTTCGCAATCATATAACCCAAGGTTTTTTAATTAAATAAATGTCTATTTTGTAAAGTTTAAAATCCTTCTGCTCATATAATAGACCGAACCCCACCTCCCATTTCGGCGCATCTCCCAAACTAATCTCCACCATTTGCACATAAACTCCAAATTCGACAACACAGATCTGATATTGCGCAGATAAGTTGCATGATTGCCCGAGCTCCGAAGCTACATGAAATGGGTGGTTTCGCATTTACCTCTTTCCTCCAAATGGCCTTTCCCTACTGGATCATGTGGGTTGAGTCTAATACCACTTACCACCCAGTTGTTGCGTGATAACCACCAGTTTTAAGATCCATTGAATCCCGAAACCACCCTCCCCGCCGATGCGACCTCCATTCAATGCGTAACTAATGTAACCCAAAATGCATATTTTAACCTTGGAAATGCATTTATCCATCTATCTTGCACATTTAACCCACTGCACTGCCTCTCGTGACTGTAAAAGGACCCTTTTAAAGCCACTTTTCTACCATTTTCATGCCCCAAACCTGCAAGATTTAACTAGTAAACCATTGAAGATTGTTGAGGAGTTGCACCTTGCTCCAGGAAATCCACAGAAGACATCAAATCATTCGAAAAACTCTGAAACTCTTCAAAGCCAAATACCTGCAATACAACAGCTATTTTTCTAAAAAAAATGAAACTGCAATTAATTTAAAGACCTTTTAAAAAAAACAAACATTGTTAGAGTTTTAGAAATTGATTAGTAAACTACCAAAAAGTCCCAAAAACAAGCCAAACTCTGGCAATTTTTTCCTAGAAACCCTGTTTCTACTGTTGCATGCTATTTTGAAGAAATTCATGAGTTTTTCATAGTTTAATGATCTATTTCAATTTCTGAAATAAGCCAAAAAACCTCTACAGGTTCCCTGAAGCCCTGTTTCTTAGTCAAGTACTCAAGAAACCCTTGTTTTATGTTTTAAACTAGTTCTAAAGCCTTAAAACCTCTTTGACATGCCTAATTTTACAGAAAACCCAAAAAAGAGACCATACTTTGCCTGTTTTTCCCATAAACCATCTGCTATAGTAAAATTACTTCTGCAAACTATGTAAACTTGCAGAAGAAGATCAAAATGCCTAAAAAGCATAGTGTAAGAAAGCCTTAAGGTTCTAAAGCACCTAAACCTACTCCTACCATGACTTCAAGTACAAATATTGTTGTCAATACATTACAACCCCCAGTTATTGATATTCAACACATTCCCCTAGCTGATACTGATTACAAGATAGCAGATCCCATTGTTGAATTCAACGTGCTAGATATCCATAATTGGTGCTATGATAAGTCTTTAGATGATAATGAAGAAGTCCATATTTTGGAATCTCATTTGCCCAAATATGTTGTCCCATTGACTCACCCTTGTCAGGAGATTATTAGATTGTGTCAACAGTACTATGTTCCAGAGCAAAGATCCATTGTAAATGCCAATAAAGAGGTGCTTTTTACACTGCAGAATCAATTAATGAAATGTTGCAGCTTCAACCTGACCCCCAAGTAGTCCCTTTGTCTATAAAGGCCCTCACCAAGCTATATATTGGCCTAGATTTTCCCAAAAGGTTCATGAATTTTCAAACTTTTATGCCTCTACATGTAGAAATTTCCAAGCTAAATCCTCCATATTCTACTGCTAAATTCCTTGAAGGATGAATACATGTGATTTCCATGCTTTCTTTCATAGTTGGATATTTTATTGATGAACACACATATGAGTCTATCCTGGGATTCTTGTCCACCTTTTCTCCAGGTCATCCACCTTCAATAGTATTTTATTATGCTAATTTCATTGTTGATAGCATTCATTATCAATTAAACAATTTGCAACTTGAGGAAGTGTTCAGATATACCTCCTACATTTTCCATATGTTTCTATACTTCCTATCAGATAATTTTCCAATCACTCTCCAAAAATTTGACGTAGAGGGAAATCGTCTATTTGTCATCTTTTGGACATCCATGCTCAGGAAAGAATGTATAGATTTCAGCTATTCAGAATTTTCAGAGTTGTTTTTACATCCAGTGATCACAATGTTGAACAAAATGGAGCAACCTAGAATAAATGAAGAAATGAAAAAGATATTGCAGTTATCAGAGTAGAGTGAAGATGGTGATTGGTATTTGTATGAGAAATATACTGAAATCAGAGTCTTTGGGTCAAACTTTTTACCTTACAAGTTACCCAAACATCCTTCAATGAGGATCTTTGCCTCGGAATATATTAGGCAGATCCTAAACTCTGATTCAATAAATTTCATGGTAGCTAAGAAGAAGACCCAATTCAAACTTAAGAACCAGATTAGGCCATTCATATGCAATCATAGGGATGCAGAGAAAGAAGCAGTAAATCAATTATTGGAATATAAATTTGAAGAGAGTTTACATTGGAACTATGATCCATAAGGGACCTTGAGAAAGCGAAGGGTTAAATGCAAGTTAACACCCTTTATCCATGAAGCTAAACTAGAAATAGAAAATTTTTCCAATCAGATTGAATGGATTGAAAACACCTTAATAGATGTAGTGAACAAAGGTAATACTAGTCATACCTTAGAGACTACAAATCAGCCAGAGAAGTCCACCAAAAGAGTAAGGGAAGAAGGAGCCTATGTGGCAGAGAGTACAACTGAAACCAAGTTCAAGATCATATACAACAAAAGGCCTAAATTAGACACAACAGGTAAAGGAAAAGTGACAATAGATGTTGAAGAAACAGAGCCTTTAAATACCAATACAAATTTTCCAGAGACAAATGTAGCTACTATGATCATAAATGAGCCAAATACTACAAATCAGAATGAAGGACAAATAAATAATGAAGATACACAATTGATGGAAAGGCAAAAAATCATGGAAGCTTCTTCCTCATAGTCAGCTGAGGAAAAGCATTTGGATATTAAAAAGAAATATAAGCAGATGAAACTAAAGAATGAGGAAATCAAAAGTGAAATTTATTCTTAGTTGTTGAAACAAAATCCAGGTAACCAAAACAGATTCCTGTCAGCATTTGATTACTCAAGTAAAAAATTGATTATGTCAGTATTTCAGCCCATAGTACGAGTTCCAAAGATAGTTGTTGACTATAAGAAAGTTGATCTAGAAGTAGCTTCAGACAATATCCATGAATTAGATCAAATAGAGTTTCATAGGCAAAGCTCATAGATGTTGCATTCCACAATTACAAAAGAATCCATGAGTGCTCAAAAGCTCCAAAACACCATCTCCAACATGTAAGATCATATGAAGATGGAGAAAGTCTCATTGTATGCCAAGGATCTAAGGATAAAAGCCTTAGAAGAGCTAGTGTTACAAGTATGATATGATCTTGCTAATATCAAAGAAGCTAAATTATTGGTAAAGAAGAAAAATGAGGATATAGCAACCTTGAAGAAACATCTTAAACTTCCTCAAAGCGAGCATCCTCAGACAAAAGAAGTCATACAGGAACATAATGAAAAATATGAAATGATGAATTTAATTCTTCAGTTGACAGCTAAGGTTAAAGATATGGAAATATAGATGGACAAGCTTATCCAAGAAAAGGAAACAATGAAAGAACTAGTGATTCCTATAGTCATTCCAGTTATCACTGCAGTAGTTCCTTCAACTTTAGGTGAAAATTTGGCACCCAAAGAACCACTCGCTACTCCAGTGCCAATGACTTCTTCCACTACATCATCCACTGAATCATCTACAACAGCAGTACAACCTACTGATGAGGCCATCAAGATAGTGAAAGAAATGGAATAAATGTCTTTAAAGACAAATGAGATTAATAAATTGACAAAGATGGTTGAAAATCTTGAGAAGTCAAATAAGTTGGCTCAAATCAATGCAAAGACACATGAACAAAATGCCAGCAGGTTGAGTGAAGAGTTAAAAAAGTTGCAAAAGGAGTTAACTTTGAAGGACCAGATATCATACATCAAAAATCACCTATGGAATAATGTTGTTGAAGCCATCCATGATGTATGGCCTTCAATTCAGGTAGTTTTTGAGCAAAGAGAATCATTACTAGCAGCCCAAGTAGAAATTCAAAATACTCAAAATGATTTGGCTGAAAAACCAGAGCAAGCAGTAAGGCTAATAAATTTCCTTAATAGAAAAAATAGACAAGAGTTGGAAGAGCTCAAAATAACAGATAGAACTGCAACTATCCTAGAAACTAGGAAAGTCACAACAAAGAGAAATTTGATGAGACAACTTGAAGAAAAGTGTGAAGGCATGAATACTGCCATAACCAGGTTCATGGTTAAGCTCACAAGTTTGAGGCAAAAATGACTTCCTGATATCATGGTTATTAATGATAAATTGATGCCTCAAAATGACTATGATAAGAAGATAAGAGAATTTGCCAAGGAACAGGTAAATAAACCAGCAGGTCAAGGCATCCCAACAAGAAAAGTGTTACTTAAGAGTTTTGAAGATTTATTTTACTTGCAGCATGAGATCAAACACTTGTTTGTCATCAAGACAACCTTTGTTAGATATATAGAAGTTGATGAGAATTTTAGGAAATTAAAGAATATTCAAATTCCTAAAAATGAGGATTGGCAAGCACTCATAGATTCACTGTGAAGGATAAAAACAAGTAAATGAAAATAAGACAAAAAAACCATTTTCATAATTACAGTCAAAAAAGATTTTATTTACAGGAGTAAAACATTTTTTTGGTTAAAGAGTATAAGAGTTTAAAGAGTATCAGTGAATAAAGAGTATCCAAGAAAGAGTATCAGACAAGGTAGATCAGATTCAAAAAATATCTAAAAGCTAGTAAGGAGGACACCAAGGCAACCAGCTACTTTATCTTCAAAACTGTTTCTATTTCTTTTGGATAAAATAGAACAGCTTGTTGATTTTTTAAGCAGTTGTCTCTATTATTGTTGTAAATATATTTTATTTTCCTAAGATAATTCCTAGAAGTCTTCTAGGATATTTTGTAAAACATTATGTATAAATACTTCATCTTTGGAAGTATTTTGTGTGGAAGAAAATTGTCGGGATTGTTATAGTCATTTCTTCTTGGACTTTAAAGCTTTTGTATGTTAAAATTTCGAGTAGTAGGCTGGATCAAACCAAATTGGCATCATACTTTAGGATTCATGTGATGAGCTATTTGGAGTGAAGTATTTTCTAAAACTTGTCATTGTTTTCCTTCTTTGTTACATGCATCCATTTATGTTTATGCTAAATCTAAATGTATAACTAGGAATATTACTACATGATTTGTTAAAAGCACCTTGTTTTAACTAGTTATCCTTTATATGTTTTCCTCTGATTTCCAGTGTAGGGAACCCTTAATTGCTCCCTATCTCGTTTGACCTCTCCAACTACTTCCCTTTTCCAGATTTAAGCATTCTTATGTGCCCTTTATCCAGATCATACCATCTCATAAAAACAACTTTCCAAGATCTCTAAGGGTTATCTATATTCCCCTGATAACATTTGACCTTTTTTCCCTTGATCCAGGTCCTGTTTGCTTGATTTTGACTCCATAGCCCAACTGAAAAATACATTTCCCACTATCCTTCCTTTCAAGTGATTTTTCCCACCAAATCTACCAAAACAAAACCAAAGCTGCACTTTCATAACTAGCCTAATATTCACAAATTAAAGAAAGTTAAACTTTAAAGAGAGAGCCCTCTCTGAACCCTAGGAAGGCTAGATCCTAATGTTTGAAGTAGCTTTGTGGTTACCTCTAGAATTCTTTGACTAAAAACCAAAATCATACCACTGGAGAATTACTAGAGTGATAACAGGTTCTGTAAATTTTCCAAGCCCATAGTCCATGACTTCATTTTCTATGAGCACCAAATATATTCTTTTCTTCCACGCTTGAAATTTTTATGATTCATCGAGATTTTTCATTCTTTGCAAAATTAAGTCATTTGACTTAAATATTGAGACATAGAGAATTATATAGTACATACTTTTCAAAATAGTGTCTAGCTTGATGATTATGTCTTGAAATATCTTAATTCTTCCAAGAATTTTGAAGAGACTTCAAAGATGTCCTATAATGATGAGTTCTCAGATGGATGGTACAATAGCAAGTTCAAGTTACTTGGAAGATGAATGTTGATTCTTTCAGGTATGTAGATGATGTTCTCATGATACTTGATGATCCTTAAATGATGTCTTCTTATAAAGACATCTTCCAAAATTAGTATTTATCAAAGATATTCCAAGAGAGAGATTGATAAGACGATGATCCTCTTCAAAATATGATGAGTAACCAAGAGCCTTGAATGATAGAGAGAGAGAGAGAAGGATAATTGATACAATAGTCTTCCTTTAAGATGATTGATGAATATTTCTTCCTCAAACCCTTCCTTATGTCTTCCCTTATGTCCTTCCCTATGTCCTTCCGTGTTTTCTCCAAAATAACTTTGATGAAACTCTTACACTTTTGCCAACAAGAATGATCCTCAAGGTTCCTTCTCCTCACCTTATATTTGATAACATGTTGATAAATCACTGGGGAAGAAATTAGGGTTGATTTCTCTTTACCTGATAATTACTTGTGATTAAATGTTAGATTCTTATTAATTTTTCTATGGTATTTCCATCAAACAATTACCAAAACCATAAACCATGAAGATCACAAAAAGACAATGAACACAATATAAAAGCTCCAAGCCTAGGAAAAACCCCACAAAGGGGGAAACCCAATCAAATCTTGTCTTCTTATAGAATCAGATCAAAGTGAGAAATACAAGACCTAAACTTTAAGACCAAGACTTCCCATAATACCTATCTCTGCCCTCCTTTCAAGATCTTCCAACAAGTCAAAGTTAACTAAAGTCAAATATAGTCAAACCCTTCTAAATTTGGTCAAACATTAGGATTTTGGTCCATGCAGCAAAATTTCAGCCCCTGCAACTAGGTCTACAATTTTCATCCCCTACAACTCCTGTAATTTTGCATGTGTATCAAAAATTAGGGCAAGTGTTTTCCTCCTTTGACCTTTTTTCTCTCACCTTTGATTTTTACTCTTTTCCTTGACTTCTTAGCTAGTTTTCTCTCTCTTCTTGGAACAAAAATTGAACTTGCTTGAGATGCTCCAAATGAGGACGAGTTGCACTATATTTATACAGATGCAGGAGGTTGAATGGTATTAGCCTCATATTCACATAAGAAATCAATAAGTCTAGATTGAATATTAAGTATTCACAAAGTAATGAAATTATGAAATTATTAATAATGAAGGTAGACTTAACTCTACATATGACCAAAGATGAGGATAATAAGAGAATTAAGGGATGGATATCACACAAAATTAACTAAGGTATTTGTGGAGATATTCATGGAAATATTGTGGAGAACGTTATGGAGAAGGTTCAACCAATTAGCCAAATTGGTAATCCGTTATGAAAACTTAAATTCTATAATATGAGGCCTCATGTGTCAGAGAATTGCATATCATTATTATTTGTGAGAATACAATTAGGATAAAATCCCTTTCCTCCAGGTATCTTGTATCTTGATATTATTATTTAGTTTGTATTAATTACTTTAATGGGGTCCCTTCCAAGGTTGACTTGTCTAGGTAGGGCCAACTTGGTTTGAGCCAAAATTGACATTTTTACTCAAATGAAATTCGTTTTCTTTCTTATTTCAAAAGTTCGAATGAGACTTTACTCTAGTACAATAATTTGACTCATGACAAATATTATTTTGGCTAAATAAACCATAGAAGCATGAAGAATATGCTTAACCTAGAAAATAAATCCACTTGAGCATGAAGCCCATGGTTATATAAATATCGTTTTCTTCTTTTGATTTTAAAAGAAATATATATAATGACATAAGTAAAATGACAATTATGAAGAGCAGACCTAGTTAAATTTTTGAATAAGGGGAAGAATGACATTATTTGAACTTAACACCTGGTAGGAACAAGGAGCAGTAGAGTTTGCAAGGAGACTAGATAAGAGAAGAGGAATAATAAAAACATCAAGTGTGAGTAAATTGGAGATAATAATGGCCAGTTCACATAGAGTGAAAGAAGTTAAAAAATAGGACAAAGAATTTCCCCTAAAGCTAAAATCTGTCCCAACACTAGCTAATCCAATCACAATAAATGCAACACATAATAAATTCCCAACAAAATAATTAATCCAAGAAATAAATGGGAAGTTTTATAATATGAAGGAAAAATACTTGAATAAAAGGCACCCCCCTTAAAATAGATTTTAGATAAAAAACTACAAAATGAAACCAATTTACAAACTAAATCCACTTTTCTCAAGGAAATTACAGCAAGAATTAACCTAAGAATCAGAGCTTGAGGGAGATCACTAAATCACCAAAAACATGCAAACAAAAATAAGGTTTCCAAGAACCATTATTGATTATCCATTGGCCATGTAGGATACACATGCCATCTACACAAATGGGGCGCTAGCCTTGAGTCTGCTGAGAACTTAGAGCCCCCATTGTAGGAAACTACACCATTCTTAAATCTTAAAATTTCACTAGCTAAGGAGAACCACCGTATCGTAAAAATGTAATATAACTAATAATTAGATGAATCTTTTATGCGAAAAGGCCTCTGAAAAAGGATACATAATGAGTCAAGTAATAAAAACTCATGAGACCTCTTAGCCATGATTTAGAAAAAAAAAAATCCATATCCTTTTGTATGCATCCCTTCTTCTTCCATGAGATCACTTTAGAAGTACATTTCCACCTTCCAATAATGGTGTGTTGATGGAGAATAAACCAACATAACCCACTGCCCCATTCTTGAATTATTTTGGAACCTTACCTCATGAGCATGGATACCTTTTAAACATCATCGCTTGGTGGGAGGTGGCATAGATATCCATCATCCCCATCCATCACATCTCGTATTTTTCATTTTGGTTTCTCCATGATCACTCATTGTGGGGAGGATGATACAACACTAAAATATAGAGGCATATCCAATTCTGAGTTTTCATTCGGAATCTATGGGTAGGTTATTGAATTTACTACCTTCATTATCATCTTTTTAGAGATTTTGTTCCCTATGTGTCTAGCATGCTCCATTACAGTTGCTGATAATTTCAAAATAAGGGATTATATTAGTTCCAGTTGGATCTCTAATATCCAAGAAATCAAAAATTTGGTATAGGAAGAGCCATTTTATAATTTTCTACTATACCTATAATAAGTTGTGATTCCCCTTCTATGATAATATTGGTATAGCTGTTCTTGGAAACTAAATGTATTCCATAATATAAAACAAATAACTGTACTAAATTATTACTACCAATTCATATCAATTTGACACAAAATCAAACTATGTATCACCTATGGTACCTAAAGACACCACAAAAGCTTGTTGGGCTATGGTTTCCTTTATATGTTCCATCGGAATTAAGGTTCATGAATCCTTGTGGAGGATCTTTTCATTGATTTGTACATGAGGAAATGGATTGGATAAGGTTACTAGATAATATTTGAGGGGAAAGGGAGATTCCAAAATATTGAAGTATAGTAGCCTCTCGAATATTTCATACCCAATATTGCATGGACTAATTTTGAATTAACACTATTTCTTTTATGCCTTTTTCTATGTTTTTCCAAACGAGTTCTCCTAATATTGTTTCATCTTTGAAGATTCATCTATTTATCTCTCTCCAAATCTCCAAGAGAATAAATCTAAGAAGTAGTTTCCAAACCCTATCGATAATTGGTTGTTAAAAAATATAAGCCTCTCCAATTAAAGATGATGAAATTCACATTGTTCTGTGATATATCTAATTGGCTAAACATTATCACAAATTTATCATGTGTTGAGAAGATGTTTCATAGATTATGATTCCACCTTGCATGGGATCAAAGATCTAGTGCTTCGACCCACTTTGTTGCAACCAATCACAAGTTAAAACCTTGTGATGCATTAGCGACCCTAAAATAAGAGACACCCTAGGCTATAGGTTTAGATTCCAAATATTAGTCCTGACATTGTTGCTTGGGAGTAAGATAGAATTAGTAATTAAGTTATACACTTCATTTAAATTGTATTTTACAATATATGTGTAGCCCCAATGTAGCATGTCAAGCGTTGATTGGATTTTATTTATCTATATTCATTTGTTCCCATAAATGTATCCATTTGGGGATGTTATACTCATGGCACAATTTATTTTTTGTTAGCCAAGTTCTCCAGTTCTCATATTTTGAAGTATTGTTTGAGCATTGCACCACTGTAAAGTACCCTTATTTCTCCATGAAAATATAACTATCCTAAATATTGGTATATTTTATATTCTTGTGGTTTTTTATTTTCTAACGATCATGAAAATTTTATACCTTCTTTAAATTTGAATATGATTCCACTAATCATACCAAAATTAAGCTTGGTTTTCTTCTCTTATTTCACAAAATATATTGTCTTGAATGATAAATATATTTTTCTATGAAACATTCCATATATGATATCCTTTAAAGTGTCCATTAGGGGAATTTTGAGGTCTAAAATGGGCCTCCTAAGGAAATTATAAAATAATAGTGGAAATAATAAGATAAGATTTGATGAAATCATCAAATTTTAGAGGGAAAAAATAAAAAACTACTTTTTCAACTCGTATTTTCAACTTGTCTCCCAATTTTTTTACTCTAATTTCGTGCGAGAGTACTCATTGGATGAAAAATTTAAGTCCTAATCAAAGGAGTACCCATGTAGCATACTTTTGATGGACCCTGTTATGCGAAAAATGAGAAATACATGAGAACGTTTTTCTTAGGAGGCCCATTTTAGATCTCAAAATTACCCTAATGCTCCATGTGTGGGTGGGAAAATTTCCGTAAGGAAAGGGTTGAAAGTCTCAACAGAGAATAAAAAGATAATCAACAAAGAGCACTCAATAAAGGAAACATATGAATTACCAAAGTTATATTTAGATACATACGTGGAGGTCCTACATTTGATTATGTTCTCGTAGGGTCCAAACCCTCTACTTCCTCTTAAATAAGCAAAACTACAAGTTAATTTAGAAAAGCATATACATAACATATAATTCAATGTACATACATAAAAGATATGTTATAAAATCATATATAATCATATAAAATACCATTCATGAGATTATAACATATCAGGAATAGGACATGGGCGTCTTTATTTACTAACAACAATAGGTACAGGAAAGGTACAAATCGATACAGGCCAAAGCCACCAAAAAAGCCTTCCTCTCGATCCGTCCAGCCTGAATCACGAAGGCAACCTCTCTAACAAACACAAGAAACTACCATATAAGGATGATGAGCATCTCTGCAAAGGAAACTAGGGCTCCCTAGAGACTAAGAGTGTAGGAGGCATGGAAAAAAAACTTGATATAGGAGAAAAATGGGTATAATATCGATATCCTTTCTGTTGTTGTAATTAGGCCTACCCAAGGGGTGTATATATACCACCTGATATTGGTTATTTCAGTTACGTCACAGGGCCTTGTAGGCGATCTCTCGGCAAAACCCATAAAACCCGTCCAAAAAATAACATTTTATTTTATTTTGGGAGTGTTAAACTATGCTATAACACCATCCCATATTAAAAAATTTCCTCTATGTTTGAAGTATATTTCTTTCCCATAACTATCTTGATGGCTTAGATTATGAGTGAAGCCATTGCCACCAAGTTTGACTCCCAAGATTTATCTAGAAGGATCTCCACAATCAATAGAAATTGATGGAATTAAATGCTAATGAAGAGGTCTCCATGTCGAAGATCTATTCAATATGTTTGCAACGCCACTTGAATAAGGCCAAACAAATATCATATGATAAAGTTACGATCAACTAAATTTTTGGTCAAACAGGGAAAAATATGTTTAGGGTTGACATGTTGCATCACCAAGGATTGAAATGTGTCTGCATGGATGATGATCTAAGAGTATAAAAAGATACACGGATGTTGATGTGGTTGTAAAAAAAGTGAAAAGTGGTAGCCTGAATGATCAAATGGCATGATAGGTGGCAGTATGATCCAAAATTATGCACGAACACAATAAAATACATAAATAAACATAAACGGAAATATGAAATAGGAATAACACTTCATTTCATTAATATCATATACTTAAAAATGCTTACAGACATAATGGAAAATAAACTAGATCAGGCGATGGTAGCTTATCTCTGAGGAGCGATGTTCTGGCTACATGCCTTTGAAATGTGTTAAAATGAGGCTCAAGGTTCTTTTTATTATTGAAAAATAAGAGAAAACAATAAACAACCAAAACCCTAACCCGAGGAGATGTAACACCAAGATTTTAAGGGCACCGTTGGGGTTAGCTAGGAAGCCAATTTCCTGGGGTAAAAAATTGGTCATATTATCTCTATTTATAATTTATGATACCTTTTTCGAAAGATATCTCTGAGGAATATAGCTGATGACATGATTTATATGAAATCACTAGAGCAATCATGCCTAAAAAAACATCGTTTTGAGCCTCAAAACGGCTCCAGAAGTTTATGACCCAAAAAATGATATAAATAGTAAATAAGAAAATTGATGAAAATCAGTAGGTGGAATAGTTAGGTGGCAACCAATATCCACTTGGATCACTCCTCCCCCCTTTCGAATCAATGGTCCCCATTGCGTGCAGAGCATCCATGAGGCGGGGAAATTTCTGTTGAACCTAGTCCCTGGTGAACCACTTTCCCTGGTGAAGGGGTTGGCATGCTTTGACAACTTGGTATATGTGGATCCTCTGATGGAGGGTTTTCTTTATCTGTGTGTCCATGATCCGATCAATTGTGGCTTGTTCCATGTAGTCTAGGTCTAACTTTGTTGGTGTGATTTGTTCTGCCATGTCGGATGTGTCCAGTAGAGGTGGAAAGTAGGGTTGAAGGTGGTCCACATTAAACACTAGGTGCAGACCAAGGAATGGTGGAATACAAAGCTTGAAGGCATTATCCCCTACAACCTTCATGATGGTGTATGGCTCATATAGATGTAGGTGAAGCTTGCAGTGGGGTCCAACAAGGCACTCCTACAAATGTAGCTACACTTTGTCGTTCACCTAGAAGTTGTGTGACAACCAATGTCAATCATGTCGCTTCTTGTACTTAGCATTGCATCTATCCAATATGTCATGAACCTGTTGGAGGATGTGCTAAATGCGCTCAATGAAGTTGTTCTCCTTGTCGGCTTTAGACTAGACATGATTCAAATATGCCTAAGTAGCTGCAAATGGCATTACTACATCAATGGGACATAGTGGCTAGAATCCCAAGGCCATCATAAAGGGGTTGTGGCCAATTGAGCTGTGGAGAGCCCATTTATAGCTATGATGTACATAGGGGAGGATCTCATCCCATTTTGGTGAATTATTTAGGTTGTACATGGACATAATGTGTACAATCATCTTGTTGATGACCTCTGTCTGTCCATCGGTTTGGGGATAAAAATTTGTGGACTTGGGGTGCTTGGTTTCCAGCGTCGACTAGAGGTTGGACCAAAATTTACTGAGGAACCTTTTGTCCAGATCTGAGATGATGGATTGTGGGATCCCAAAGTGTACCCACACTCGTTCAAAGAAGAGTTTAGCAGTGGCTTCTGTTGTGATATTATTCTTGAAGGCCGCCATAATGGCCATCTTCGAGAATCTATCAACGACCACAAAAACACAGTCATTTCCATTCTTATTAGAAGGAAGGCCGACATGTAATCCATGCATATGGATTCCAAAGGTCGACTAGGGGTAGGGAGTGGAGTATAGAGGCCTTGCTTCTTACTGGTTTTATTAGAAATGGCGTAGGCACTATAGGATCTGATGTACTTCCTGGAATCGTGTTGAAGGTTCAACCAACATAAATAATTTTGTAGTACTACCACTTTTTTCTCAACCCAAAAATTCCCAGCAACTCAAAAGTAGTGTGCTTCTAAAATCATATTGGCATGCTCACCTCAAGGAACACAAAGGTGTCCCAAGTGACATAGAAGTGCATCATGGAGGTGACAATTTGGAATTCTCTTACCCTCTAAGAGCATATTATATGTCTGGCTTAATTCTAGATCACTTATGTAGAGAAGCCCCCAATCGGAAGTCTCTTGGCCACAAGAGTTGAGCATGGTGGTTATTTCCACAATCGATGGTCAGTTGAGGTAGTTTGCAACATTGTTGGTGTTGCCCTTATTGTGCTTGATGTTCAAATTAAATTGTTGTAGGTATATGGACCACTTCTGATGGCGATCGTTCTGGAACTTCCCTTGTGTTTGTATGAACTACAGGGGTTGGTGGTCTGTGTGGATGACCGTATCCTTCCCCAAAATGGAATGCTTCCATTGTCGGCAAGCTTTCACAGTGGAATACATCTATTTTTCATAACTGGGATACTTCCAGACTGTTTCTCACCGTGATATTCCATTGGATGGCCATGTTCAGTAAGAACTGCCCCAATAGTATAGTCAGAGGCATTTGTCCTGATCTCAAATGGTTGTTGCAATTTTGGTAATGTGAGCACTGGTTCATACTAGAGGAAATGTTTCAACTCTACAAACACCTTTTGTTGAGATTCAAACCAAAATAATTTTTCTTTCGCTCCTCCCTTGGTGACTTGACTTAAGGGAAAAGTGGTATGAGAGAATCCCAACACGAACCTACATTAAAAATTGGCAACACTGAGATATCTACACAGATCTATTAGAGTGGTTGGGTCTCGCCAATCCCGAATGACTTAGATATTGATTGGATCCACATGCACACCCTACTCATCAATAATGTATCCCAGATACTGAACTTGGGTCATGCCAAAAGTGCACTTCTCCAAATTGGCATGCAAATTGTGTTACCGAAGTGTTTGGGGGACCTGTCGAATGTGGTGGAGGTGCTATTCCCAAGTATGGCTTTATTAGGGGCTCGCTTCTATGCTCAAAAATCAAAGTGCTCATATTAGATCAAAACTTGAATTCCCGCGTAGTTCTCTCCTCATTCTGAATCTCACACACTTTGTTTCACAAAAAAATGGTCGTTTTATGCTCCCGGAACAAACTTCTCTCTCCTTTTCCAAACAGGTAAATTTAAAAAAAATATATAGTCATATGCCTAGTCATCATTCCGTATGGTTTACGTGGCATGCTGACTATGCGTGTCAATTTTTTTCATTTTCTACAAGCGAATGGTAGGCTTCCAAGTGGTAGCTTAGCAGTGGTCTGATTGGAGGGAGATGCGTTGAGTTTTTATTGATCAAATTTAAGCCAATCGAATGATGAAACATGGCAAGCCCAGAGGCCGCCACACACCCCCCCAAGGTCAAAATGGTGTGGTAAACACTTTGGGACAGGTCCAGGTGGAGGCACCGGGGTTCGACCTCGCGCCACATAGCCGCACACCATACCACCTTTTCTACCAGTTTGTTCTTACAATAGAATGAAATTCACATTTATTTAAACTAAGTTTTGTTTTATGGAAAGGTAAGGTGGGGACCATCCTCGAAGGGCTAGCCCCTGTTCCATATAACCCATGTGCCGGACCATCGGCGGGGCTAGAGTAAAAGGCAGAGTATTAAGACCTTAAACACGATTACTTAACCCTTAATCCATGTCATTAGCGCTAATCTGAAAGTTAATTTGGATTAACTTAAGCGTGCAATTATCGCATTAAGTTAGCTTAATTAACTCGCTAACTCCACTTAACATTTAATTGGTGGACCTCCAGATTTAGGGAAACTTCCAGTTTTAGTGGCACTTAACTATTTTAGGGCCGAATTTAGTGGGAGAAATTGAAGGGGCCATAAATTTTGCAATTTTTGACCAATTCAAGCTCAGAAAGAGGCTAGTAGACCATTTTGAGCCATTATGGACTCATTGGAGTAGGTTACAAGAGCAAAGGGAGCATTGTAAACAGGTCAATTTTACAGTTTGAGCATAATATAGAGGCCCAAACCATGGAATTTGGACCAAAGAGATGTAGCCCAGGACGAGTGAACTCCTTCATCAAAAACCTATGTTAATTTTATGTATGGTGATGTTATGTACTTCTATTTATATTGTTCATCTCTTGTTTTTATGTTAAATTTATCACTAAATTGACATGGAAAACACACAAGAGACTTGATAATTTGCAAGAAACCTTGACCCCTTAAGGGCACATAAGACATTGAATTTCTAATCTGAATGAGTAATTAGCACAAAAACACTAACATAATCCATTCAAATAATTTTTGGTATCCTAGATCAAGTTCTATAGGTTTTGTTGTGCAAGAAGGGATCTAATTGTTTGCAAGTTTGTGTCATTCTTACAAGGTTAAAACTCAAAAGAGGAGAAGGGAAGCTGGTTGAGAGCCCTGCAGTTGCATCAAGAGGAAGAAGGGAAAGGTTTCCAAAGTCTTAAACACAAGCACATCCTCAAGTTCAAGTTCATTCTTCTATGAACATGTCACATGAAGGATATCCTATCATGTTAGAATATGAGAGAGCATGCAAGAAGGAATTATTTGATATGAATGATATGGTTAAAGTCCTCTATGAGGAAAGGAATGTAAGGAAGCAAGGAGAGATTTCAAGGCATCCAAGAGGAGAGGGTTCTACAGGAGGAGGAGGTCATGGAGATGGTAAGAAGCCACCATACACTCCACCATCATCCTCACCACCATATTCACCTTCCTCATCATCATTTTCCACTACCACAACTCTTCCATCTGTTCATACACATACTTCCAAAGGAGCTGGTAAATCACCTTTTCTTAAACTTGACGTTAAATTTGAGCTTCCAATGTATAATGGCTAAGTGAATGGAGAGAATATGGATAATTGGATTCGTCAATTAGAGTTTTATTGCAAAATTCAAAACATTCAAGAATATGACATAAATATTCAATTGGCTTCCTTGAGGATGGAGGGATTAGCACTTGTATGGTGGGAAGCAAAGAAACAAGAGGAGATTAAGAAACATGGTAAGATCTCAATTTCTTGGTCAAATTTTATTGTTGCGATCGAAAGGAATTATATCCTCTAACTAACATGCAAAAATATATTATGAGTTGGCAAAATTTTAGACAATTGAATGGTCAAAGTGTGAAAGATTATACTCATGAGTTCAGGAGAAGAGCTCTTATGTTAGGAGTTGATTTTCATAGCCAATAAACTTTGTTGAAGTACATAGGTGGATTTCATAGTTACCTGAAACATACCATCCTCATGTTTAATCCCACTATTTAAGATGAGGTTTGTGTGCAAGCTACATACCTGAGGCAAGAGGGAAAAATGTACAAGATGAGGGTAAGAAGAAACCATTCAAGGGTGGTGAAAAAGGAAAGGGTTTCAAGGGTAAACAAAATAAGGATGCATCCATTAAGAAATAAGTGGAGAACACAACATGTTCCCATTGTTCCAAAGAGGGTCATGATGAAGCCCACTATTTGAAACTTCATCCATAATTGAGGCCTAATAAATTCAACAATAAGGGGAAACAAAAGAGTAATGCTACCACACAACAGGATCTTGGATCTGATACAGGAGATGAGACTAAAATTGCAGCCATGGTCACAAAGGGAAAAGAAGCCACATCAATTACTAGTTCCTAAAATTGTCACAATAACACTCCAAATGAAGAAGAAAGAATAGAGTTGTTTCATGCAAGAGTGATCTCAAAACATACAAAAATTAACACATTATTTGATAGTGGGTCTCAAGCAAACTTAATCTCTGAAGACTTAGTTAAGAAGTTGAATCTTGAAACCTTGCCTCATCATAAGCCATACCCTTTGGGTTGGATAACCAAAGATACAAACTTACAGGCTACAAGAAAATGCATTTTCCGATTTGGAATTACCACAAATTTTATTAATGAAGTTGAGTTAGATGTTGTACCGCTTGACATATCTGGAATTGTTTTGGGTAGCCTATATCTTTATGACAGGAAAGAAGTCTTCTATCACCATGAGAAAAAGTACCACTTGTTCAAATATGGGGTGCTTAATATTGTGAGAGGTTATCACAAAAAGCTAAACCTCTCTTGGGTTAATGTTGGGCAAATGAAGAGACTAGTAAAGTCAAGCAAAAAAAAAATTGCTTCTCATGATAAAAAAAAAGAATTATAAGGATTTTGAATATTTTGAAGGTTGTGATGATAGATTAAAATCTAATTTGTTTGATGTTTTAAGTTAGCATGGCGAGATTTTTCAAGAGCCAAAGGGGTTACCTCCCAAGAGGGGAATCCAACATCAGATACAACTGCAGTAGGATGTTCCACTCCCTAACATTGGCATGTATCACATGTCTATAATGGAAAGTGAAAAAATCAAGAGGAAAATCCAAGAATTATTGAAAAAAGGTATCATCTATCCATCTACCTTGCCATGTGGTTCACCAATTGTATTAGTGCCCAAGAAGGATGGTACATGGCACATGTGTGTGCATTTCTGTGCACTCAACAAAATCACGATAAATAATCATTATCCACTTCCAAGGATTGATGATTTTCTTGATTAATTGAGGTATGCAAAGTATTTCACTCTATTAGATTTAAGAAGTGGTTATCATCAAGTTAGAATAGTTGAAGAGGAAATATGGAAGATTGCATTTAAAACTAAACAAGGATTGTTTGAGTGGCTTTTTATGCCTTTTGGTCTTTGTAAATCTCCGGCTACTTTCATGAGAGTTATGAATTATGTATTAAGACCATTTCCAAATGAGTTTTTCTTTGTCTACTTAGATGATATTTTGATATTCAGAAAATGATGAGAAGAACATGTAATGCATGTGAACAAGGTGCTTGATGGCTTGAGAAAGGAGAAATTGTTTTTAAGTACGTCGAAGTGTGAATTTGGAAAAAATTATTTAGTGTATTTGGGACACATTGTTGGAGGAGGTGAGTTGAAGATAGCCCCCTCTAAAGTTGAGGTAATTGTGAATTGGTGTACACCCAAGTCAGTCAGGGAGGTAAGAATTTTTCTAGGAGTAGCACAATATTGGAGGAAATTCATTGCTAATTCTTCCTCTATTGCAGCTTTGTTACATCCATTGACAAGTGTTGATAAAGTCTTCTAGTGGGGAGGAAATCAACAAAAATCATTGGATTCTTTGAATCAAAATATCCATTCAGCTCCAATATTAGCATTAAAGGACTTGATACAACCCTTTGAGATTCATACAGATGAAAGTGACTATGCCATGGACACAATCCTCTTATAACATAGTAAGCTTATTTCATTGCATTCAAAAATGTTTAATGGTGTAGTGATAAATTACCTAAATATGACAAGGAGACATATGTGTTGGTACAAAGTGTGAAGAAATGGAAACATTATTTGATGGGAACGAAAACCATCATTCACACCGATCACCAACCATTGTAATACTTGCAATCAAAAACCAAATTGCAGTAATCAAGGAACTTTCGATGGATTGGATTCTTGTATTATTCCACTTGGTTATTAGGTATATGAAAGGTATATACAACAAGGTTGTTGATATTCTTTCTAGGCCTATTATAAATGCAACTAATTTACTTAAGAATACTTCTATTTTACATGAAAGTTACATTGAACAGTATGCATTTGACAATGACTTTCAAGATGTTTATGAAAACTTGAGTCAATGTATCCAAGTTGAGGAATTAGATTATCATGTTCAGAATAAATTGTTGTACCATTTGGGAAACATTTTTATTCCATAGGTTTAGAGAGTGAATGTCATAAGGGAAGCACACAATTATCTTATTGTGGGACATTTTGGTGTAAGAAAAACAGTGGAAAATATTCAGAGGTATTTTTATTTGCCACATATGCTTGAAAGTGTTTCATGTTTTATTAAAGGATGTTATTTATGTGCACTCATTAAGCCTAGTAATAGGAAGCTAGGATTGTGCACAGCACTTCTGGTTCCTTCACGTCCATGGGAGAGTATCTAAATGGATTTTGTAGGAGGTCTTCCTTTGTCAAAAAATTGCCATGATTATTTGTATGTAGTTGTGGAAAGTTTCAACAAAATGTGTATTTTTATGCCATGTAAAAAGAAAGTTACAGCTGAAAAAACAACTCATATTTTCTTTCAAAATGTTTGCATTAATTTTGGGTTGCCTACCTCTATTGTAGGTGATCAAGATTCTTGATTTGTTGGAAATTTTTGGTAAAGTTTGTGGGACTTGATGGACACTAAGTTGAAGAAGAGTACATCCTTTCATTTCAAAAAAGATGGTCAGACCAAGATGGTTAATAGAATATTCATTCATCTTCTTTGAGGATATTGCAACGAATGTCCTAAGTTATGGGCTGATAGTTGAATTACATTCAACATGCTTACAACCGTGCCAAACATTCTTCTACTCAAACATCACCATTAGAGGCATGTCTTGGTTACTTGCCAAAGTTGCCACTGTATTTCATCTTTGGGAAAGATGTAGCTATCGATGGAAATTGCAACATAGATAAATCAAATAAATTCATTGAGAAAACTCAGTTGATTCATCAAATAGTGTAAGAAAAACTCGAGAGAATCTTTGGCAAGTACAAGGCGAGGCATGACAAACATTAGGTGGATCATAAGTCTCAAGTTGGTGATGAGGTTTTCCTTCACATGACCAGGTAAAGGCTTCAAGGAGAAGGTAAAAAGCTGAAACCAATCTGTTATGTTACTTTGAAAATTTTGGAAAAGATTAGTAACAATGCCTTCAAGCTTGATTTTCCTTCATACATGCAAATTTATTCAATTGTTAGTGTTGAAAATTTGAGATTGTATAAGCCTACTTTGATTGACGATCAAGGAGAGAATGTTCAACTGCCATATTTTGAAGATTTTTCTCTAGATTTGTTTTTTGAGCTACAGTAAGACACCATACTTGACAAGAGGACAAGGACATCAACAATGGGAAGCTTCAACGATATTCAAGTGGGGTTTAAAGGAACAAATCTGAAAAATTCCAAATGGATTGAAAGTGGGAAGGTGAGGGAATTGTACCCTCACATGTTCAGCAATTGAATATGATCTTTTGGGGTTGAAAAGCTTCTAGTGGGGAGGAATGATTAGGGGCTCAGTTTTGTGCTCAAAAATCAAAGTGCTTAGATTGGATCAAAACCTAAACGACTACATAGTGCTCACTATTCTAAATCCAGTGCATTTTGTTTCAAAAGAAATGATCATCGTATTCTCTCAGAAACAAATTCAGTCTGCTTTGCCAAACATCTAAATTTAAAAATAATAAAGGCAGTCATATGCGCAGTCAACAATCCATACTACTGACATGGCATGTTGACTATGCAGGTCATTTTTTTTGCATTTTATGCAGGCAAATGGTAGGCTGCCAAGTGGCATCTTGGAACTGGTCCAATTGGAGGGTGATGTGTCAAGTTTTTATTGGCCAATTTTAAGAGAATTGAGTGACGACACATGGAAATACCGGAGGCCACCACATGCCCCCAAAGGTCGCAATGGTGTGGTAAAATTTTTGGGATAGGTCTAAGGGGAGGCATCGGGGTTCGACCTCTCGCCACATAGCTGCACACCATACCACCTCTGCTACCAGTTAGTTCTTACAATACAATGCCATTCACATATATTTAAAATAAGGTCTTTTATACAACGAGCCGATAAGGAGGGGGCCAACCCTAGTTCCATAGAACCCATGTGCCAGACCACTGGCAGGGCCAGAGTAAAACACAAAGTATTAAGACCTTAAATACAATTAATTAATCCTTAATCCATGTCATTAGCGCTAATCCAAATTTTAATGCGGATTAACTTAAGCGTGAAATTAGCACGTTAAGTGCGCTTATTTAACACGACAAATCCACATAACATTTATTTGGTGAACCTCCAAATTTAGGGAAACTGCTAGTTTTAGTGGCAGTTAACAAGTTTAGGGCCAGATTTAGTGGGAGAAATTAAAGAGGCCATAACTTTTGCAATTTTTGACCGATTTAGTTTCAAAAAGTGGCTAGCTGAGCATTTTCAGCCATTTTGGACTCATTAGAGCATGTTACAGGAGCAAAGGAGCATTGTAAATAGGTCAATTTTACAATTTTAGCATAATATAGAGGCCCAAGCCATGGAAGCTAGACCAAGGAGATGTAGCACAAGAGGGGTGAACTTTGTCATCAAATACCTATGTTAATGTTATGTATGGTGATGTTCTGTAATTTTATTGCTGCTATTCATATCTTGTTTTTATGTTAAATTTCTCACTAAATTGACATGAAAAACACACATGAGACTTGATAATTTTCAAGAAACCTTGACCCCTTAAGCACACATAAGACATTGAATTAAATGAGTAATTAGTACAACAACACTAACATACTCCATTCAGATCATGGATGAAGATCAATATCTCATCCAAGAACACCACCACAAATGAGTTGGTGAATGGTCGTAAGATGTCCTCCATCATCCACTTGAAGGTTGTGGTAGCATTCCTCAAACCAAAAGGAATGACCAACCATTCAAAGAGGCCCTCCTTGTATTTGAAGCCATTCTTTCATACATTGGAGGGTTTGATTGGTACCTGGTGATACTAATACTTCAAGTTGATCTTGCTAAAATATTTGGCCCCCCTTAACTGGTCTAGGAGGTCATCGATCTGAGGGATTGAATACCTATTCCGAATTGTGATTTTTTTCAGTACTCGATAGTCAATACAGAGTCTCTAGGTGCCATCCTTCTTTACCAACATGATCAGGCTCCCACATGGGGAGGAGGTTGGCCTGATGTTCTCTTTATGCAAAAAATCTTGGATCTTCCTCTTGATTTCACCATTCTCTAGAATAGAGTGCCCATAGATCATCCCATTAGGATGCAACACACCTGGGGTCAAATCAATGGAGTGGTTGACCAGATAGTGTAGAGGAACTCCTGTGGGTGAGGAGAAAATGTCCTAGTATTCCTCCATGAATTTGTCTATATGTTGCTGCTACGCAGGGCCAACATATTTGAAGGTTGCAACCATAATATTCTTCTTTCCCTATGGGCGAATTGTAATGAAAAAAAAATCCTATTTTGGGAAATAATCTTTCTGTATTTCTTAACAGTAATCAAAGCGATGGTGAATTGTAATGAAAAAAATTTTCTAGTTTGGTAAACAATCTTCCTAGAACAAGGCCTAGACTCATACACAACATGTCACTTCAACAAGTATGGTTGACCTAATAATACATCAGAAACCTCAACCTAAGAAATATCACATAATACTTCATCCGTGAAGGGCTTGATGTTGTAGGGCAGACAACACTATTGGATGATGTGAAGATCTCTTTATTGGTGAAGCCACTCGATTTTATATGGTTGAGGGTGTGTCATGGTCGGCAGGTAGAGCCGCTTCACAACCTTTCTTGAAATGAGGTTCTTTTGGCTTCCACTACCAGCAATGAATTGTAGTGGAGAACCCTTCACCCACATCTCGGAATGGAGGGGGTGCCCCCCCTCCTCTAGATATTCATGTTCCTCTTTCTGGATCTCAGTGGTAGCAATAGTGGAATTGGGTTTTGCATCAATACTTTGCTTCCGTTTTTCATTCCCCTTGTCTGATTCTGACTCAGAATTAGAACATGCATCTGATTCATATTCCTTCAGCTCAACTAATAGCTGTTATTTGGCTCGTCACTCAATTGGGTTGTGAGTAGGGCTTTTATGAAATTCACACCACTTCCTCATGTCCTTCTTTAGCTTTGTGGTGTTTTTCTTCACTTGCTACTTCGAAGGGTTGTCCAGAGTCACCTGGCTTTGGCTTTTCCCTTTTCTCTGTAGTTTTGGGGCACCTTTCCCTAACTTCGGATTCATGGATCCAAATTCTCGCTTCTTCTGCTTAAATTTATACTCGATCTTGGTGGAATATCGATATGTTGTGCCAAGCGAGGTAATGTCGGGGAACTCCATTTCCTCCTAAATTTATATGTGAGAACAACTGTAGCAGTTTGGCACCAAGTGTTTCTCTAAATATTTAATACCCATCTTTGTGCACAGGATATGGAACGAATTCGTTAGCTCATGCACATATTTCTCCCTTTGCTGCCGCAACGTGGTCCATTGGATGTACTTGTCCTCATAGCTCCCCACGAGGTAATATTGTTCCTTGATGTCATCTTGGAACAAATTCCAAGTGTGTGCAGCTGAAAAAAGTGAGGGTTCTTCCTCATCCCTCTATTCACAGTATGTTTCCAAACAATATTTGACATGGGGGGTGGCTTTGAGAAGTGAAATGGTAATTTTTTCTCGATCTAAGAAATCATGGACCAAAAAATATGCTTCCAACAAATTCAACCATCTATCTACAACATCTGCATCTATTTGACCTTTAAATATGGGAATGCCAAAGTTTACTTGTACCATAAAAGGAGTGGCACCTCCAAAGTGGTTGATGGATGAAGATCCGTCGTTGGTGGGTATTCGTTGAAGTATCTGGGAAAATGTATCCATCATCGCATTCATTTGTTTCTCTAGGGCCTCCTTGTTTAATATTTTGATAGGATATCATGCTCCCTCGTCTTTCTTTTCTTCCTCCATGGGAGGTCGCTGGGGTTTGCGAGGTTGATCGAGCCCTAAATCCTTATACCTCGACCTTGTTAGGGACATGCAAAGAAAGATCAAGAAAGAGAAGACTGCTTCGATACCAGTTATCTAGACTTATGCATGAATGCAATAGAATATAGAAATAAACATAAACGTAGAGATGCAGCAGGAATAACACTTCATTTCATTAATATCAAACACTAAAAAATGCTTACAGACATAATGGAAAACCAACTAGCTTGGGCAATTGTATCTTATCTCTGAGAAGAGATGTGGCAGCTACATGCCTTTGAACTATGTTACAATGAGGCTCAAGGGCCTTTTTATTATTGAACAATAAGAGAAAAATATAAACAACCAAAACCTTAACCCGAGGAGATGTAACACCAAGCGTTTATGGACCCCATTGGGGTTAG
The DNA here is from genome assembly GCA_034641835.2 of Pinus albicaulis. Lineage (NCBI taxonomy): Eukaryota > Viridiplantae > Streptophyta > Pinopsida > Pinales > Pinaceae > Pinus > Pinus albicaulis. The sequence continues at coordinate 937,394,179 of CM076584.1, forward strand.
TTGGGCAACCAACTTCCCAGGGATGTAACTTGGTCATATTATCTTTGTTTGACACGTATGATACCTCTTCAAAAATATTCCTCTGAGGACTAAAATTTTTGATGTGATTTCTATGAAATCAATAGAGAAATCATGCCCATAAAACATTTTTTGGGGCCTCAAAATGGCTCCAGGGTTTAGGACCCGAAAAAATACTAAAACTAGTAAATAAGAAAACTGATTAAACTGAATAGGTGGAATAGGCGAGTGGCCACCAGTGTCCACCTAGATCATAGTATGAATGCAGATGTAGTAGGGTGACATGGCATGATGATGAGGAAAAACATGGCATGGCTGGCATAGCTCAATGGGAGATTTCCATGTGGCACCATGTTGATCAACAAGAGACTACCACATGTACCAACTAGATACTGCCATGTGGCACAATGTGTACCAACTATAAGCTACCACATGGAACCACATGGAGAAGCTAGAAATTGACATATGGCTATCATGTAGGGCAACAATTAGATATCGTGTGGCTGTCACATGAGGCATCTAGAAGAATTATGAGGGAAGGTGCACATGTTGTGATTGGTTGGCATATTTGGTTTGCTGATATAAGTCAAAATATTATATGGTTCTTATGATACTATGGAGGTTAAGGCATAATTAAATCATATATTGGGTAATAATGAGCTAAAAATCATGCATATCACCTAAAAATCATATTATATCCCAAAAATCATAGGAAATTGAGGATTGAACTTGCAACCTCTACTTTATAAACCTTACAATTAACCATTTCACCATGCCTTCAAGTTGTGAAGCATATTGTGCATAATTTATTTTAAGGTGTATTTTACAAAAGAGTTTTAGAAAAATTAGGCCAAGCAGATTTGAATTTGGTACCTATGTTTTTTAAACACAATATTTTCACCATTGCACTAGAGGCCCAACCGTTAAAAAAATAACATAGTTTAAGTTTTTTAATTTGAAGAACACAAGGCTTTAGAAGTTGTTTCTTGGAATATTGAGAGTTGCGAGAGGATTATCATTTTGCTACAACCTTCTTAGTAGAGTTGAAGAAAATTCGTATTGTAGGTTGGAGACCATATGAGATGTAACATAGTACTTAGAATGTATTTCAAATCTTATTAATTGATCTCTTTCTTATTAGAATTGAAGTCATAGACATAACCTAAGAGGGGTAAAATCTGTTATCAATTTGTATCTCTTTTCTTCGTTATTTTATTTAATTTATTTATTCATCGTAGTCTTTTCAATTGTCCATTATGTTTTAAGAACAAGTTAAGGAAATTTCCAGGTTAACATCAAAATGCAGTTCTAGCAATAATTTTAGATCAAATATGCTATTTAAAGTTCAAATGTCATGTAAAACGATTCCCCTTTCATTTTGGGTCTAAATACCTTTTCTAATGCTACCAAAGCCCATTTCCTTTTAGGTTTTGCACCTCCCATAAAGAATTTCCTTTGAAGAGATTTATTTTTCTTGATAATTTCCTTAAGCGTTACTAAGGTTGAAAACAAGTAAAGAGGAATGTCTGGTATTACATATTTGAAAAGGTAAACCTACTATCTAAGTTAAAGGATCTAGAAGTTTTCCTTGCATGTTTTGTTTCCTCAAATTTTGGAACAAGGTCCTCCAAGGTGGAATGACCAAGGGCATTCTCAATTAGAGGACCACCTAATTATTTGTATGGAAGGGGCCTTTTCTAAAAACCAATAATGTGAGGGATATGAATTTGTATAGTTTGATGAGTGCTGAAAAAGAATACTTTATATTTGGTATATTTATTTCAATTTCATAGGTGGCTTGGAAATCATCAAGGATCCATTTGATGGTGGTTACTTCTCACATTGTGGGAATTCTCATCAAGGGTGCGTAATCAACAAACTATTTGTGAGATGATCTTGGATTAGTGATATTTATTTTAAGGCATTACAATATATTTTTGGCTACTTTAACCTCAATGGCTCATCCTAAACCATGAACCATAATGAGAAATAGGAAGAGTGAGAGAAGTTCATGTTTCATGATTCCTCGTGATAAAGAGAAGGGTGTATAAGGTAACTCATTGATAACAACAGAGAATAAATATGAACTAATTGATCCATTATTTTAGCAAATCAAAATGAATATGACATATGAAGCATATATTTCCAACTAATATTATTAGAAACTTTAGAAAGAAGACTTAATTTTCCATTTTTTTGTATTTTTCACAAGATAAATAAATTCATGGTTTAAAAAGATACTATCAATAATCTATCTACCCTTAACTTGTCTAGATTTCTCTAAGGAGAGGAAAAGGGGAGGAAAAGGCTTGCATTTATTATAAATATACTTATATATTATTTTCTAAATAACTAAAATAAAGGTCCCTAGGAAAGCTAAAATAATAAAATAGATCTGAAAATACATGATTTGGGAAGTTGCAGCATTGAAGCAAAAAAGAAACTACAAATTTTATCTTGAAGGAATGTGATCTGATTTTCCAATGTAACATTTTCCTTCCTGGGTGAGCTTAGGTGAGAATCTATTTTCCCATACATCTTAACTCACTAATTATTCGGCTTAGAATTCATTCATCTTGATTAAACATAAGACTTTTTATTGTACATCATGCGTTATAAGTTCATTTTTATCTAGTGACGTGATTTTATCGAGTGTTATCAGAAAAAGAGTTTTTCAACACTCACGTAGACAATGGGTGACCGTTGGGAATAATCCATGCTTGGAATCATGTTTCTCATACTTAATTACCAATAATTATCTTGTCCCAAACCAAAGAACAATGGGTGATAGTTGAGAATAATTCAATCTTGGAATCATGTTTCTCATACTTAATTACCAATAATTCTGTAGTCCTAAACCAAAGCCAATTGGTTGTTGAAATATTTTATTTACATTTACTAAATTTGGAATAAAAGAGAGGGTTTTTAATTGGTATGTAGAATATTTCAAAAGCACCATACAGTGCTCAAAATATTAGACTTTAGAACTCATTTCCCCATACTCATTTACCCTAGATGAACTAGCTATACGTTCCATTGTTTCCTTTCCTAAATTAGTTTTTTGATGGAAAATTATGAAAAATAAAGATAATAGGTGAAAAAAAAACTTAATTGATAAGTTGAGCATTGTTTCTTTAGCGACAAGTGAATGAATGTTGCGTGTTGATATTGTTCATTTACAAGGGGAGAATAAATCACACATGTGTCTTATTTATTAATTGGTTGTTTTAAATGATTTAAAAATTTATAGAGGGTGATAATATAATGCATCATATTTTATTTCATTAACACCATATATCAATTATAACTTTATGTTGTATGCTATGATCAGTGATTTACAAGTTTTGCGAAATATGTGAAATTTTTTATTATGCAGGTTTATTTTTTTTAGATGTTAAATTTATTATTACTAATTTATTAGTTAAAAATATGAAAATATTTGAGGTAAAAATAATAAATAAATTGACACACTATCCATAAAATTTAATATAGGGTGTATTATTGGAAACAAAAAATGGGAGAAAACCTAGCTCGAAAGTAAGATATATGCACTACTCTCTTTTCTTCAATTATGAAAATACAAATAGAAATAAATGACACTCACTATGATGTTTCCTTTCACATTATGGATTGAATCATTATTATAAAATGCTCTTCTTCTTCTTTTATGTTCTCAAATACTACGCCTATACATTTTCTCAATTACGAAACAAGTAACATACTAAAGATTGGAAGCATTTTCCCTCCTATTGGTCTTGTATTTAACATAGCCTAATAGTTATCTAGGCTTAGATTTTTTGCATGTGTCAACCTTCAACCATTGTTAGGTTTGGATATTCTATAATATTATTGAAAGTGCACATAAATATAGCTCCACATGTACGAGTAGTGGGGGTTAACATGACATTTACTCGATATCATGGTGGTCAACATTTTAGGCCCACTTTTACGAAGAATCATTTCTACATACAAGTTTTATTGAGGTTATTTTCACCTTCTTGGAAGGGTCTCAACATTAGAATAAAATCAAGGCATTGGAATTTATGTTTTCTAATCACTTAGCACAAAATGTCTCCTTTGACCCTAAAGTGGCTTTGGAATGTTTTGGATCCCAAAGCTCCAAACTAGGACATGACACTGAAATGGGTCATATAAGTTGATTCCTCCCTTTTTTGCACCTAAAAAGTACAAATATAGAAGAAAATTATATAATGGTTTGTTCTAGACCACTTATGAATGTTTTTCATGTCTATAGTAGAATGAAAATAGAAGGTTTGTGAGAGAAGGTGGAGGAGAATTAGTATAGAATCAAAGTATCAATGCAACTTCACTCAAGTGTGTGAATTTATAAGGTTATAAAAACTAAATAATACAAGGAGTGATGAAACATTTGTTGCCGAATTGTAATGCCTCCACCTTATCCTATTATCTTACATTGTGTTATTAACCTACCTATCGATTTATTCACTTCTATGTATGATTCTTATAAGTATTATTAGTATACATAAGAGGCATGTGCATGAAAATCACATACCAACACCTCACATGGATAGATTAGTATCCTATGATTAGTATTATTCTTGATCAATAGTTAAACTTGATTAGTGGTTAATTATTTGGTTAATCATTAATCTTGATTAATATTTGGTGAATTTTTACAATTAATTCAATATTAAATTAATTTGATTTTCCTGAATCCTTTTTGACTTTATGGACTTAAAAAATTAGATATTATTATTTTATTATTTTATCCTTATGCACCATGTCATGGTCGTCTCCTTGAATTAAATGTTGGATAGGAGGATTGAGTGAGTGGCTTGAGGATAGAGATGTAGGTCGGTGATATGATGGAGAAGTTGGAAACATCATCGGGGTTGGTGGAATTAACTTGAGGGGAGGTATAAGTGTCGGAAAAGTTTAGGAAGAAGGGGACTCTTCAGAAGAACTTTGGGGGGATTCTTATGGGAGGTTGGGGGCGAGAAATTGGAGGGGAGGTTTTGGGCTGGAAAAAAGAGTGAGGGATTGATTTTGGTGTTGGGTACCAGAGGGGTATTTTCACGACGGATATATGACACACTAAAACTACAATTTGGGCTTGGGATTAGAGGGATAGGGAAGATAGATAGTATCTGACTTTCCTAATTAGTAGGGTGGCATATCTAGTTGGGAAATCTTGACAAGAGAACCAAACTAAGCCATCATAACTAGGTATTATTATCCTTCTTGTTATGATTTAATTTAAATAAAATTTTCATGAAATGAAACATATGCCACTGAATTAAGTTGTTAAATATAGTGTTTCCTTTAATTACATGTCGTAAAATTTGGTGGAATTTTATTATTGTTTTGTGACCTTACAGTAATGCAAGACAAAAAATCATTTACTAAGAAATATCCATACTTTAAGAATAATAAATAAAGGAGGATGATAAAAAAATTTCCTAGCTAAGTAACAAATATAGAGACAACACAATTTCAGCAAAATACAAATGCAAGGTGTGCCTGAAAATCAATTGCAAGGAGAATACAAACAATGGTGAGGAAGTGGATAAATAATTAATTTAAATAATATTTATCTTTGAAAGTATCACATAAATGAGAAAAATATAGTAATATCTCAATTTTATTGATCTCGATTCTCACAAAGTATTTGAATAGTCAAACTGAGAGTAAGATGAAATTTTGTAGTGAGTTGAGAGCATTACAAGCTCGAGAATCATATAAAGTAGTTAAAGAGTCACAATTCTAGAACAACAAAGAGTCATACATGGAATAATAAATATAATAATTTCCTTAAAGAAGAAGGTTTATTATTATTGTTTTTTAAGATATCTTCTTCTTCTAAAAAAATAGTTTTTTGTTTGAAAGATTGTTTATATTTTTACAAAGCCATATTTGGTTCTTGCAGTATTCTCTCCTTTCCCAAATCTCTTGGTGTTTATAGGAATGAGAATTTTAACTCATGGGGAATTTTTGTGTCATAAATGTTTACTTTCATTTATCTCATGTTTGCCAACACTTTGAATGAAACAAGAAACTCCTTGGCAACTAGTGACTATGCTTTGTCACTTAGAATATCCTATTATACATGTACAACTTGGTAACTAGTGACTATGCTTTATCACTTAGAATGTCCTATATACATGTACTTTTAGTTGTAGTATGTTTTTCCTTTTGCTATATGCCTAATCATGTTTTATTCCAACTTGGTTATTAATTTATTTTGTGATGGAGAAATGTTGTAGTATGTTTTTCCAATTGCTATATGCCTAATCATGTGTTGTTCCAACTTTGTCATTAACTTCTTCTTTTTATATATATATATAGAGAAAGGTTCTTAACAATCCAACCATTTCAATTTGGAAGGGAGTTAAGGCAGTCTAATTTGAACTATTTTCTATAATAATTGTAGACTATTCTCTTTTTTATCACTTAGATTTCTAAATCTTGCTCGTTTTCTTCTTTAATTAAGATTTAATTATTCTACATACTACATTCATTACATTTCATTATTTCGAGTTACTAGGATTTTTTTAATATATATATATATATATATATATAATTGAATTTTATATAGATTATGTTAAATTAGATTACATAGAGTGCATTCAAAAACTTACAATTTTAATAAGGAAAGGTTAAAGTAGACACTATTGACTAAACCTATTTTACATATCAATTTTTTTGCTTCTAAAATATTTCATTGGAGGAATTCCTTTCCACCACTCACAATAGTCATAATATGTTAAAAACGCGAAGGTGGGTTACACTTTCGTGAGAAATGCTGACGAAAAATTCATTTTTCGAACAGTTCGACTAAAATTTTATAAAACTTCAGCTGAATTGTTAGAAAGTTCGGCCAAAATTTGTACATTAGTTTGGCTGAATTCATTATGTCATTGACATTGACGGAGTCGGTAAACAGATTTTTGGCCAGAGATGGGAAAACTGGCAACCAAATTTCAGTCGAACTATTAGTTCGGTCAGACCATTAGTTCGACTGAAATTTTGAAAAAAAATCTGCCGAACTTTCTCTTATAAATACATCGACAAACGGACCTCGAGTGGTTTTGGGTTTGTTACCGTTTGGTTTTTACCGTTGTCTGATATTCGCTATTAGTTATTGCACTAGTGTTTGCTATTACAGGGGTGAGGAGGTGAGAACTTGCTAGCTGTGTTTCTTTTATTTTCTTTGTATTTTTGTCGGTTTTAATATATTTTTTTTTTCTGTTTTGTTGTTCGCAGTTTTCAAATAACCTGCTTCTTTAGCGATCCCTTCCCTCATTGCGGCCTGCCTCGTCATTTGATGTCGTTGCAGCCTGCTTCATCATTTGATGCCATTTGCTGCTGTTGTGGTCTACCTCGTTGTCATCATTTGTTACCGTATCATCGTCTCCAGGTAGATGAAAAAACTAGACCGAATGTTTGTTTGGCTACTCTTTTACCTACAAATTAAATGAAATTAAAAAAAGGGATAACATCTGTCATTTTTTTGTTATTTCTTCGCTAAAAAAACTTTTGGTTTGATTGTAATTCAGACGGTTTTATTGTAATTCAGACTTCTCATATACTGCACATCTTTTTTTTTTGTTTCAGAATGTTTTCCTCGTTTAAGAGGAGATCAAAGGGATAAAAAGGGACTATTTTCGGTTTTTAAACTCTGTAAATCTGAGATAGTGTTTACTTTACAGATGTTTTTTTGTGTAAAAATCAGCTAAAAGCATGGTTTGACTCTTGTTTAGGGCTGTCTTTCCCTTTCATGGGAAGCTCGGGGGTAAACACTGGTGCATCCTCTTTAAAAAATTGTTATGGGTAACATATACGATGGCATTGGTTTTCTTATACCTACAAAATCTATGTTTTTCTTCCATCTCTATCTAAGGAGAAAACATATAGTTTCTTTGAATGCCTATGGGAATATACTATGCATACAAAACTTGTTATGGCTAGTGGAAACAGTGGCTTTGGTTTCCTTATACCTGCAAACTCTATGTTTTTCTTCCATCTTTGTCTGAGGAAAAAAAATACAGTTTCTCTGAATGCCTATGGGCATATACTATGTGTACAAGTCATCCAATCCTAAAAAGAATATGTTGTAGAAGTTGTTTAATTGTGTACAATGGATTGAAATGGCTAAATATGGTTGATTCATGTTGTACATAAGAGCTTGCTTGATTCTTAGATATCACTTTTCCTCAAAGAATTGAAAACAATGTGTTATCTTTTCTTTTTGATGGAGAAACCTCACTGCCTTTTTATTAGTATTTATAACCCAAACTTTGGGCTCTTATTTATACATGTTATATCTTCTTTATAGAAGTTAGATATTTAGAGAAGTTATACATTTATATTAGTTATATGGGGATATTATTTATAACAATTACTATTTTCATAACATATTCAGAAAAGGTTTAGATAGACATACATAGATTTTAGGACAGAAAGACCCGTAACTATCCCATTAGACTGCATACTTTACATCAAATGAAAGTTCGAACAAGGTTTAGGGAATCCAGGCCTTTAGACTTACTGTTTGTTTAATTGTGTACAATGGATTGATTCAACCTCTGCAGATCTAATATCTTTGTGTTCTTCTTATGAGCACCAACTCACAGCTTTGTTCTTTGTTAAGCTTGTATGTTGTATTTGTGTTTTGTTTCTTCCAAATTCCTTTGTTAGATTGTATTTTTCTTTTAGAGGAGTGTTTAATTGTGTACAATGGATTGAAATGGGTAGATATGGTGGATTCATGTGTACATAAGAGCTTGTTTGATTCTTAGGTATCACTTTTCCTAAAATAATTGAAAAAAATGTTATTTCCTTCAACCTCTGCAGATATAATATATTTTTTCTTTCCTTCAACCTCTGCAGATATAATAACTATGTGTTCTTCTTATGATCACCTATTGGAAATACTGAGAGGGGGGGGTGAATCAGTATTCCTTTCAATTAGAGCATTAGTTAATCTTCAATTATTATCAGTGTTTGTACAATGATAGCAGTAAACAAAAGGAACACAAATGCACACAGTTTTTAAGGTGGAAAGCCACTCTGGGACAAAAACCACCTAATGTTTTTCTAATAATTCTTTAATATTCAACTCCAATTGAAAATAAAGCTCCAACTTCCTAGAATCTAGAAAAGCATCCTTCTCCAACTCTCACTGGATGGACACTCCAATGCTCGAGATTCTTCAGTAGTCAATTGAAGGATACCCCAACCCCCAATGAGCTACAACTCACCCTAGCACCACCCTACCACCCTGAATTTTTCACAGGCTTGAACCTATTGTTGACTTCATGCACCAGCCTAGCACCACCCTACCACCCTATAGAAGAATAAAAGAAGAATGGATTCCTATACCAGGGAAAATGGTCCACTTTACAATGATATAGAATGATGTAGAAGAAGAAGACACACTAGACAATAACCCCAACTATGACACAACCACCTAATGATGATCCTAGACCTCCTGACACTCCCTCTTTAACTCTTGGAAGATAGACACTAGTACAGTTTTTACAATAATGTATTTACAATGGCTTAGTACAATGGTACCTTTACAGTGACTGTATGAAGTGCTGCCCACTTGAAGACTTCATGTGATGAAATTCTTATTACTGTTTTTCACCTTGATTGCTTCTCTTGTCATGCTACCCTCTGTTGCACCTTGCTTTGCATTTCTACCCTACAAAGTCTGGTCCTTTGCAGCCCTTGACAACACATGATCTCGCTTTTTCTTGCCTTCTAGGAGATCGATATTGAATCTGGCGTATCTTTTTCATTTCAAATCCCCAATATGTGATTTTCGTCCCTGTAGTAGTCCTCTGCATCTTCCTTAGAATTCCACATGCCTGACCCAATTTGGATTCTTCAAGAGGGAGTTATGCCCAATCTCTCACAATGTCCTAATTATGTATTGTTTCAGTAGAGAAAACTTGTATGGCATGCCACGTGTCACTGTTTCTTCATTAGGCTCTAAAATTGATACAGAGAAAACCACAATTCATGCACTATCTATGAATTTTTATATAATTCCAATCCGATACTCAAAGAGAGAGCTATGACGATTTTCCCAAGGTCACTTCTTTGAGATGAATTTCAAGAGTCTCCAAAAACACTGAATTCCAGAGGTCATATCTCCGAAAATATTGTACACCTTGATCTGAAAGTTCTACATGCGCTTCCTCAGGATTTTTGCTTTGCCTCATAAAAAATTCAACTTTTGAACCTTCGTAGAAAAATGATTAGAGCGAAAATTCCATGATGACCTGTTTCAGGTAGCAAAATCCCTACATAAGGAGGATATGAGGATCACAATTTATATAAATACTTAGGTTGAGAGGGGCTTCAACAAGTGAACATGGGAGGGATTTTAGGAGCTTAAAAATTATTAATTATTGAACTTTCAATGACCCATGCCACAACCCTATGGTGTTTTAGCCCACTAACTCAGGTTACAAACTTCAAACATGAATATCTCTCAAACCATGAAGAATTACGTGGCGTGCCATATATCAAACGAAACATCTCGACAAGTAGAAACCATCAAAAGGATTCTTGACCCAGAATATATTAATTTGGTAGGTCAAAATTCCCATGCAATATTGGGTTAGCCCTTGGTGCTGCTTGGGTTGACATCAATGACAACTGTTGATAAAAAATCTCCCCCTTTCACGTTGATGGCAACACAAGTACTCCCCTTGCGATCATGACACCTTTTCCTACAAAATTTTCTCCCCCTTTGACATCAATGGAAAAGGGTAACTCCCCCTGACACACAACCATCTTGCGGACCTATACACACATCCACTCCTCCTTTATATTATGGGTAAGGAAAATCTAATGAGAACTTGGGAGAATCCAAAGCTTATGGCGAAGACATTCAAATGCTTCACAAGGTAAAGGTTTAGCGAAGATATCAACGATTTTTTATTTTGTACCAACAGACTCAAGTTTGATATTATTTTTAGCGACTTGTTCTCTAACAAAATGATATTTGATCAGAATTTGTTTTGTTTCTGAATGCATGACAGGATTCTTGGAGATGTTGATGGCACTGCTGTTGTCACAAAATATGGGAATAGGCTCACTGAATTGTACTTGAAGACCTTTCAAATTTTGTTTCATCCAAAGGAATTAAGTACGACATGGTGCCACTGCAATGCATTCTTCTTCTGCTGTAGATAATGAGATTAATGTTTTCTTTTTGCTCAACCCTGATACGATACAACCACTTAGATAGAATGCTACTCCACTAGTACTTTTACAATCATCAATGCTTCCTCCCCAATCTACATCTATAAAGGCTTTAATAATGAGACTGTTACCCTTCTGATACCACAAGCCATATTCTTTTGTGCCCTTTAGATATCTAATAATTATTTTGACGGCAATAATATGTTATTCTTTTGGTGCTGCTTGGAATCTTTCTACTTCTCTAATTGTCTGCATAACATCTAGCTGGGAGGCTGTTACATATAGAAGACTACCAATAATAGATGTGTACAACCTCTAATCCACATCCCTAGATGAGTCGTCTATGCTTAATTTGGAACATGTTACCATCGGAGTAAGGACAAGTTTGCAATCTTCCATTTTGAATTTTTTGAGCATTTCCTTGATGTACTTGGCTTGACATATAAATATTCCTTTCTCTTGCTGAGATATTCGAAGCCCTAAGAAGTATGTCAGCTCACCAAGTAAATAGATCTCGAACTCACTTTGCATATTTGTAGAAAATTTCTTACTTAGTTGATCATCATTTCTACCAAATATTCTATCATCCACATATACCTCAACGATTGTGAAATTATCTTTATTTATTTGTACATAAAGATTGCTATCAACAGTGCATTTCCTAAACCCTTGTTGACATAGATATCCATCAAGACGAGCATACCATGCTCTGGGAGCCTACTTTAGACCATACATAGCCTTTTTTAACCTGCAAACATAGTCTTCTTTTTCTGATAGTAGAAAACCCTTAGGTTGTTCGATGTAAACTTCTTCTTCTAATTCACCATTCAGAAATGCTGACTTCACATCCATTTGGTAGACTTTTATTTTTCTTGAACATGCATAGGCGAGAAACATTCGGATGGCTAACATTCTTGCAACTGGTGCACATGTTTCGTCGAAATCAATTCCTTTCACTTGTGCATAGCCTTTGCAAACCAATCTTGCTTTGTTTCTGGTAACCTGTCCATCTTCATTCAATTTGTTCCTGAACACCCATGTTGTCCCAATGACATTTTTATCTTTTGGTCATGGAACTAATTCCCAGGTGTTATTCTTCTCGATTTGATCCAATTATTCATTCATAGTTACTACTCAATGTTCATTATGGTTGGCTTCCTCAAAAATACCAAGCTCAAAGGTTGCTAGAAAAGCAATGTGAGCTTGTTATGATGAACGAAGTTGTCGACCTTTATTTATGTCACCAATGATTTGAGTTGATGGATTGTTCTTTTGAATCCATTATTTTGTTCTCTTTGGAGGAGCTTCTTGTTGTTGTTCTGGTATATCTTGATGATCATTATTTACTTCTTCCTCGTTGATAGTTGCTTCTTGTTCTAGAAATTTCTTTGTGTATTTTTAAGCCTTTATCTCAAGTTTCAAATATTGTAGATCCTCATCATTATTCGTTAGAACACCACCTTCGTCAAATGTAACATTTATGCTCTCCATTATCTATTTTCTTCTTAGATTATAGCATTTGTAGGGATTTCTTTTGTGTGAGTAACCAAAAAATATACCTTCATCAACACATGATTAAAACTTACTCAGATTTTGATCTTCTCTTTTGATATAAAATTTTCTTTCGAAGTTTCTAAAATATTTTACATAGCTGGTTTTCCTTTCCATAATTCATATGGGATCTTATTGCAATTATTTCTAAGAAGACTTAGGTTGATAATGAAGAATGTCATATCAATTGCTTGAACTCAGAATTTTTCATCCAATTTTGAGTCCTTCAACATTGTTCTACCCATTTCCTGTATGGTTCTATTCTTTCTTTCAGCAATTCCATTTTGCTGAGGTGTTCGTGCTGTTGAAAATTGTCTTTTTATTCCATTTTCTTCATAGTGTTGCTGAAATAATTTGGAAGTGAATTTTCCACCATTATCTAATCTTAGACACTTTATTTTCACATTAGTTTCATTTTCGACCAACTCCTTGTAGACCCTAAAGCACTCAAATGCTTTATATTTTTTCTTTAGGAAAGTGACGGTTGCCATCCTGGTATAGTCATCTATCATTAACGTGAAATATAATTCTCCATATAAACCTTTTGTTCTCACATGACCACATAGATCAGTATGTGAAAATTCCAATGGATGTGATGCAGAGTGTTCTTTTAATTTAAATTGGACTTTTGTCTGCTTGCCATGCCGACACGCCTCACATAGTGTGTTGGAAGGTTTTGAGATTTTCGGCATTTCTTGTACTACTTCCTTTTTTCTTATCCTAACAAGACTGTCAAATATTATGTGACCCTTTCATTTGTGCGATAACCAACTTTCATCTTCTTTAGCTAGTGGACATGCTTTAGTTGCTTCATCAAGAACATATATGTTGTTTGGAGCTTGACTTGTTGTAGCCACAATTTTACCATACCTGCCTTTCCTGATTTCACATTTTGTGGAGTTGAATAGCATTGTGTATCCTTGATCACATATTTGTCCAACATTGAGCAGATTGTGATTCATGTTTTCAACCAATAGAACATTCTTGGCTATAATATCTTTTCTTCTGAGAGTGACAGTACCTGATCATATAACATTTGAAGATCCATCATTTCCAAAGGATACAGTTCCATCGTTCTTCTCTTTTAGGGATAAAAATTTCTTTCTATATCTATTCATATGCGTTGAGCAACCACTCTCAACATACCACACATATTTACTGTTTGAGCCTTGAGAGAAAGAGCACAATTATTAGTCTTCTTCTTCTTCCATGTTCGTTCGTTCTGTGGCTTCAAAGATTCTTCTGGAGGATTTTCAAGTCTGTAGTCTCTAGCTATGTGTCCAAAGTTATGACATTTGTAACATTCCATATTATTTCATAAATGTTCAAATTTATTGATGTTTCGTTGAGCCCTAGGAGGTTCATATTTGAAGGATATCCTGGAATTGTAATGGTTCCTAGGGTACATGCGACATTCTACAGCTTTGTGACCAAATTTTGCACATGAATAACAATAGCCATGAAAAATATGTTGGTACCTGGATGGAAATATTCATCGAGGAATCATCTTCCAAGGATGTTCTTGCAAATATTGTCCAATGAAGTCTACATGCATGTCAGATCTCATAGGTTCATTGTATTTTGTTGTAGAAGGTCCTGCTTCTTCTTCTTTGTAACCAAGGCCAGTTTTTTCATTGTAAGATCATTGATTGTTGATGAGTTCTTCCAATGCCCTTCAACAGTTGGCATAGTTTTGGATAGTTTTTTCCTTCTTCACTTCCTTACATAGCAAGACTACTTCGGCTTCTAATGCTTCCCTTTCTTGGTTGCTTTCTTCCAACTTCTTTTGAAGTGACTCCTCAATACATTTTTGTTCTTCAACTTCAATTTTGAGACCTTGAACTTGTTCTTCAAGAGTATTGGAATGGATCTTCTCAACCTGGAGCTCTTTTATAAGCCTAATTTCCTCCCTAGAAAATTCTTCTATGGTCAACCCTTCTTCGTCCTTTTTTGATACCTCTTGTTTATTGTGCTTGGCCATAAACAATACTTTCTCATTGGCTTCTTCTTCATTGTCACTATCTTCATCGGATGATGAGATATCTTATTTAGAGAGAAAGTTCCTTTTGGATCCTTTCTTTTTACCTTGCTTGTTGAATTTCTTAAAGCCTTTCTTTCCTTTTGAGTTGCCATCACTTCTATTCAGACATTTTGGTGCGAAATTTCCAACCTCACCATAGCCAAAACATATCAATGGAAGTTTACCTTTGAATTTACCATTACCAATTTTTAGTTTTCTCGTAAAGTAAGCATATTCTTGATCTGAAAGGCCTTCTTCATCATCTCCCTTTTCTTCACACTTGCAAGTGCATTTATTTTCAATTGAAGGTTTTTTATCCTTATTAGTTTTCTTAGATGCAACGAACACAGTTTCTAGATGAAAATAACCCTCTTCTTCATCAAGTCTCATTTCATATGCTATGAAAACTCCATTTAATTCCTCTTTGCTGAGTTAGTCCATATTTTCATTGTATTCTAAGACTGATACCTTTCGGTTGAATCTCCCTGGTAATGTTCTAATAATATTTCATATAATAGTCTTCTCATAAACTGGCTCTCCCAATCCTTCCAGAGTGTTGGTTATTTCATAAGTGTATTGGAAGTATGCAACAATGTTGCCATCTTCTTTCATTGGAAGTATGCAACAATGTATTTTTCTCTATAGATTTAAAGCTTTGCTTCTTTGGCATTTGAATTACCTGCATATATATTCTCAAGCTTGTCCCATACATTTTTGGCATTTTTACAACCCAAAACCTTATGATAAGAAGATTGAATAAGTCTTCTGATAATAATATTCTTTGATTTTGCATGATTTACCAAAATCTTCTTACCTTTTTCATTCGTGGTTGGTGTAAATCCATTTTGAACAGTGTCCCATACTTCATAACATTACGCCAAGAGATAGACCTCCATTCTTCCTTTCCAGAGTGCATAATTATTTTCATTGAATAGAGGTACACCATTCTTGGTATGCTCCATGACCTCCTTCTAGTTGTTAAAATACTATTGAAGGAACCAAGCTTTGATACCAATTGTTGGAAATACTGAGAGGGGGCGTGAATCATTATTCCTTTCAGTTACAGCATTAGTTAATCTTCAATTATTATTACTGTTTGTACAATGATAGTAGTAAACAAAAGGAACACAAATGCACATAGTTTTTAAGGTGGAAACCTACTCTGGGACAAAAACCACCTAATGCTTTTATAATATTTCTTTA
Organism: Pinus albicaulis; assembly: GCA_034641835.2. NCBI lineage: Eukaryota > Viridiplantae > Streptophyta > Pinopsida > Pinales > Pinaceae > Pinus > Pinus albicaulis. The sequence goes on from CM076584.1 coordinate 937,410,170, forward strand.
ATATTCAACTCCAATTGAAAATAAAGCTCCAACTTCTTAGAATCTAGAAAACCATTCTTCTCCAGATCCCACTAGATGGATGCTCCAACGCCCAAGATTCTTTAGCAGTCAACTGAACGGATGCCCCAATACCCAATGAGCTACAACTCACACTAGAACCACACTACCACCTTGAATTTTTCATAGGCTTGAACCTATTTGTGACTTCATGCACCAGCCTAACACCACCCTACCACCCTATAGAAGAATTAAAGAAGAATGGACTCTCATACCAGGGAAAATGGTCCACTTTACAATGACATAGAATGATGTAGAAGAAGAAGACACACTATAACATAGCCCAAACTATGACACAACCACCTAATGATGATCCTAGACCTCCTAACACTTCCTCTTCAACTCTTGGGAGATAGACACTAGTACAATTTTTACAATAATGTATTTACAATGACTTAGTACAATGATACCTTTATAGTGACTGTATGCAGTGCTGCCCACTTGAAGAATTCATGTGATGAACTTCTTGTTGCTTCTCTACACCTTGATTGCTTCTCTTGTCATGCTACCCTCTGCTGCACCTTCCTTTCCTTTGTCGCCCTAGAAATTCTGGTCCTTTTGTAGCCCTTAACAACACATGGTCTAGCATTTTCTTGCCTTCTAGGACATCGATATTAAATCAGGTGTATCTATGTTATTTCTTATCCCCAATATGTGATTTGTGGCCCTATAGTAGTCATCTACATCTTCTTTCCAATGCCATAGGTCTGACCCAATTTTGATTCTTCAAGAGAGAGTTATGCCCAATCTCTCACAATGCCCTAATTATGGACTGTTTCAATAGAGCGAACTTGTACAACATTCCACGTGTCATTGTTTATTCATTCGACTCTAAAATTGATACAAAAAAAACTACAGTCCATGCACTATATTCCAAATTTTACAGAATTCTAATCTGATACTCAGAGATTTATGACAATTTTCCCAAGGTCAATTCTTTGAGATGAATTTCAGAAGCCTGGAAAAAAAATAACTTCCACAGATCATATCTCCAAAAATACTGTGCACCTTGACCTGAAATTTTTACAGGAGCTTCCTCAGTATTTCAGATTTGCCTCACAAAAATTTTGACTTTTAAATCATCGTAGAAAAACAGTTAGAGTAAAACTGCCACGATGACCTGTTTCATATAGCAAAATCCCCACATAAGAAGGATATGAGGATCACAATTTATACAAATTCTTAGGTTGAGAGGGGCTTCAACAAGTGAATGTGGGGGGGATTTTAGGAGATTAAAAGCTATTAATTATTGAATTTTCAATGACCCATGCGACAACCCCATGGGGTTTTAGCCCACTAAATGGGGTTACAAACTTCAAGTATGAATATCTCTCAAACCATGAAGAATTACGTGGCGTGCCATATATCAACGAAAACATCTCAAAAAGTAGAAACCATAAAAAGCATTCTTGACCCATAATATAGTAATTTGGTAGGTCAAAATTTCCATGCAATATTCGGGTAGCCCCTGGTGCTGCTTTGGTTGACATCAATGACAAATGCTGATCAAGAGCACCAACTCACAGCTTTATTCTTTCTTAAGCTTGTAGGTTGTATTTTTGTTCTGTTTCTTCCTCAAACTTTTGTTAGATTGTCTTTGTCTTTCAGCAGAGTGTTTAATTGTGTACAATGGATTGAAATGGCTAAGTATGGTTGATTCATGTGTACATAAGAGCTTATTTGATTCTTAGATATGACTTTTCCTCAAAGAATTGAAAACAATGTGTTATCTTTCTTTTTGATGGAGAAACCTCACAACATTTTTAATAGTATTTAGAACCCAACCTTTGGGCTCTTATTTATATATGTTATATCTTCTATATACAAGTTAGATATTTATAGAATCTATACCTTTATATTAGCTAGATGGGGATATTATTTATAACAATTACTATTTGCAGAACATGTTCAAAAAATGTATAGACAGACATACAAACAGTTTATTACAAAAAGACCCATAACCATCCTGTTAGAATCCTTACTTTACATCAAATGACAGTTCGAACAAGTTTTAGAGAATCTAGACCCGTAGACATATTGTTTGTTTAATTGTGTACAATGGATTGAAATGGCTAAATATGGTTGATTCATGTTTACATTAGAGATTATTTGATTCTTAGATATCACTTTTCCTCAAAGAATTGAAAACAATGTGTTATAGGATGTATTTTTATAGCTTCCTTATTGTCTACTTCCTATAGTAGATGCACACAAATTTTCTTCTACCTTTTTATAGAAGTGAAAAAAGATTGATTCCTTATAAGTTGATATAATTACATTGGATAGCTTTGATAGTGGTTGGAAATATTAATTCTATAAATACATATGAAGTGAAATGGAATGGTATTCTATGAAAAAGGTGAAATGCATGTTGACTATAGTTTATCGTTTTATGCAATTGGAGGCACGATGTTAATAGGAATTATTGATAGAAATGGTTTATTCGAGTAATGAAGACCCTTGGATTCTTACCATAATGCTACTATAGGTTTTCCTCTGTATTCATATTTATGTCGATGCTAACTATTTTTTATTAATGTACCTATATTTACACCTTCCATGATGCTTCCTCTCCTAGTGTTGTCATTTACTTTTCTAATCTTGTAAAATGTTAAAAGTGGAGTGTTTTGTGATGTAATGGATATTACTAATATATATTATGTACATTTACTTTTCTAATCTTGTAAAATGTTAAAAGTGGAGTGTTTTATGATGTAATGGATATTACTAGTCTAGATTATGTATGTAGTGATATGATGATAGTGTGTAGGTTGATGTTCAAGTTGTAAAATTCTTGTACATATCAATGATGAATGATAGTACAAGCCAAAAATGACATTAAATTATAAAATTTAAATGATTATAAAATTTTACACCTTCCATGATGCTTCCTCTCCTAGTGTTTTCAATTACTTTTCTAATCTTCTAAAATGTTAAACTTTACTTTAATTTTCTCTGACAAACTCATCAAGGTTGTACTTTTGAATTAACCTCATCAACCACCACCACTAGTTGTTTTGGTAAGTGCATTAAATAATTTTTCAAACTTTAAGGAAAAATTTAAGGCATACTATGTACATGTAATTTCTATGTCATTTATCCCATAAAATTTAAGGCCAACTTTAAGGATAACCATGTACATGCATGTTATTTCTCACATTTCTCCCATAAACTCAAGGTAAAATTTAAGGATAACCATGTACATGTCATTTCTATGTAATTTCTCCCATTTCTCCCATAAACTCAAGTCCAACTTTAAGGATAATCATGTACATGTATTTTCTCTGATAAAATTTAAGGCATTTGCTAGTGTTTTTGGAACCATGTACATATCATTTCTATGTCATTTCTCCCATAAACATTAAGGCAAAATTTAAGGAAAACCATGTACATACATGTCATTTCTCCCATAAACTTTAATTCAAACTTTAAGGCATGTTATTTCTATTTCATTTCTCTGTCATTTCTATGTCATTTCTCCCATAAACTATAAGGAAGAATTTAAGGAAAACCATGTACATGTCATTTCTCCCTTAAACTCTAGGCAAGGAAAAATTTAAAGCATGTCATTTCTAGATGTGATTTCTCCCATAAAATTGAAGGCAAACTTTAAGGAAAACCGTGCACATGTCATTTCTCCCACAAACTCAAGGCTTTCTCCCATAAACTCAAGGAAAACCTTAAGGCCTAAAAACCTTGGTGAGAACCTAAAGTGGTTGAACTTCTATAGGATTTGAGTCACTCTGTCGAGTGTTAACTTCTACAAGTTCTAAAGGTAGAGACTGTAAAGGGCCAGGTAGCCTTTGGATCTCATCCTTTCTCAAAGGTGACATATCCAGTAAATTCCCCTACAGTTAATATCTGGAACAGATCTAAATAGAAATTCTTCATTGTAATATCCATTTTTGTACATTCCATTTCTCCCATAAAATTTAAGGCATTTTCTACTGTTTTTGGAACCATGTACACGTCATTTCTATGTCATTTCTACCATAAAATTTAAGGCAAACCATGTACATGTGTCATTTATCCCATAGAATTTAAGGAAAAATTTAAGGATAACCATGTACATACATGACATTTCTCCCATTTCTCCCATTAACTCATGACAAACTTTAAGGATAACCATGTACATGTCATTTCTATGTCATTTCTCCCATAAACTTTAAGGAAAATTTCTAGGATAACCATGTACATCCATGTCATTTCTCTCATTTGTCCCATAAAGTCAGGGCCAACTTTAAGGATAACCATGTACATGTCATTTCAAGGCAAACTTTAAGGATAACCATGTACATGTCATTTCTCCAATATACTTTAAGGCATTCTATAGTGTTTTTGGAGCCATGTAAATGTCATTTCTATGTCATTTCTCCCATAAACTTTAATGAAAAATTTAAGGCATGTCATTTCTATGTCATTTCTTTGCCATTTCTATGTCATTTCTCCCTTAAAATCTAGGTAAGGCAAACATTAAGGCATGTCATTTCTATATGTGATTTCTCTCATGAATTTTAAGGCAAAATTTAATGCAAGACATGCACATGTCATTTCTCCCACAAACTCAAGGCTTTCTCCCATAAACTCAAGGAAAACTTTAAGGCCTAAAAACCTTGGTGAGAACCTAAAGTAGCTGAACATCTAGAGGATTTGAGTAACTTTGTTGAGTGTTAACTTCTATAAGTTCTAAAGGCAGAGTGTGTAAAGGGCGAGGTAGCCTCTAGATGTCATCCTTTCTCAAAGGTGAAGTATCCAGTAAATGGCCCTATAGTCAATATTTGGAACATATCTAAATAGAAGTTATTCATTGTAATATCCATTTATGTACATGTCGTTTCTCCCATAAATTTTAAGGCATTTTCTATTGTTTTTGGAACCATGTACATTCAATTTCTATGTCATTTCTCCCATAAATGTTAAGGCAAGCCATGTACATGTGTCATTTCTCCCATAAAATTTAAGGCAAAATTTAAAGCATGTTATTTCTATGTCATTTCTCTATCATTTCTATGTCATTTCTCCCATAAACTATAAGGTAAACTTCAAGGAAAAATATGTACATGTAATTTATCCCTTAAACTATAGGCAAGGAAAAATTTAAGGCATGTCATTTCTAGATGTTATTTATCCCATAAAATTTAAGGCAAACCATGCACATGTCATTTCTCTCATGCATTTGAAATAAATGTCAATTTAATATATTTTATTGAACTTGTTTTTTTCAAGGATTAAAAAACCCACTAAATATGGTTGAAAAATTGACATTATGCATAGATGCTTCTTTCTATCCCAACCCAGGGAAAACAGTGATTACACATGTGATTTGCAATGTTGCGACTAACAAGGTCATCCAAAGGAAAATGAATATACCGGGAAGAACAACAAACAACGAGGCATATTACATTGCATTGATAGAAGGCTTGGGAACATCTAGGGAGTATGGATCAAATGGAATTTTAGTTTTAACCAATTCTAAACTTGTGTGCAACCAGTTGAAAGATTTGTACCAAGTTAAAAAGGAGAGGCTAAAACAACTGCATTGAAAAGAAAACAATATTGTTAGCCAATTTCAATTTTTTAGTATAAGACATTGTGCAAATGTTAATAAGATGTCTAGTGATCTATTGTGTGGGGCAATGCAAATTCAAGATTCATCTACAAAATATCAATTAATAGATGATTTAGTATTATACGGGGCAATGCCAATTCAAGATTCATCTCTCAAATATGAACTAGTGTTGATACGCTCTCCTTTAAAAATTCAGATTCATCTCTCAAAGATGAATTAGTGTTGAGATGCTCTCCTTCAAAATTTATTGATGGACATATTGTAACATATATTTGATATGTGTGTATCTTTTAATTATAAATGCATCATTTTTAATGACCATGTGTTTTTTCAGTCATATACCAAGTGTTCTCCCACCATGTAAAGCGCAACATGGTGAAATTCATATTTTTATCAAATTAAAATTTGAGGACTTCAACAAAAAAAAATTTAAATTGAGTTTCACACATGAATTAGTGCTTTGAAAGTTGTGTTTTACATAATTTGTGTACACTAAATTACATTAATTTTTTTAAATATTTTGAATTTAATTTAGATACTAATTTAAAAATAATTGTAAATGTCCATTGTAGATATATCCATATATATCATGGAGGATGAAAGGAGAAGATCAATAGAATCTCATGCTTCTACAAGAGAGGAGGATCATGGATCCAGGGATGTTCATGATATTTAAATATAATCTTATCTCCATATATACATGTGTGTACATATGGAATTGATTTTTTATCAATTTCGTGAGTTAAATTAGTATTTAATAAGTTTCATTTTTTAATTATTATGAGTTAGGAGGACAAGGGTGTCTACTCCATTAATGGAGCATGGCCATGGTTCACACAATCGTGGTACTATTCACGCAATTTAATCAATGAATATGTACATGAATTTATATGTATGAATGTATTTTGAATTGATTATAAATTCATATTTTTTTATGAGCTTCCCTCTCGTATCGTGAGGTTGGTGGTGGTACACTATTCCCTTGGAGGTCCATAAATAGGTGGTGGCCAATTGTGTGAGGGTGGTGATATGCATTCCCCTAGAGGCCAATTTTCTGATGGTCATGTTGGTTCTCAACCAATTGGTGGTTGTTTTGGTTCTCAACTATCTCAGGGTGGGAAAGATGCTAGCCAACCATATCGAGGTGGCCATCAATCTGAATATTATTTTCATTCAATTTGTACAATTTTTTTTACATTTTTTTTTAATATACAAAATTTTATATATTGATGCAGAGGGTGAAAATGTTGCTCCAAATGTTGCTTGAAAAAGATGTAGGACAGAACACGTTATTCAAGAAGAAGGTTGTACACCAAAAACGACTTATCCATCTGAAATTTACGATATACCTTGGGAATCAAACATGCAACAATGCACCTTACGAAGATGTCAACATCTTCATTCAAAATTGAAGAGAGATCTCATGTCTTTGTAACTCCCTGCTGAGAGTCAAGAAAGCTTTGAAATAGTTACTCACTCTTTAAGCAAACTAGTAGATATGTACTGAAAGCTTGGGCCAACCACTGATACTTTTGTAGAAGTGATTAGAAAAAGAAAGGAAACAATGATGGGTCCTGATACATGGGAGGTTGTTAACCAAAGAGTTACAATAGAAATGGCCAAGTCTATGTTTAATTTCAAAGAAGGGATGAAAAGAAAGATGTTAAAGGTGAAATATTTCAAGCACCCTGATATAGTTGGCCACCTTGCTGCCTATGGAAGACTCCCATGAAACGATGAGGTTCTACTTTATTTTTCAAAATTATTTTATGCATAATTATTTTTGGCAATGAAACCCAATTATAATGACCTTCCCTTTGAATTTTTTGTTCATGGAAACGGTCGATTGTGTGATCGTAGGGACGCTAAGCGTGATGCTTAGTTGCCTCTCCCTGAGCCTTCATTGGTTAGTCGACCTCTTCGTGTCAAGAATTTGTGGTCAGAGATGGATGCCGCTTCTCAAATTATTCGAGATGTAAGGGATGCCATCATTGACAATGTTCATAGTGGACTGGGTGGAGTTGACGTTTTTTTGAATCGACAAAGAGCACCAGAGAATGCATGTGCTAATTTTTTGTATCATACAGATGAAGAGATAGACAACAAGAGTGTTGAATATTTTGTATAAAATCTTTCAGTGAAAATCACATTTAAGAAAAAAATTTCAACGCATTTCGAACCAGCCAGTGTGGTTCATCATCAGGACAAGATAAGAAATATGATCTAGGACCTAGTTTAAATAGAAAGAAAACTCCAACTAGCCATTGTGGAATAACGGCTAGTTTGACTGGAATAAGAAAATACAAAGACAAACTAATAGTTTATTTAATAATTAAAAGATTTGAATATAATAAAATATCTAATTAATAATAATAATAAATAATAATAATAATAATAATAATAGTAAAATAAAATAAAAATAAAATAAAATAAAGTAATATTAAATAAATAATAATAATAATAATAATGATAAATGAATAAATCAAAAAATGAATAAATACTAATAATAAATAATTAAATAATTAAATAATAATAATAAAAATAAAGCACAGAAAGGGAGGAAGAAACCAGGGAACACAGGACAGGAAAGGAAATGAGGGAGAACTGAAGGGAAGAAAACCAATAACTAAGAATGAAGGGCAGGGATCCAGCATCTGCTAACATTCCACCCATCATCCCTATTAAGTTTGACTGGCCTCTTTTCGATTTCTAAGGCCTCCCTCAACTTTCAATGGTGGAAATGGTCAATCCTTGCAATAACTTCCACATCTTCAATGCAAACGAGATGCTTTGTCTTATCTGCATGCTCCGCAAAGGCAGAGGAGCGAGATCTTTTATGCTTAAGGTCAGCGACATGTTTGAGAATTCTTTGACTGATGGATCGACTAGTTTCGCAAATGTAAGGTGCCCCACAAGAGCATGGAATCAAGTAAACACCCTTACCATCCTTAGGGTAGATCGGGTCCTTAACCAATCTAAGCAAACTCTGAATGGTGCAGAGGGGCCTGAAGGTTGAGGTAACTTTATGTCTCCTTACGATCCTAGCGATTTTATAAGTCGTTCCTTGGATAAAAGGAAGGTGAACTCCAAAAAACCTATCACAATGATTTTTCTTGACCGTAGGACCATTTTCAGCTTTTTGAAAAGCGTTGAGACATTGAACCTTGTTATAACCATTTTTAAGGAAAACTTTAAGGACCTAATTAACAAGTCCTTTGAAAATCAAGCCCAAAAAAATTCCTTTGCAAAATCAGCCCAAATGAAGTAATGTGTGAAATTATGCGTAAATAATGAATCTATTTATGCCTATTTATTTGGTCCCAAAATGACTTTTTGGAGGGGCTTCATTGAATTTTCAGGCCAACGTAAAGTCAATTAAAAGTTCGACCGGAATTTTGTGTCATTAGAATTGAAGAACTGTCTGAACAAAAAATAATTTGGCTGAATTTTTTTAAAAGTTCGACCGAACTAACACATCTGCAATTACACAACAACTCATCTCTAAACACATTTCTTCAACTTTGGACTGATTAAACTCTATGAAACTTTATGAATTAACTGTCGGAACCAAGACAAGAATTTGCATAATTCAATCTACTTTCAGGAAATATAAATTTTGTGGAATTTCATCAATATTTACTAATTTTAATTAATTTTGTAATAAAATGGGTGCAAAAATTTTTTGAAGGACAATATGATTCAATGAAATCAATATTCTGTATATTCCAGAATACACTGTAAAAAAATTTGAAAATATTATGGTGCATTACATTGGTCTGTCATCTATAATGGGTAGTTTTTAGATTTTTAGTTTTTCACTTATATGTTGAGAAATTCTGTGCGAGCCGAAACATATTCAAAATATGCAGTTTTTTCATATTGGATCAGTTCAAAAAATTCTAGTAATTATGATATGCATTATTTGTTTCGTAAATATAACAAAACCTAAATAGACTCTGTCTAGATTGTTGTAACACATTTTGTTTCTCAAAAACACATAGTTTTCAAATAATACACCAACACGTCTGAACATGACTTTTTATAATCCTTTGATTGTTAAAGAACACACACTCAAAGAAACGTTAAGTTGGCATATCAAATGTGTATAAAAAAATTATAAAAAATAGGTAGTCGAAAGCTAATAAACTTTCTGACAACTTTTATTTTTATTGCAAAATGAAATTTTGAACAGAAAAATTGTTTTGGCTTGCAGAAAGTTAAAGAACAAAAAAAAAAAAAAAAATTTCTCAAAAAAATTAAAAAGTGTAACTCAACTTCACATTAATTGACAAAAATTATGTCTCTTTATATATACAACCATGTCATTTACAAAAACTAAACTTGGGTATATATTTCTCAAATACAACCATATCAGTTACGAGAACCAAACATGGATGGAAAGGATTTGGTTCCTTCCTCTAGACCACCTAAAATAACCCTAATTGAGAAAAAAAAAAACCTTCATTATATTCCAAATTAAGAAAAAAAAAAATATTACATATTTATTGAAAATTTTTTCCATCTATACATTTAAAAAAAATTAAACAAAAAAAAATATCATATATTTTATTAAATTATGTTTTTATATATATAATATTTTTCTCAATAAAAAATAATAATTATTAAATTAATAATTTTAAATGGCTTAATTATTGTTCTATAACAATTTTTAAACCCCTTCAATTATACAATCTCTACCATTAAAATTATAACTAAAAATATGTTCTAAATTTCTGATTAAATTTTAAACCATACTAGTAAAAAAAACACAAACTATTTACAATACACTTTCCTATTATAAAAAATAAATATTACCCATTTACAATAAATTAAGCTTAACCAAAACAATTGTCATATCAGAGTTCCTCACAAGCCATCATGACGCTCACCCATATTTGAATTTTAATGGAAAAGTCACTTTATTCCATAAACATGTTTTAATTTTTTTATTAAAATTAATAATTTTAAAATGTAATTTTTGAATTTTTATGAGTTAAAATGTTGAATATGTTGACCATCAAAATCTATACCTAAGTTTAACACACGAACTCCATGGAAACAAGATCAATCAATTCTCCACTGGACAAAGAGGACATCATTACTTCACTGTACCAACAACCTCCACTTGGCAAATTCTGAAATCTTGATAATGATTAAGTTGCTTTTAGGAAAGCTGCTTGACTAATAGCCAACTTTTTATTAAATATAAAGTACTTACTAGCAAATGAGGTTAGAATTTAAAGAACATCAAAATCGATCCCTAAGTTTAAACCATGGAATTCCGTGGAAACAATATCAATCAATTCTCCACATGATAGAAAACATCATTAACTTCACTATAGCAGCAACCTCCACTTGGCCCAATTCTAAAATCTTGATAATGATTAAGTTGCTTTTAAGAAAGATGCTTGACTAATGGTCAATTTTTTATTAAATATAAAGTATTTAACTAGCAAATGAGGTTAGGATTTAAAGACGGGGCAAGCTAGGTGAGCTACCCAAGTGTAACAAAAATAAGGATGTATTATTTTTATTTTTGCATGTGAACTTGAGTCGTTGGGTAATGGTGAAAGGTGGCACACATTATTTTTATTTTTCTATGACTTGATCATTCAGGTTTGAAATGCTTTCAGAGATTTTCGGACACAGAAACAAAATATTATTTTTATTTCGTCGGTTAATGATGAAAGGTGACACATATTATTTTTAATTTTCCATATGTGAACTTGCGTCGAACTTGATTCGTTGGGTAATGATGAAAGGTGACACATATATTATTTTTATTTTTCCATACGTGAACTTGAGTCGTTGGGTAATGATGAAAGGTGACACATATATGAGTAAAACAGAATGTCGGAAATATCCACGGATTTTCTTTGGAATTTCTTATCTGTTTCGTCGCTAGTCCAACATGGCCCGGGCCATGGCACCTAAGCGTGTCATGGCCTGGAATTTGAAGCAGGGAATTTCTCAGCTTTTTTTAATGTCACGAGCATGAACTTGGACATTTTATTATTTGGAAATCTTTATTTTTCATGGTGTGGATTGGAAATTGTTTATAGTTTTTCTCAACAATATTTTTCTGGTTTGGATTTTGTTAGATTTCGTGAATACTATTTATGTAATTTGAAATTTGGTTTTAAATGTAATCTAAAATTTGTTTTGAGTGAATTTGTGTACCATGTGTGTTTTTCTAGTTTCCTCTGGTGTGAAGGATCGACTCCGTCAAAGAGGATCGAGGAGGATGGAGGAATTCTAATAATTAAATCCATGTTTTGTACATAGAATAGAGTAGGTGTTGGTTAGAAATTATTGTGTGTGAGTACTTGTTTCATGTATTATTTTTTTAAGTTTTGTCTGTTGTTGTGCACGCGAAGGAATACAATGAAAGATCGAATAGAGAGGCTTTATGAGTGTGTTTCTGCGCAAAAAAATTGGTGACGAATGGTATTGTAATAATGTGGTTTGTTGGAATTATGACTAATGTGTTGTCCTTGATGGCAACCTACTTGATGTCAACATGATGATAGCATAATGAGTATATAAGGTAGTATAGATGTGATAGAGAGAATGGACAAAGGAATATTAGTTCAGAGACAGAAGAATGATAAAAGTGAATTATTGGAAAGTATACAAAGGTTCTGTGGATAAATTCCACGTACATACACAGGTATGGTGAAGAAAATTCGCATACATTTTCTGCAGCATGGTATTATCAATACGAGGGGTCTTTACCATGGTATTGGTCCATAGTAATGAGTGCAACAATGGATATTTTATCCTGTCAAAGAATACCATCGGCATTACTAAGGGATTCACGTAAGGTATTGGCTAATGCCTAAGTTATATGAGGAGATGGAGATCAAAGTGTTAGGTGCGAAAGTTATGCATTATTGATGAATGCTCTGCTCTGAAATAGGTGTGCATCAAGGAGCATGAAGAAGGTTTAGATTTGATAGATCTTAAAGCATTGTAGTAAGTAATAAACATGCTCGTTTGATCTTTTCTGATTACGACTAACAATGATAAATCTCTGATGCTAATGACACTCTAACATGAACATGTGACAAGAAGGGTTACGAAGTATGTTTTGTGATTGCAGTGAAGACATGATTAAGTGATTACAGATTTGTATGCAGATTAGATTCAGAGAAGTTTCGTACATATGTTGATCTAGTTCAGGGAGATCGCGTATACTTTCTACAAAAGTTCAGAATATGTATACATGTGTCAAGTATTAAAAGCACACACATACACAGGTGCTCTGTATAAGAGTTGCGTACAACTACTAGATTTTTTAAATATGAATTGTATATGATGTTATGTTTGCTTGTCTGACAATGATGTCTCTCTCGTAATAATTTGTGTTTAACAGTATTATTTGGCTTGAACTAATTATGGAATGGAATGTTAACTAAGGGACGATGTTGTTTTATGATTATATGTATTTGGTTCTATGATGTGTAATTGGTTTAATATGTGATACAATGATTGATTCGGAGGGACAGTGATTCAGATTCAGGGATCAGTGTTTTGAGATCTATACTTGGGTATTCTTTAGGAGAAGCACATACATACACATGTATGATTAAGAACAATAGCATATGTAATATGATGTATGCTTGATTAGGGTTTTCAGTGACAGCAAATGCTTTCAATGATGGGTAACATGTTTGGCTTGGTATATTGATGAGTGGCTATGCATTGACCTGAGTTGTTCTGATCTAATTTGATATATTTGCATTGGCTACGTTAGTTGATTTGATTATTCAAATGGTTCGATATTTGAGTAATTTATTTTCGAACAGTTCAAAGTGGATCCAGTTTGAAATATTTTGAAAAGTGATCCACGAAGAGCTAAAGATAACAATCTTCAAAAAGAGGGTTGTATCTCCCTTCCAGTAGAAGCTAAAAAATGAGAGAAGGTTGTACCCTTCTACTCGTAGGAGTTTTCACGCTAGTTAGAGTCTGCGCCATCAAAAGATTGTAAGAAGATTCCTTTTTAATAAAAGAAGAAGACGAATACAAAAACAGTGGAATTTTTCTCCCACATTGGGTTTTCGCCTAAAAATATTGGTGTTCATATGGTTCTTGTCTATTGATGTTCTATATGCTTCTTAATTTCTTATACTTACTGATTAATTGATGAAAAATGATTTAATGATGCATTGATTAATAATGGACAAATGATGGAATTAATGATCAAATAATTTATTTGGATATACACAGGTTTCTTTATAAATAGTCGTGTACGTATTCTAGTTTCCTTTATAATGGTTGCGTATATAAGTCAGAATAAGAAATTCAATGTGAAGTCAGTAAAATACCTATTTAGCCCACCCCCCTGTGTATTTTTCCTAACATGGTTCATGTCTTCTAATGGTTTCGGCAAAGACCGAGGTAGATGGGTGTGAAAGAGTGGATTGGTTTGTGTCATCTCTATGCGTGGAACAACTCAAATCGTTCAGAATATATTTCATCATTAATATGAAACCTTTGTGCTAGCCATCTGAGGCCTCGTTACCATGACCACTGAATTGCAGCAAGAGCTGATCAATCTCATTTGTATGGCTATTAGGATTTGAGCCCATGTCTCCATTGATTATGCCATTAAAGCTTTACAGAACCTGATGACATCCATCTCTGCTAAAGGTTTAATCTTTGTCGACTTAATTCTCTGTCTCATGAACATGTCAAGAAGTGGTTAATTTGGTGCATGACAGGTCGTTTCATCCACCATTTTCTGGATTTCGACGTCGACTTATCTAGGAGAAGAAGTCACCAAGTCCGATTGCATCCCTTTTCTATTCGAGATGGTATTGGTCTTACATTCGGTTTTCTGACAGAGTCACTGTAATAACACTTACACTATACAACTCCAGATATCATTACTTTTGTGGGATTTGATCGTTGAACCTTAGATTCAAATAGATATAGTGTAGAGAGGAAAAGGTGGGTCAAAGAGCTACTATTGCACAATTAAGAAGGAATCAATCTTCTCAATCTAGTGGAACCTTCAAGACTCATTTGCTAATGTTTTCAAGATCAGCTAATAGTAGACCATTTAACATGTTTCCACTGATATACATCACATATATCATGCAGTCAGAGAATAGTAGAAGGCCTGTTGGAGCTTCCTATATTCTCAACGGTTACCAAGGCCAACATTTTTGTCATTTTCATAACTTCAAGCATCAAGTTTGTTTGTTGTCACCAACTATATTTTTGAGATTTCTTTGGAGTTCGTATAACAACATATTGAGTATGTTCAACTCAATATGTGAGTGATATTTTGTTAAAACTTACCACTCTAACAATTTTCTCATGAATAAGAGAAACTCCAAGACAAAACATCTATATATCAACAACCATGGAGGGACAATGAAACTTGTTTATGTACGGATGATAATAGATAGTCTCATGGTTATTCTAATTTTACATTTCGTTTGTAAAAAGATGTAGAACCAATTAAAGCACATAGAATAGAGTTAAATTAGTGGTTCTCTAAGTTCTTTGGTGCTAAGAAAACATATCACTAATTTAATTGTGTGATACTATTATACGTTGATGGGTCTTGTTGTGCTTTGAGCTTCAAGAGCATTAGTTCTAGGTTATTTTATGAGATCCATATGTGTAGAAGGGTCATCTTTTATGATAAAATTTTGAACACATTCAATATCTATACCATCCTCCCAACAACCAATAGATAATCGAAAGAGAAATATATAACATATGGTGATTGGTCCATAGATTAGTTCATTACTTGACAATTTTTATCACAGAAGCCCCGATGAGTTGAGTTTTTCAATAATGTTGATCTTGCAAGTTCGTCAAAGATGGTTAGAGGTAGTTGTGTTTTAAATGGAGGTAAAGTGACAAGTGAAAGATGAGGTGGTGAAGAAAGAGTGTTCTTTTGTGAGATTCCAGAGTGACTGTGAGCGTTGATGAAGACCAATCAAACATATGTGATTTTATGTCAACTGAAAATTGTGATTCTTCTATTAATCTTCGTAATATTTTAATTCAACTATTAAGGGAGGGACTTAGAATTAACTATTACAATAGAAAATTTATAGATTAGGTATTTTGTTTGCTGGAATTTGTTGAGATATTTTCTCAAAAATATTATCCTTGTTTGGAATATGTTGGATCTCTTGAGCTTTATTCATGTGACTTGAAATTTGGATTTGAATGCAATATATGAATTGTTTTGAGTGAATCTATGTACAATCTCTACTTTATTGTTTTTAAAATATTTCTTGTTAATGTTAAAGAAATTATTGTGAATCAAAATACCATATATGTATATATATATATATATATATATATATATATATATATATATATATATTCATGGTTAGAGTGTTTGTTATGACTGGTAAAAACCACTACATTAGCTCCAAGTTAGTTAATCATATTTGATGGAAAAATCCTTATAAATACATCTATATTAGAATGGTCCCTAATTTATCAAGAAATAAATTCATTGTGATTATCTTGTTGCTACAGAAAACACCCTCCAAAATTTGGTCTACACTTGAATCTTGGAGCCTACTGTGGATTTTGCGATCATTCATTTGATAGTTACTTTATGGTTGATCGGTGAATTGTTAAGTGTCAAAGGGACCTGCTCACACATGCTGAGTCTGCAACAAGTTCATGAATGCAATGTTTTATGAAATATTAAACAAACATAGTAGAAGTCCATTAAGACAATTCCTGTGAAATTTTAAACCTATGTGAACAATTAGTGCGCACTTTCATCGATAGTCTCTCACTTTTGGTTGTGATTGTTTTTCTATTTCAGTGAGTTTTTCCAACTGTTTCTTTTGTGCACCTTCAATTTCAGAACTATCGCTTTCATGTTTAAGAATATCATTTTTTATTTTAACTTTTATTAGTGTCGTTTTCATGTTATCTTTAACCTTCCATGTGTCATTCTCCATGTCGTTCGCTTTTTGCAAGTGTCGTTTTCACTTTCCTCTTACTGTCGCAAGTGTCGTCTTTTAGCATGATAAGCATCGCACATCACACATATGTAGTTTTTTTCTTTTCAAGGGGTAATATTGATGTTAGCAACTCATTCTTATGATATAGAAATGTATCACACTCATTTTCAAAGTTTTTATCACTATCGCATAAGTTTTGCCACTATCTTCGCAAAGTATACCTTTAGTGTTTCACTTGGGGAAAGCTGTTGCAATGTTGTCGCATTGATGGAAGTATGTTTTTCATGCATTATGAGTGATCTTCTCTAAATTCTATACCTACGTAGGTGTATTCCTCAATTGTGAAGACTTTTTCTCTCCACCAAAGGAAGAAATCGTCATCAAAGGTAGTCCTAGGGACCTCGCCACCCCCTAGTCTTTTCATCAAGTCAGCCCACCTTGTTATGCATGGATATATTAAGTTGTTGATTGTTGAAATAAACTTGGGTCAAAGCCCAAGTAATCTCTCAAAAAATGAAGTGTAAAGTATTGTGCCATGTCCAAAGTGCTTGGTCTAGTTCTTTTGAATAGAATTCAACTGCTTTTTCAAGTTGGTCAGTAAAGCTGTGCACCAGTCATATAATGTGGTTAGGCAATATGTCGCCAAATGTATTATAGCTTGTGAGGCTTGATGCAAATACGTTGATCCGGCTACCTAGACAATTGTGGAAAGAAGTATTCTCATGTGTAGTGCCTCTACATCTCTAATTTGGATCTGAGCTCCAACCTTTTGGATATCTGCTAAACAGTAGAGGTGAATGTATTCATTGACATTGAGACCTCTTTGGGCCTTCCCCTGCAAGTTTACTAGCTCTCCTCTTCAGGAAAGTCTAGTGATGAAGTAGATATCCTCTACCTCAATCCACATAGGCATATGATCAATTAGGCATTCTCTTCTGGATCCCAGTAATTTACAAGCATTTCAAGCAATCTTGTGTTTGTTTTCATTTTTGGCATTTTGAAGAATTTTAATAAACCGCATCATCTAAGGGCATCCAATGCCAAAGGATCTTCCATAAATTCATTGTCAATGGAATTGTGTTCCCTTTCTCTCCAACTGATAGACATCCTACATCATTCATTTTTTTCATTTCATTAAACCTTTGATTCAAAAAATTGTGTTGCATATACGTGGGTTACTATCATACACAAATGCATCTAAACACAACTTCAATATGCTCAACCCCCATATACACAGAGGGTAAATATAAAAATGGAATTCCAATGATCAAATCATTTTAAATTTACTTGAAATTATTATGAAATTCACTAAGGATATGATTGAGGGGATTACCTGGAAGATTCACGGTGATCTGGCTGAGAAATTGGGCGTATTGAAGTTGTTGGTTTTTTTCTCCTGAGTTTTTTTCTCCAAATTCCCAAATCACAAATGAAAAATTTAAGTCAAAGAGACGTATTTATGTTAATTTAAAAATTTTCAAAAACCCACTTTTATAAAGTTTTTGTCTATTTTTAGAATTCATTAAAATTTATGACCTTTTTGGATTTAAAGTGCTAGGATAGGTTGTTTTCAGGACCGATTGAAGATTTTGAGACATTTTTTACCACTTTAATTCCATGACTATTGACCCATCATGGGAGGTATAATTTTAAGCACTTGCATATAGGTTAGGGAAAACCATTTTTAAGTTTAATTCTGTATTCTAGCCTACATACTACGACATGTTACCATAAGGGTCAACCCCATCATGTTATGATTATTAAACCATTTTTCACTTTCCAATTTATAAAATCATGATATGATGGTAGAGCCATCCTTTACATGAGCTTACTAGTTAGGTCCTTACTAGCATATGTTGTCGATGCTGCAAAAATTGCACAGGCTTGCGAGTCTTCTTTAGTGCCACCATGACCTTTGCAATGAAGCTTCATTCTTCTTCTTCTTCACTATATTTTTGGCTTTATACCCTAGAGGCTCCCGCTTTTTGAGTTTTTCTGCTACATTGCATGTTGAATCTTTGTATCTTATGGCCTTAAGCCGCTTTCACTGGGAATCATGTATAAGCCACTTTTTTACCATGTCTTTCTGCAAAATCAGCCTTACAATCACTTATCATCTGCAACTTGACACCCTTTTCCCATGGAGAGAACATTCCTTTGAGTGACATTTACCAGTTTCACTACCTTTCATTTAGCATAGGATTGTCCCAACCCCAGGACTAGTCCATCCTTATCTCGACACTCATTATTTCCACTATAATATATGAATTATTTTATTCCTTTTCAGGCTTTTAATATGAAAAATATTAAAAAATTAAATATTTCAAACAAGAGAGGGAATGGGACATTACTTCCATGATTGATGGAAGGTAGAGTTAGTTGTGTCACCCTTGAACAAAGCATAAAAATAAATGTATTTTCTCCATTGGGATGCGCTTTGATTTGACTTAGGAGAGGCATAACCTTGTTATTGAGTCAGTACTCCCCCGGTTGGTCATCTCTTCCAATCATATGGAAGGTTTTTTCACGCCTACTACATGAAAATCTTATACAAAGTTATCATATGCTACCATATAGTCACATTTGAGTCATGCTTTTGTTCAAGCGAAGTAAACCTGAGTCAAACTTTTTGCGTTGTCTCTTGACTCATTTTTGAGTCGGCCATGCCTCGTCTATTAGAGTTATGTTCTATCACATAAACTATTTGGTCCTTTGCTCGTGCTAGTTAAGAAGGTATCCATTGACTTCTTGCTGGCAGGTTTTCTCTTATCGAATTTAACAATTTCTCTGAGAGTAGGCTTAGAGATGCACCGTGGCACTATTTCCATCATTGATAGGTGACCTTGTGCTCAACATCGATCAACATCATGGGTATTTAACTAAGTGGTTTCCCTTGTGTTCAACGTCATATTTCATTATCACAAATTGGGTTTTGTGCAATACCTTGGTTTCCATTTGACCCTATTGTTGGATTCCTTGTCTCTGTGTCATATTTCATTATTGGTTGGTTTAGAGGGTTTCTGTCGTGCACTAGCTAGATTTTGTGTACGCTGGAAATGTGCTTCAGGTTGCTTACTTCATCTTTCTTCGTCTGATTCCTTCCAGATTATTGACCTATGGATTACACTCATGCTATATTGATGTGAGATTCCTTAATGTCTTCCTTCAAGCAGATATTTTCCTATTTACTCCGACTCATTGCTTTGGGAACAAGGTTTATAGTCCTTTTTTTAGTACCTTAGGGTTTGCAATCATTAGTGGTATGCTCCTTCACTATAGACAGTGACTATACATCAATGTCTCCTGATTGGTAGATTCTCTCAATTGTTCGACTTCAACTCATTCATTCACACTTGTTAGATTATATTGGGGTACCTTAACTCTCACCATCATTATCTGTGAGTTGTCTCACATTTGTTAAAAATATACATCAATGACCAGTAAACAAATGATCTCTCACATGGTCAACTTCAACTCATTTTTTCCCACAGTGTAGAAATGTACCATGGTGATCGGTGAAGACCTTGGGTTTTCATAAGCATATTTTGGTTCATTTGACAGCTCCTTCATTTTTCCGCCAGTGACACCATCCACCTTATATGCTGCAGTTCATCACAACAACATCTTATATGTTGGCACCCGAGTTGCGTGCAATACCTTTATTCCACTCTTTATGATATGGTACTTGGAGATTCAGTTCTCTGATTTCAGTGATCAAATATATTTCTCAAAATCATTGATCAATTCTTTTATATGTGATACTATGACATGACCTTGATATCTACTTTTTTGAGCCTATGTTCAGATGATCCAGTATGTACTATGGATTTTATTTTGCAGTTGTATACATATTGGATCCACTCCATACTTGATATGTGAACATGCTTTACTTTCACTTAACATGGGTATGCCCGCCTCAGACATGATCTTACTTTTTGATCTCTTCCATTGGTTTTTGGCAGGCTGAAATCAGGTGAAATCTTCCCAATTACTCGAATGATTCTTCTTATACACTTAATACATTTCAACCATCATGTACCCCTTTCAACCTCATATATTAGGGGGCATATGTTATAGCATCATTTTCCACCTCTGTATACGTGATGCTCTAAGTCATGGCCTTGGGAAACCCTTTTGTTACAGACTTGATCCTTTACCTAAAAAACATTATTTTAAATTCCATACATGACTCTATCCTCCCAAAAGCATGTACACACGTGGGTCCAGTTATACCCAACCCGCTTATATAATTTGAAATATAAAAAAATATATAATTTGATATTTTCTGGGTAGGGTTTACAACTTACATTGTAATGCTACCTACAGAAGCTCGTGTACTAGTTGTATCCCAACTGAAACAAATTTTTTGGGGTGGTATAAATACACCTCATGGGAAAGCCTTTAGGAGAGAGAGATAGTTATTGATATTATGTCCATTTAGTCCCTGATCAAGTTTGATTTATCTATGTGCCCCCTACACTTCCTAGATGGTGGAAACCCTTGTTTCCCTCATTGATATGTTCATTCCTCTTATATGACATCCATATGTATGCTTTTGGAAGGAGATTGTTTAGGCTTGGGCTGGACAGATCCAGAGGACAGTTTCGCTTGGATCTATGGTAGAATCAGGTGGTATTCATCCACACATATTTACATTCATCAATAAGGAAGCTTTGTCCCATTCTCAATGTTCATGATATTAATGCTTTATACATGTTATGATCTGATTATGAATGATTTCATGTTATTTTTATTATAATATTATATTATCTAATGCTAACATCTTGAACATGCTTTCATTTATTACTAGTATATGTGCTTTTCTTGAGTGAGTTGCAAGTTTTGGAGCACTAGGAGAAGTATAGAGTTTGAGATGCATGGGATCACCCTCAAACATAGGACTTACAGGTACGACCTCTTTTTCCCATTTTACTAGTTTAAGCATTAGGATTCTAAATTT
Source organism: Pinus albicaulis (assembly GCA_034641835.2). NCBI lineage: Eukaryota > Viridiplantae > Streptophyta > Pinopsida > Pinales > Pinaceae > Pinus > Pinus albicaulis. The sequence goes on from CM076584.1 coordinate 937,431,705, forward strand.
GTTTGCTTCTTGTTTATGTATGCTTCTTTCTCTGTTGGGGTTCTCAACCTAGAACCTAGGGTACTCCATCCTGTAAAAACCCTAACTTGCAGTAAATTGAATAAAATTTGTCTAGTACTCTCTCTAGTGTAAGTATTCATAAAATTTTAAACCCTTTGGCTCCATCACATTTTTTTCTGAAGGTAACATGGATGTTATTTCAAAAACCATTCCGATGAAAATTTCCAAGAATTACCACGTTATCGAAAATATCTTCATTAGAGATGATTGTTCCCTTGAATAATTCAAAATTCACACTGATCTCTTTAAATATTTTCGAGACGTATTTTCTTAGTCTTATGAGGAAATGCCTGGTATTGATCCTAGTATAGATAAACATGAGATCAAGACTTATGAAAATGTGAAGCCTGTACGACAAAAGCCTCGACTAGTTAGCCCTAGGAAAGTTGCAGTTATTAAGGTTGAAGTGGAGAAGTTTCTTAAGGCAAGTTTCATCTACCATGTTCCTTTAACTGAATGGGTTTCAAATACAGTCCTAGTCAGAAAAAAGCAAGTAACAAATGAGGTAATCATGCTAAAAAAAATTTCCGCACTTCGTTTATAGGTCAAAATATTGATGAATGTGCGGGGAAAGAACTATTTTCCTTCATGGATGAATTTTCTGGGTACAATAAAATAACAATTCATCCTAAAGATCAACATAAGACAACATTTATTTTCCCCTAGGGTACATTTACGTATAGGAAAATGCCTTTTTTCCTTAAAAATGCTAGGATACATTTTAGTGGGCTATGTCATATTATTTCCACGACATCAAACATATAATTGAAGCTTATTTGGATGATTTAATAGCTCGATCTTGTAAGAGAATGGAACCTCAAAAACACATTCGTTTAATTTTTGTAAGATGTCGTTATTATAAAATACAATTGAACACTAATAAGTGTGTTTTCGCAGTTACATATGGTGGGTTATTGGGATTCATGATTTCTAATGAAGGGATTCGTGTTGATCCTTTCAAGGTTGCAGCAATACTTTAGTTTCCTCCCCTATCAAACATTTGTCAACTTCAAAGTCTAGAAGGAAAATAATTTTTTTAGGGATATTTATCGTAAAATACGCTAAGATCACAAAAGGATTTATGTGTTTACTCAAGAAAGGAGTTCCATTTGGTTGGGATGATTTCGCTCACCAATTATTTGATTCTTTGAAAAAGGCAATGACCTCTGCTCCTCTTTTGATTCCACCTTATTATAACAGAGGTTTCCTTTTGTACCTCGCGGTAGCAGAATCAACTATTGGTATGGTTATGGTTCAGGAAGATGATGCCCTTAGGGAGTGTTAGAACAGTTATTTGCTAGGTCATGAGTCTATTTTTTTTTTTTTTTTTTTTTTAAGGATTATACTTTGTAAATTAAAAAAAAAATGCTACCAAAATTTCTGGTAGCATCTGTTTTAGCCTTTTCCAGATAGTCTGTTTAAAAAAATTTTGTGTCTATTTTCCTCTAATCTGATGCTACTGGAAATTTTGGTAACTTCCCTTGTTTTAAAAAAAATAAAATAAAAGCACATCCGCTTTGTTTCAAGCCACGTTTTCTTTTTATAAAATACATTTTAAATATTTTATCATGGTTTAGGTAACATGATAGGTAAGGTTTGTGATCAGTAATGTTAAGTTAGAGTCATGGTTATACGTGAACACTAGGTGTCAATTCATAGTTAGCACAACCAGTCGTTGTTTCGTCCTGTCTGTCAGCTGAGTCACCTCATTCATATGTCCAAGTATGTGTTATGTGTTGGAATAAATTGTGGATCTGTAGGTTTAATGCAACGACCGTTTCCTTGATCACACATAGATGCTGTTGGAAATTTAGGCCAGTCATAAAGGTTCAGTGGAGGTGATTTCCAGTTACAACTCTGCTCATTTTCAGGCACCTGTGGCATACCATATGAAGCTATGCATCCAACTGAAGATAATAATTACTATTACATGGTGCATGCTATGGTCCAAGATACTTATCATAATGAAAAATATTTTGCATGGAAGGGTGAACCTATGTATTTGTTTTAAACCATTGAGAAGGAATGAAGACTATCCGTTTTGACTTTAACTGTTGGTAAACAAGATTTTCTAGTGAGTGGCTTGAGAAAGGAGTCTTATATTTCAGGCAAGATCTCATAGAAGGCACAACAACACCTATTAGGTGAGCTCTTCTAGCCTTACCACCTATCAGATTTCGGTAGACAAAATTCATTTATTACTGAATATGACTAAGAAAGGAGGAAAGTTAAAACGAATTGAGCCACAAGGAGCTGACCTAGTGGATGCTAACTCGAATGTGAGGAGGTTGTTTGTTCAAGCAAGGTGGTATCCACTATGTTCAAGACTGGGAAGCTCTCACTTAGGAGTAGCTCAGGAGTTTTCACTCTCTTTCAATGGAAAAGAAGCAACCATTTATGGTATTAGATTACAGGTATCAACAAATTCAATTATGGAAGCTTTCAAACTTCCACGGGAAGGTGACTCATTGACAACGATAGAGAAGAAATAAGACCTAATTGATCCATTTTTTAGAAAATCCAAAGGAATATGACATATGAACCATATATTTCCAACTAATACTATTATAAAATTTAGAAATATCTTATGTTTCCATGTTTTTTTGGTAGTTTTCACAAGATAAATAAATTCATGTTTTAAAAATATACTATCAAGAATATATCTACACTTGATTTATCTAGATTTATCCAAGGAGATGAGCCAGGGAAGCAAAGGCTTGCATCTATTAGAAATAGCCTTAGATATTATTTTCTAAATACCTAAAAAAATTGTCCCCAGGAAAGATAAAAGAATAAACTAGAGTTGAAAATACACGAGTTGGGAAGTTGTAGCATTGAAGAAAAAAAGAAACTACAATTTTTTTCTTGAAAGAGTGTGACCCCATTTTCGAATGTAACATTTTCCTACCTGGGTGAGCTTAGGCACCAATATATTTTCCCATACATCTTAACTCACTATTTCTTATGCTTAGAATTTCTTTGTGTTGATTAAACATAAGATTTTTTATTGTACATGTTGAGTTATAAGTTCATTTTTACTTGGTGACATGATTTTATCAAGTATTATCAGAAAAAGAGTTGTTCAACACTCACATAGAAGAATGGATGATAGTTAGGAATAATCCAATCTTGGAATCATGTTTCTCATACTTAATTACCAAAAATTCTCTAGTACCAAACCAGAGAACAATGGGTGATAATTGAGAATAATCCAAGCTTGGAATCATGTTTCTCATACTTAATTACCAATAATTCTCTAGTCCCAAACCAAAGCCAATTGGTGGTTGAAATATTTTATTTCAATTTACTAAATTTGGAATAAAAGAAAAGGTTTCTAATGGGTACGTAGAATATTTCAAAATCACTATATAGTGCTCAAAATATTAGACTTTATAACTCATTTCCTCATACTCATTTACCCGAAATGAAGTAGTTATGCATTCCATATTCTATTGTTTCCTTTCTTAAATTATTTTGTTGATGGAAATTTATGAAAAATAAAGTTAATTGACAAAAAAAAATCTTAATTGATAAGTTGAGCATTGTTTCTTCAGTGACAAGTGAATGAATGTTGCAGGTAGACATTGTTCATTTACAAGGTCTCTTATATATTAATTCTATTTACATCATTTCAATGTTTTTATATTAAAAAATAATTTATTTTTTCATCATACAAATGTTTATGATGGTTTTGGTTGTTTCAATTGATTGAACGAGTTATAAAAGGTGACAATATATCACATCATATTTTATTTCATTAACACCATAAATAAAGTATAACTGTATGTTGTACGCTATCATCACTGATTTACAGGTTTTGTGAATTATGTTGAAATTTTTTATTATGTAGGTTTATTTTTTCAAATATTAAATTTATTATTGCTAATTTATTAGTTAAAAAAATAAAATATTTGAGATGAAAAGAATAAGAAAATAGACACACCATCCACAAAATTTAACACGGGATGTATTATTGGAAACACAAAATGGGAGAAAATCTAGCTATAAGGTAAGATATATACATTACTCTCTTTTTTTCAATTATGAAAATACAAATAGAAATAAAGGGATAATCACTATGATGTTTTCTTCCACATTATGGATATAATTATTATTATAAAATATTTTTCCTCCTCTTTTATGTTCTCAAATAATACTTCTATACATTTTTCTCAATTATGGAACAAGTAAAATATTAAAGATTGGAACCATTTTTCCTCCTATTGGCATTGTATATAACATAGCCTAATGGTCATCTAGGATTAGAGTTTTTGCATGTGTCAATCCCCAACCATTGTTAGGTTTGTATCTTATAGAATATTCTTGAAAGTGCACATAAAACTACCTCCACATGTGTGAGTATTGGGGGTTAACATGACATTTACTCGATATCATGGTGGTTAATAGTTTAGGCCCACTTTTACAAAGAATAATTTCTACATACAAGTTTTTATTGACGTTATTTTCAAATTCTTGGAAGGGTATAAGCATTAGAATAAAATAAAGGCATTGGAAGCTACGTTTTCTAATCTCTTAGCACAAAAAAATCTTATATGACCCTAAAATGGATTTGGAATGTTTTGGATCCCAAACCTCCAAACTAGGACCTGGCACTAAATTGGGCCATATATGTTGATTCCTCCATTTTTTCACCTAAAAAGTACCAATATAGAAGAAAAATTATATAATGGTTCATTCTAGATCACCTATGAATGTTTTGCACGTCTAGAGTAGAATGAAAATAGAAGGTTCATGAGAGAAGGTGGAGGGGATTAAGTATAGAATCAAAGTATCGATGCAACTTCACTCAAGTCTATGAATTTAGAAGGTTCTCTAAACTAAATAATACAAGGATGGATGAAAATTTTGTTTCCTAATTGTAAATCCTCCACCTAATCATATTATCTTACATTGTGCTATTAACCTACCTATTGATTTATTCACTTCTATGTCTGATTCTTATAAGTATTCTTAGTATACATAAGAGGCATATGCATGGAAATCACATACCCACACCTCACATGGATACATTAGTATCCTATTATTATTATTATTCTTTATTAATAGTTAAACTTGATTATTGGTTAATTATTTGGTTAATCGTTAATCTTGATTAATATTTGGTGAATTTTTACAATTATTTCAATATTAAATTAATTGTATTTTTCTAAATTTATTTTCACTTGATGGAATCAAAAAATTAGATTTTATTATTTTATTATTTTATCCTTATGCACCTTGACATGGTTGTCTCCTTGAATTAAATGTTGGATAGGAGGATAGAGTGAGTGGTTCGAGGAGAGAGATGGAGGTTGGTGATATGATGGGGAAGTTGGAAACATCATGGGGGTTGGTGGCATTAAATTTAGGGGAGGTATAAGTGTGGGAAAAAGCTTAGGAATAAGGGGACTCTTTAGGAGAACTTTGGGGGGATTCTTATGAGAGGTTGGGGGCAATAAAGTGGAGGGGAGGTTTTGGGCTGGGAAAAAGAGCGAGGGATTGATTTTGGTGTTGGGTACCAAAGGGGTACTGTCACGAGGGATATAAGACACACTACAATTGGATTTTGGGCTTGAGATTAGAGGGCTAAGGAACTTGTAGCGGTTCCTTGGGCTAGGAAGATAGATAGTATATGACTTTCCTAATTAGTAGGATGGCATATTCATTCAGGCACTCTTGAGAAGAGAACCAAACTAAGCCATCATAAGTAGGTATTATTATCCTTCTTGTTATGATTTAATTTAAATAAAATTTTCATGAAATGAAACATCTGTATATGAATTAAGATTTTAAATATATTGTTTCTTTTATTTACATGTTGTAAAAGTTAGCGGATTGTTATTATGGTTTTGGGACCTCACACTAATGCAAGAGAAAAAAAAATTACTAATAAATATCCATACTTGAAGAATAATAAATAAAGGAGGGTGATAAACAATGTTCCTAGCTAAGCAACAAATCTAGAGACAACACAATTTCAGCGAAATACAAATGCAAGGTGTTGTTGAAAATCAATTGCAAGGAGAATAAAAACAATGATGTGGAAGTGGATAAATAATTAATTTAAATAATATTTGTCTTTAAAAGTATCACATAATTGAGAAAAATATAGTAATATCTCAATTTTATAGATTCATATATTTGAATAGTTAAATTAAGAGTGCGATGGAAATTTTTAGTGAGTTGAGAGCATTAGAAGCTCAAGAATCATATAAAGTAGTTAAAGAGTCACAATTCTAGAAAGGCAAAGAGCCATACATGGAATAATAAATATAACCATTGCCTTAAAGAAAAAGGTTTCTTATTATTGTTTTTTAAGATATTTTCTTGTTATAAAACAGAGTTTTTTTTGTTTGAAAGATTGTTTATATTCTTACAAAGCCATATTTGGTTCTTGTAGTATTATCTCCTTTCCCAAAACTCTAGGTGTTTATGGGCATGAGAATTTTAACTCATGGAGAATTTTTGTGTTATAAATGTTTATTTTCATTTATATTATGATTTCCAACACTTCAAATGAAACAAGAAACTCCTTGGTAGCTAGTGACTATGCTATGTCACTTAGAATGTCATATTATACATGTACTTTTAGTTGTAGTATGCTTTTCCTATTTCTATATGCCTAATCATGCTTGATTCCAACCTGGTTATTAATTTATTTTGTGATGGAGAAATGTTGTAGCATGTTTTTCCTATTGCTATATGCCTAATTATGTGTTGTTCCAACATTGTCATTAACTTTTTTTTTTTATAGAGAAATGTTTTAACTATTCCAACCATTTCAATTTGAAAGGGAGTTATGGGGTCTAATTTGAATTATTTTTTATAATTATTGTGGACTATTCTCCTTTTTATCACTTAGACTTCTAAATATTTCTCTTTTTCTTCTTTAATTAAGATTTAAATACACTACATACTACATTGCTTACATTTCATTATTGCCAATTAAAATTATATATATATATATATATATATATATATATATATATATATATATATATATATATATATATATATATATATATTCTTGCATTTTATATATATTAATTTGAATTAGATTTACAGTATTTTAACAGGGAAAAATTAAAGTAGACATTATTAACTAAACCCATTTAACATATAATTATTATTATTATTATTTTTCTTGTAAAACATTTAATTTTGGGTATTCATTTTTTTTGGATTTTTTTGGATAAATATATAAAATTGAATTTTATATAGATTAGGTTAAATTAGATTACATAAGTGCATTCAAAACCTTGCTATTTTAATAAGGAAAAGTTAAAATAGACACTATTGATTAAACCTATTTAACATATAATTTGTTTTCTTCTAAAATATTCCATATGAGGAATTCCTTTCAACCACAGAATAACTTCAATTAACTAAAATTATGTTTCTCTCTATACAATCATTTACGGGAACTAAACTTGGATACATATTTCACAAGAACTAAATTTGGGTGGAAAGAATTTGATTCCTTCTTCTAGACCACCTAAAATAACCCTAATTTTTTTTGTAAGTAAGTAGTAGCATTATATTATGATATGAACAGAGGTTACAGCTTTGGTACTCGAAGACTTATGGCTTTGAAAACAGATAGACCTGCTTCGCTTCGATCTTTCGAAGGACTGAGTTTTTACATATCTGAGCGGTAGCTTCACCTTTGACCATCTTAGTCCTTCAAACAAAACTGCAGGGCTGCCACGCAGGGACACCCTTTGATTGCAAAATGAGACCAAAATATTGCTATAGGCCATAGAGGCCTTTTACAAGCCGAGACTTGACCGTAAAAAGACTGAGAAGAAACATAAGACTCGAAACAGAGATTAACCAGTTGATAGAAAAACAAAGGGAGAGCTGAGCCATTAGATGGCTGGAGTAGAAGCACCCGAGTGAAGCCCTTCGACCGAAGTGACGCCTTCACCGCCTGTGGGTGGAGCCCGTGGCTTGAACCGTCTGATCACGGTGGCCTGCGTTTCGTCCGAAGGAAGCTCAATGGCGACATGGTGAACGTGGCGGAGATAGATTTCAAAGCGGCGGACGAACTTTTCCAGGGCAGTGCCATGCTGTTTTAATTCCGCAGTTAGCGAGTTAAAATCAATCTCCAGTTTGTCAAGGCGGGCAGTATTTTGAGCCGACGCCATGGAAGTCGCCGCAAACGTTTCCTTTACTGCTGCCCCTTGCATGGCTATGGCCTTGGCCAACATCTTTTTCATTTACCAAGCGACGACTTGTGTTTGCAGAAATTGGGTCTGATGTGTGGATGGAGTTCCGGGGTCCACGAGCCAATCAACCTCTTCACTGATGTTGGTGTCGTCCGTGTGTGTTCGAGCCAGTTCTACTTCTTCCTCCAGCACCTCGATAGTCTGCTTGCCGCGTTTGGAGACCGAAGCCTCATAACAGTCCATGGCCCTTTTGAGGGCTTGTGAGGCTTTGATACTTCTTGGATTTACTTCCGCCATGGTTCTGGAGACTGTTCTTGCACCTATCACTCTGTGTAAGCTGAAAACTAGATTGGAAGAGGAGCCTGCAGATTGAAAGTCCAGCGCAGGCATGATGCAGAAAGGTTGCGGGGATGAGCTAATAAAGAAAACAGAGGAGGGTTGAAGCGTGCGTCGGGGGAGCCATTTAAGGCCATAATTGAGGGCAAGTTGCCTAAACGTACTGCCGCCCATGGTGGGTGAATGATCGGAGTTGTCCGATCTGCCATGTAATCCTTCACACGCTGTCATCTTGCGCTTAAATCGCTTGGTGGAGCTGTTTCCTCTGCCACAATTCCTTCTCATTAAGGCCGGCTGATTCCGATGGCTTCTCATTAACCCCTCCTGCGTGTGCCGCTCGACTGGCGCAATCACCATACCGTTAAGCCTGATTTTCTGATAACGAATGGCCTGCCGTCCGTCCCACGGAATCACCTGCATTCAAGTCCTTTCTTGATATTGCGCTGCACTGTTCCCGAAGCTTGTCATCCGTGAGCTCGTGCCAACACGTGTCCCAGGCAAGAGTCGGGTTGTCAACCGCGTAGTTAGCAATGTGGTCCGCAAGTGAGTTGGCTTGCCTTCGCACGGATTGCAAGATTATTCTGCTTAGAGAAGGCAAATGCTGTGCTATCCTTTCCGTGATCGCGGCTAACCTCCAATGCTTGACTGCTTTGGCAGGTTGCGTTCCATGTTGTATTTTCTTAACAGTGGTTATGGCAACCTGAGAGTCACCTTCCATGATAGCTTTCCTTTTGCCCAGCTGAACTAAGAGTCGGAGACCCTGTTCTACAGCTGTGAATTCGGCGTAGTTGTTTGTTGTTTCTCCCAGATTTTTGCTTAGGATATGAATGATGCTTCCATTTTCATCCCGTAGAACCCCACCTGCCCCAGCTGGGCCAGGGTTGCCCTTTGCTGCACCATCGAAGTTCAACTTGCAGAAACCATGGGGCGGACGCTGCCAGATAACAGGAGGAGGAATTGGTCGGCGAGCCGTTTTCGTCAAGAGATGTTCCGTAGAGTCGATGAGCCCGAAAATGCCCAGAATTCTTCTGTCATTGGGAGAGATTGTTTCAACCTTTTCCTCTGTGCACCAGGTACGAGTTGTTTCCGTGAGCCCTTGCATGATAATTATTTTTAAATCATCAAGTTGTTGTATGTCTCGCTTTTGGAAAATGCGGTTATTTCGTTCCTTCCATACATTCCATATGAGAAAACCGGGACTGTTCTTCCACAGTGAATTTACCATAACGCTGTTGGAGAATTGAGATCGCCAATTGGTTATGGTCTCTTGAATTGAATTGTGTTGTCTGTCTGACTGCTGGAAGATATCCTGAAGCCATTCCCAGAGCTTGTTGGTCCAGTCGCAGCTGTTGAAGAGATGGTTAGTAGTTTCCTCCTGCTGCTCACATAATGGGCAGCGGGAAGGTCCTATAAACCCTCTTTTGGTTAGATTCTCCCATGTCAGGACCTTCTTGTTTTGCACGAGCCACAGGAACCATTTAATTTTGGGCCATAGAATCCCGGTCCAGACATTTTCATACCAAGCTACCTTGTCCTGCTCCTCCGTGTTATCTAAGTAATGCCTGGCTTCTTTCAGGTTGAAGGAGCCGCCAGCCACCCTGCCCCAGCGAAGTTTGTCTGGACCGTGTATTTCTTTGAGAACTCTTTTGCTGAGAGTGTCATTGAGGGTGTTGTTTAAATTTTGCAGTAGTTCCCCCGGGGGAGGGGGAGTCAGTTGCCAGCTCCTCCATTGCTGCGGTTCATTGCTTTGCGCCCAGTAGTGATGGACTTTGGTTTTTCCTTTTTCCTGATACCATTGCTGCAAAGGATGAAAATTAGGGCTTTCTAGAATCGGGAGCTGTTGCCAAGCATCTTACCAAAAGAGAGCCGACTGGCCGTTTCTTATTTCCCAGAAGCAATGATTCTGAATTATATGTCGATTGGATCGAGCTAAGTTCCAAATGGGGGAGCCCATCGGGACCTCGGTGATTCTGATAAGCTCTTTGTGCTGCCAATGAGCTGCATATTTGGCCTTCCATAATTTTTCCCACGGAGTGTGCGGCTCTGTTAGCCATATCCACCATAGCTTGGCCCCATTGGCCTTATTGATAGTTCCAGGATCCTGCAGACCAATCCCTCCGAAGGTTTTGGGTCTGCATAGTTTGTCCCAAGCCACCAAAGCCCATTTTTGCTTGCCAGAGTTGCCCGACCACAGAAATTTTCGTTGGATAGTTCTCATTTTCTGAAGGATTCCTTGCGGTGCTGGGAGAATCGAAAGCATGTAGTGAGGAATTTCTTGAAGAACCGCTTTGGTCATTACCATGCGCCCTGCCAGATTGAGGACTCTGTTGGTCCAGTGGTTGCATTTGTCAGCAAGCTTGTTTGTCAGATTTTCCCAATGAGATTTATGCCAAGGCTTGTCTGTGAGGGGAATCCCTAAGTACTTGGAAGGGAGAGAGCTTCGCTTGAAACCTAGGATTGCAGTTAAGTGTCTTTGAACCGCCAGATGGGTATTAAAAAAGAAGATCATGGATTTGTCGAAGTTGAAATCCATTCCAGAAGCCTGACTGAACAAGGTGAGAATTTTCTTGAAGCCTTTTGCTTCTTTTACAGTGGGCGTGCCATGCAGCATAGTGTCATCCACGAACTGCTGGTGCGTTGTGGCCGGAAAATTGGTTAATGGCTGCAAACCCTTTATCAGATTGTTCTCCTGAGCAGATTTAATGAGACGGCTGAACCCTTCCATTAGAGTAACAAAAAGGAAAGGAGAGATTGGGTCTCCCTGCCTGATACCCCTGGTTGGGTAGAAAGGTTGAGAGGGGGCTCCATTAATCAGAATTGAATGGTTAGGCGTTTTGATTAGAGCAGAGATCCAAGTTATCCATCTTGTGTTGAAGCCAAAAGCATTGAGGACAGCCTCAAGATAAGCCCAATTCACTTTATCATACGCTTTTGAGAGGTCCAATTGAATTATCATGCCAGCCTTTCTTAGTGTCTTTAGAGTATGAATCATTTCATGGGCTAACAACACGTTATCCATGATCTGTCGACCCTCTACGTACCCTGATTGTTCTTCTGAAATGATTTGAGGTAGGATAGGTTTGAGTCTATTAGCAATGACTTTCGAAATAATCTTATAAACCACATTGTAGAGGGCAATGGGCCTGAATTTGGACGAGGTGCAGGCATCTTTTTCTTTAGGGATCAAAGCAATAAAAGTGGAGTTTAGTGACTTTAAGATGGAAGAAGATAGTCTTGAATCTTCCACCACTTCCCAAATGTCTTCTTTCACAATGTCCCAGCAAGCTTTGAAGAAATCCACTGTAAATCCATCAGGTCCTGGAGCCTTCCCATTGGCCATTTCCCTGACTGCCACCTCCACCTCCTGGAGAGATACTGGTCGTTCCAGGGCACTGTTTTGCTCATCAGTGATGAGTTTTGGAATGGTTGAGGTAACCTTGGTGATGGCCTCCCTTCTATTGCATTCTGGTTCCGTGGCAATGGCTTGAAAATGTCTGCGAAGTTGACTGGTGATGTCCTGGTGTGAGCTGAGAATCTCTCCATGCTCTCCCTGTAATCTGGTGATTCTATTGCTGCATCTATAGTCAATAGCAGACCTGTGAAAGAACTTAGTGTTTCTTTCTCCCTCCTTCAGCCATTGATTGCGCGACTTTTGCTTCCATAATATTTCTTCCTGCTCGCACCTTTCATTCCATTTCTTCATGAGCTGTTTTTCCATCTCGATGGAATTCCGTGATGTATTACCTTGAATCCATTCATTGTGGATTGCCTCCAATTGCTGCTCCAGATGGCGTTTGTCTGTAAATATGTCTCCAAAGACCTCTCGATTCCAGGTTTTCAGCTGTGCTTTGATATACTTGAGCCTTGCTTGTAAAATGAACATTTTTGTACCCTTCACAGGCAAAGGAGTCTTCCACCAAGTTTTGATGCGGCTGAAGAAGTCTTTATGGGTAAGCCAGAATCTTTCGAAGCGAAACGGCCTGTTTTTAGGGGTGCCTAAAATCGAAATTTGCAGAGAGACGGACCAATGGTCTGATCCCCCGGAGGGAAGGATTTCAGAACTTACAATATTTTCTTCAAGGAGAAGGCTTTCGGATACTAGAAATCGATCCAATCGGGAAGCTATTAGCCTGTCTCCGCCTTGTCGATTGGTCCAAGTGAACATGCCATTGCTAGGCTTTATATCTACCAGGCTTAGGTCTTGAATAAAGGCATTAAAAGCTCGGGCATCATTGCTGAGAGCCCTGGTGCCTCCCTTCTTTTCCTCGAGTGAAGTTATCATGTTGAAGTCCCCCCCATATACAGCTTGAGAGGTGTTGTGCCTGTGATGCAGGCTGGTTAATTGACGGAGCAGCAGTAATTTGTCCTCCAGATGCTGGGGGCTGTAGATATTGACAAATAAGAAGGAGCCTCTTTCTCCAATAATTTGCATTTGCAGGGCTAGGAAGTGCTTTGAAGCTTCTGCATTAATGAGATGGTAGCCATTTGGGTTCCAGAGGATGGCTAAGCCTCCACTCATTCCTGTTCCTTCCACAGCCAGATGCTCGAGATGTCTGCTCAGTCGTTTAGTAAGCTCCTCCTGCTTCTGAATAGTACACTTGGTTTCCTGAAGGAAGACCATATCCGGTTTTTCTTATGTGATTTTCTTTTTCAGGAGCCTCTGTTTCCTGAGGCTTCCCAGTCCTCTTGCATTCCATGAGAGGACTTTCATAGTTAACTGAGATTAGGATAAGAAGGAGAAAGCCTCAAGGGCTTTCATCTTTCTCGAATTTATCAGCAGCTGACCTAATTCAAGGAGAGCATCTTTGTCTGATCTTCTTCCTCGCTTCTTTTTGTATTGGCTGCTAGCTTGCGTATGGTGTAGGGTTTGTGATTTGATGCCCAAGCTCTTGGTAGCCCCACGACCCTGTTTCACACCTTTTGATATTGCATCCTATCTGGCTAAGAATAGATGGTTGATTCTATTGATTTCTTCTTCTGGTACTTTGTCTATCCCTTTTTGTTTCCATTGTTCCACTATTGAGTTAAGGTCTAGCCCTTCTTTTTCCAAAATCTCATCCAATTCTAGGTCTTCCGTGCCCTGTTCACTGAGGACCATGTCCTCATCTCCTTCTTGGTTCTTGTCTTCTGAGTTTGCTGCATGGAGATCCCCCGAATCGAGGGTGTCTTTAGTCTGATTGTTTGTTAAAGTCTGAGCTGCTGGATTTGGATCTGCCTTATTCTTTTGCGAATCTTCGCCCAATATCTCAAAAGGATTTGTAGTGCCAGTGTTTGGATCTGCTGTTTTAGGATGATTTCTGCGATTAGCTCTGTGCCTTCCAGTGGGCCGAATGAATCCATCCGAGGTCGACGAGGGTTTCCCTTTGGGGAGTTCCTCCATTTTGTTTTGGGGGCATTCTCTGATTAGATGCCCATGCTCATGGCATTTTCGGCATCTGAAAGGTATCTGCTCATAGTCTATAGTTTGAAAGTAGGTTTCGTCTCTGTAGTCTAACCACAACCCTTCGTGCAGAGGTCCAGAAACATCCATTTCAACACAGATACGAGCATAAGTTGTGTACCTTTTTTGAAGAGTGGCTTCAGAAGCTCGGACAAAAGTGCCCAAAGTGTTGCCGATTTGTTCCAGCGCTGCTGGTCTCCAATAGTCAATTGGCAAGGAGAAGAGTCTGATCCAGACTGCTACTTGAGTGAAGGTCTCCTGCTCGGGTGCGAAGTTGGGTTTCCATGGCCGCATATAGAGGCCCGCAGAAGCATAGAAGTAGGGGCCTCCTTCAAAGATCCGGTCCTTGTCGTCCAGATTGGTAAACACCACCGTAAAAAGCCCTTGGCTCCTAGGTGAAGTTGTACATCCCCTCGCGGTTTCCATACTTGCTTGATCCATTGACAAAGAGCTTTTTCACTGGGCCAGAACCCCATGAATTTGCATATTACCGCGTATATTGACATGTGATCCCGGTATTCTTGTAGATCTGGGTCAGTGATGTTTACCCTAAGGCTGTCAAGAGCCTTTGGTTTGCATCGCCCTTGCAATTTGGGTTGTGCTTCGTTTCCTCCAGAATTTTCAGATCGACCAAGATGGGCGTTTTGGTTGTTATTATCACTCTGATCCGCAGCTTTTCCTCGTGGATCTGCCTCTTGCGAGGGTTGATCGAGACGGATTCCTTCTCTGCTGGTAGATCCCTTCACCGTTTCTACCGTGAGGTTATCTGACAGTGTCTCAGTGTGGCCGGTGTGATTCCGAGATGCTGAAGAGCCCGGGATCTTCGTACCCTCTGCCATTTTCTTGCCTTTGTCTATAATTACTTGTTTGAAAGTGGGGGCTCCAGGGGCCCCCGGCCGTCCCATCTTCTGCGCCAGTTTCAGACCTTGTTGCCGCAGATCTTGGAGGCGATCTCGGCTTTTTGCCAGCATTCTGGCACTGGATCAGAGATCGATCCTCAAAACCCTAGATCTTTCGCATCAGATTAGCCGCAACAAAACGAATTATATTAACACAATAAAATATCCTAAAATAACCCTAATTGAAAGGAAGAAACAACCTTCATTATATTTCAAGTTAAAAAAAGATAAAAAAATTACATATTTATTAAAATTTTGTTCTGTACTTTATATACATTAAAAAAAAACTTTTAAATTAAAAAATATATATATCATATTTGATTTTTTTATAAAAGATATATCATTCCATTTTTGTTTATTATATATATATATATATAGCCAAGATTATATATATGCTTAAAGAAGAAAATTAATATAGCCAAGATTAGAACGAACTCTCATGAGTTCTATAGTGAAACAGGTCGCTGGATAGTTCCTAAAACACCAAGGATGGAAAGGATCTGCCATCTGTGTGAGAATATGAACATCGAGGATGAAAATCACTTCCTCTTAGAGTGCCCCGCTTACAACCACATTAGAGTTCAATTTCGTAATCTTTGTTGCAATACTGACTTTCCTAGCCTTTTAAGATGTCAAAATTATAGTGAGCTCCGGAGGCTTCTCTCCAAGCTTTTTGAGCATAGGAATAAAATTTTAAATCAAACTAAATAACTCTTTTCTTTAGGTCCGATAGACCAAAGATTAGTCTCAATAGAGGTTAACCACCACCACCATCATCATCATAAAATATATATATATATATATATATATATATATATATATATATATATATAAACAATGATTATTAAATTTATAATTTTAAATGACTTAAATATCATTCATCTATAATATAACTTTTTTTAAAACCCTTCAATTATATAATCTCTAATATTAAAATTTATAATTAAAAATATTTTCTAAATTTCTAATTAAATTTTGAATCATATGTATAAAAAAATCACAACTATTTACAATACACTTCCCTATTATAAAACATAAATATACCCAGTTACAATAAAATAAGCTTAACATACAAAAAACTTTCATATCAGAGTTCCTCACAAGCCATAATGACGCTCACCCATATTTGAATTTCAATGGAAAAGTCACTTTATTCCATAAACATGTTTATTTTTGTTATGAAATTTAATAATTTTAAAATGTGTTATTTGAATTTTTATGACTTAAAAGGTTGAAGTTTAAAACACGAAATTCCGTGGAAACAATATCAATCAATTCTCCACTCGACAAAGAGGACATCATTAAATCAATGCTCCACTGGACAAGAGGACATCATTCAATTCTAAAATATTGATAATGATTAAGTTTCTTTTTAGAAAGATGCTCGACTAACCGTCAATTTTTTATTAAATATAAAGTATTTAACTAGCAAATGAAGTTAGAATTTAAAGATGGGGCAAGCTAGGTCAGCAACCCAAGTCTAACAAAAATAAGGATATATTATTTTTATTTTTCCATGTGAACTTGAGTCGTTGGGTAATGATGAAAGGTGTCAAATGCTTTAAGACATACATATTATTTTTACTTTTTTATGTGGACTAAAACAGAATGTCGAAAATATCCACGCATTTTCTTCGGATTTTCTTATCTGTTTGGTGGCTAGTGCAACATGGCACCGACTCAACGTGCCATGGCCTGGAATTTGAAGCATGGAATTTCTCAGTTTTTTTGTCACGAGCATGAACTTGGACATCTTATTATTTGGACATCTTATCCTCCATGGTATAGATTGGAATTTGTTCACTTGTTTTCTCAATAATATTTTTCTTGTTTGAATTTTCTTGGACCTTATGAACACTATAGGTGTGATTTGAAATTTGGTGTTGAATGCAATAAAATAATGGTTTTGAGTTAATATGTGTACAATGTGTGTTTGTTTAATTTTTTTCTTTGTATTGAAGCTCGACTCTGGTCGAGGAGGATGAAGGAATTCTGATAATTAAATCTGTGTTGTGTACATAGAGTAGAGTAGGTGTTGGTTAGAAATTATTGTGTGTGAGTATTTGTTTTATGTAATATTTTGTTAAGTGTTGTATGTTGTTGTGCACGCGAAAGAATACAATGAAATATTGAATAAAGAATCTTTATCAGTGTATTTTTGTGCAAACAAAATGACGATGAATGGTATTGTAATAATGTGGTTTGTTGGCATTATGACTAATGTGTTGTCCTTCATGGCAACCTAATTGATGTCAACATGATGATAGCAGAATGAGTATACACGGTAGTATAGATGTGACAGAGAGAATGGATAAAGAAATATCAGTTCAGACATAGAGGAATGATAAAAGTGAAATATTGGAAAGTATACATGGGTCTTGTGGATAAATTCCACGTACATACACGGGTATGGTGATGAAAATCTGCGTACAGTTTCTGCATCATGGTATTTTCAATATTAGGTGTCTTTACCATGGTATTGGTCCATATTAATGAGCACGACAATGGATATTTGATCCTGTCAAAGAATACCATCGACATTACTAAGGGATTGGCCTAAGGTATTGGCTAATGCCTAAGCTATATAAGGAGATGGATGTCAAAGTGTTAGGTGTGCAAGTTATGGGTTATTGATGAATGGTTTGATCTAAAATAGTTGTGCATCAAGGAGCATGAAGAAGATTCAGATTTGATGGATCTCAAAGAATTTTAGTAAATAATAAACATGAGTGTTTTACCTTTTATGATTATGACTAACAAAATCTGTAATGCTAATGATACTCTAACATGAAAATGTGATAGTAAGGGTTGCGAAGTATGTTTTTTGATTGCAGCGAAGACATGATTCAGTGATTACAGATCTGTACGTAGGTTTTCTTAAGAGAAGTCGTGTACGTACGTTGATCTAGTTCAGGGAGATCACGTATACTTTCGGCAAAAGTTCAGAATATGTACACAGGTGTCAAGTATTAAAAGCACACACATACACATGTGTTCTTTATAAGAGTTGCATAAAACTACTAGGGTTTTGCAGTATGAACTGTTTATGATCATTGATCAGTTAAGTTATGTTTGTTGATGTCTATCAATGTTGTCTCTCTCGTAATAATCTGTGTTTAACAGTAATAGTTGGCTTGAACTAATTATGGAATGGAATGTTAACTAAGTGATGATGATGATATGTATTTGGCTCTATGACATATAATGGGTTTAATATGTGATACAATGATTGGCTCAGTGTAACAGTGATTTAGATTCAAGTATCAGTGTTTTTATATATATACTTGGGTATTTTTCAAGAGAAGCATGTATATATACAGGTATGATTAAGAACAATAGAATATATAATATGATGCATTCTTGATCAGGGTTTTCAGTGACAGCAATTGGTTTCTGTTATGGGTCACAATGTTTAGCTTGGTATATTGATGAGTGCCTATGCATTGACATGACCTGTTTTGATCTAGTTTGATATAGTTGCATTGGTTACGTTAGTTGATTTTATTATTCAGTTGGTTCAATATTTGAGTAATTTATTTCATAATAGTTGGGAGTGGATCAAGTTTGAAAATGTATGAAAAGTGATACACTAAGAGCTAAGGATAACGATCTTCAAAAAT
This sequence comes from Pinus albicaulis, assembly GCA_034641835.2. Taxonomy (NCBI): domain Eukaryota; kingdom Viridiplantae; phylum Streptophyta; class Pinopsida; order Pinales; family Pinaceae; genus Pinus; species Pinus albicaulis. Next base: position 937,450,228 of record CM076584.1, read on the forward strand.
GGGGTTGTATCTGCCTTCCAGCAGAAGCTCAAAAACGAGAGAAGATTGTAGCCTTCTACAGGTAGGAGTCTGCGTGCTGGTTAGAGTTTGTGCTATCACAATATTGTAAGAATATTCCTTTTTAATAAAGAAGAATAAGAAGAAAACAACATCGATGGTTTTCTCCCACATTGTGTTTCCGCCTAAAAATCCTGGTGTTCATATGGTTCTTGCCTATTGATGTTCTATCTGCTTCTTAATTTCTCATGCTTATAGATTAATTGATGAAAAAATATTTAATGAATCATTGATTAATAATGCACAGATTATGGAATTAATGACCAGATAAGTTCTCTCGATATATGAAGGTTTTTCTAGTTACAATCGCGTACATATTATAGTTTCCTTTATAATGGTCGCATATATAAATCAGAATAAGAAATTGAATTTGAAGTGAGTAAAATATTGATGCAATTCACTCCGCACCCCGCCCCCCTCTTAGTATTTTTCCTAACATGGTTCACGCCTTCTAATGGTGTTGGCCAAGATCGAGGCAGATGGGTGTGAAAGAGTGGATTGGTTTGCTTCATCTGTATGTGTGGAACAACTTAGATCATTCATAATATATTTCATCATTTATATGAAACCTTTGTGTTATCCATCTAAGGCCCCATTACCACGACCACTGAACTGCAGCAAGAGCTCATCGATCTCATTGGTGTAGCTATTGGGATTTGAGCCCATGTCTCCAAGGAGTATGCCATCAAAGATTTACAAAACCTGATGACATCCATCCCTGCTAAAGGTTTGATCTTTGTCGAGTTATGTCCATGTCTTGTGAACATGTTGAGAAGAAGTTCATTGGGTTCACAACAAGTCGTTGCATCCACCATTTTTCAGATTTCTACGTCGACTTATCTAACAGAAGAAGTCAGCAAGTCCAATTGCATCCCTTTTATAGTCAATATGGTGTTGGTCTCACATTCAGTTTTCTGACAAAGTCAATGTAGTAAAAATAGCACTATACAACTCCATATATCATTCCTTTTGTGGGATTCGGTCATTGAGCCTTAGATTCAAATAGATCTAGTGTAGAGCGGAAAAGGTGGTTCAATGAGCTACTATTGAACACTTTAGAAGGAATCAATCTTCTCAATCTAGTGGAACCTTCAATACTCATTTGCTGACGTTTTCAAGCTCAGTTAACAGAAGACCATTTAGCCTATTTCCACTGATATACATCACTTATAACATGCAGTCAAAGAATAGCAGAAGGTATGGTGGAGCTTCCCATATTACCAACGGCTACCAAGGCCAATATTTTTGCCATTTTTAAGATCTCAATAACTTCGAGCATCAAGTTTCTTTGTTGTCACCGGATAGATTTTTGAGATTTATTTGGAGTTTGTATAACAAAATATTGAGTCTAGTCAACTCAATATGTGAGTGAGATTTTGTTAAAATTATTCACTCTAACAATTGCCTCACGAATAAGAGAAACTCGAAGATGAAACATCTATATATGAACAACCAGGAAGGGACAACAAGAGTTGTTTATCTTGGGATGATAGTAGATAGTTTCATGATAATTGTATTTTTCCATTTTGTTTCTAAAAAGGTGTAGAAACGATTAAATTAGTGGTTCTCGAAGTTCTTTGGTGCTAAGAGAATGTATCACTAAATTAATTGTGATTCTATTATACGCTAATGGGTCTTGTTGTGTTTCAGGCTTCAAGAGCATTAATTATAGGTTATTTTATGAGATCCGTATGTGTTTAAAGGCCACGTTTTATGATCAAATTTTGAGCACATTCAATATATAGACCATCCTCCTAGAAACTAACATATAACCAAAAGCGAAATATATAACATATGGTGATTGGTCCATATATTAGTTCATTACTTGACAAATTTTATCACGGAATCCCCGACGAGTAGAGTTTGTCAATATTGTTGATCTTACAAGTTCGTCAGAGATGGTTAGAGGCAGTTGTGTTTTAAATGGAGGTAAAGTGGCAACTCGATGATGAGGTGGTGAAGAAAGAGCATTTTTTGCGAGATTCCAGAGTGAATGTGAGTCTTGATAAATATCAATCATACATATGTGGCTATATGTGAACGAAACATTTTGATTCATGTATTAATATTCGTAATATTGTAATTTAAGTATTAAGGGAGGGACTTAGAATTAACAATTACAATAGAAAATTGATAGGTTAGGTATTTTTCTTATTGGAATTTGTTGAGATATTTTCTAAAAAATATTCTCCTTGTTTGGAATATGTTGGATCTCATGAGCTTTATTTATGTGACTTGAAATTTGGCTTTGAATGCAATATATGAATTGTTTTGAGTGAGTATGTGTACAATCTCTGCTCTATTTTTTTTGTAATATTTCTTATTAATGTTAAAAAAAATTTATTGTGAATCAAACTACCATACATACATACATATATATATATATATATATATATATATATATATATATATATATATATATATATATATATATATATATATATATAGTTAGGTTACGTAAGTTTTCATGGTTAGAGTGTTTGTTATGACTGGTAAAAACCACTCCATTATCTCGAAGTTAGTTAATCATATTTCATGGTAAAATCATTATAAATACATGTATATTTGAATTGTCCCTAATTTATCAAGAAATAAATTCATTGTGACTATGGTGTCGCTACAACAAACACCCTCCAAAATTTGGACTACACTTGAATTTTGGAGCCTAATGTGGATTTTGTGATCATTCATTCCATAGTTACTTTATGGTTGATCGGTACATTGTTAAGTGTAAAAGGGACCTGCTCACACATGCTCAGTCTGAAACAAGTTCATGAACGCATTTTTTTATGAAATCTTGAACAAACATAGCACAAGTCCATTAAGACAATTCTTGTGAAATTTTCAACCTATGTCGAAAGTTAGTGCACACTTTCATTGATAGTCCCTCACTTTTGGTTGTGATTGTTCTCCTATTTCGGTGATTTTTTTCAAATGTTTCTTTTCCGCACCTTCAATTTCGGAAGCATCTCTTTCATGTTTAAAAATATAAATTTTTCTTCTTTTAGCTTTTATTAGTGTCGTTTTCACGTTATCTTTACCCTACCATGTGTCATTTTCAATTTCGTTTTCTTTTTTAAAGTGTTGTTTTCACTTTCCTCGTACTGTTGAAAGTGTCATATTTTAGAATGATAAGCATTGCACATCACATAAATTTAGTTTTTGTTTGTTTCAAGGGGTAAAATTGGTGTTAATGAGTCATTATTTTCATGTAGAAATTTATCGCACTCATTTCCAAAGTTTTAAGCTCTGTTGCACAAGTGTCGCCATTATCGTTGTAAAGTGTACCTTTAGGGTTGCACTTGGTGAAAGTTGTTGCAGTGTCCTCGCATTGATGGAAGTATGTTGTTCATGCATTATGAGTGACCTGATCTGAAGTCCATGCCTACGTAGGAGTAGTCCTGAATGGTGATTACTTTTTCTCTCCACCAAAGGAAGAACTCATCATCATAGGTAGTCCTAGGGACTTGGCCACCCCCTAGTATTTTCATCAAGTCAACCCACCTTGCTATGTGTGGATCTCTCGGGCTGCTAATGGTTGAAATCACCTTGGGTCGAAGCCTAGGTAATATTTCAAAAAATAAAGTGCAAAGGATTGTGCTATGTCCAAAGTGCTTGGTCTTGTTCTTCCAAATAGAAGTCAACTGTTGTTTCAAGTTGGTCAGTAAAGGGATGCACCAGTCATATAATGTGGTTAGGAAATCTGTCACCAAACTAATTGTAGCTCATGAGGCTTGATGAAAATATGTTGATTCGGCTACCCAAACCATTGTGAAAATAATGATTCTCATGTGTAGTCCCTCTACATCTCTGGTTGGGATTTGAGTCCCAACCTTCTGGGTATCTGCTGAACAGTAGAGGCGAATGTACTCATCCACATTGAGACCTCCTGGGGCCTTCCCCTACAATTTTACTAGCTCTCCTCTTTGGGAAAGTCCAGTGATGAAGTATATATCCTCTACTGCAATCTGCAGAGGCATCTGATAAATCATAAAGCCATCCTCTTTTAGATCCCAGTAATTTACAAGCATTTCAAGCAATCTTGTGTTTGTCTTCATATTTAGCATTTTGAATAATTTTAATAAACCGCATCCTCTCAGGGCATCTAATGCCAAAGAATCTACCATCACTTCATTGTAAATGGAATTGTGATCCCTTTATCTCCAACTGATAGAAATCCTACATCATTCAATATTTTCATTTCATTAAACCCTTGATTCAAAAAATTGTGTTGCGCATATGCGGGTTACCTTCATACACAGTCGCGTCTACATGAGACTTCAATATGCTCAACCTTCATATACGTAGAGGGTAAATATAAAAATGGAATTCCTACGGTCCAATAACTTGAAATTTACTTGAAATTATTAGGAAATTTACTAAGGATATGCTTGAGGGGATTACCTGGAAGACTCGCGGTGATCCAGCTGAGAAATTGCACGAATTGAAGTTGTTGGTTTTTAGCTCCAAAGATTTTTTCTCCAAATTCCCAATGCACAAATGAAAAATGTAAGTTAAAGAGGTGTATTTATGCTAAAATTTAAAAAAAATTCAAAAACCCACTTTTATAAAGTTTGTGTCTATTTTTATAATTCATTAAACTTTATGACCTTTTTGGGTTTCAAGTGCTCGAATAGGTTTCTTTCAAGACCAATTGAATATTTTGAGGCATCTTTTACCTCTTCGATTCCATGACCGTTTACCTACCATGGCAGGTATTGTTTTTAGCACTCACATATAGGTTAGGGAAAACCATTTCTCCATTCAATTCTCTATTCTAGCCTCCATAATGCTATACGTTGCCAGAAGGGTTGACCCCATCATTTATTATTATTAACACCATTTTTCACTCTCCGATTTATAAAATCATGATATGATGGTAGAGTCATCCTTTACATGAGCTTCCTAATAAGATCCTCGCTAGCATATGTTGCCCTCGGTGCAAAAATTGTGTAGGCTTGGGAGTACTCTTTATTCCCACCATGACCTATGCGATGAAGCTTCATTCTCCTTCTTCTTCGCTATGTTTCTAGATTTATACCCTAGAGGCAACCTCTTGTTGACTTGTTCTGCTGCATTGCATGTTGACTATTTGTATCTTTTGGCCTTAAGCTGGCTTCACTTGGACTCATGTATAAGCCAATTTTTGACGATGTATTTTTGCAAAATCACCCTTGCAATCACTTAGCATTTGCAACCTGACACCCTTTCCCTCTAGAGAGAACATTCCTTTGAGTGTCATTTACCAGTTTCGCTACCTTACATTGAGCATAGGATTGTTCCAACCCCAGGAACTAGTGCATCTATTTCTCGACACTTGTTCTTTCCATTGTAATATAGGAATTCCTTTATTCCTTTTTAGGCTTTTAATATGAAAAATACAAAAAAAAATCAGTATTTCAAAAAAGAGAGGGAATGAGACATTACTTCCATGTTTGATGGCAGCTAGAGTTAGTTGTGTCGCCCTTGAACAACGCACAAAAGGAAAAGTACTTTCTCCATTGGGATGGGATTTAGTTTGACTTAGGAGAGCCATAACCTTGCTATTAAGTGACTACCCCCCTAGTTGGTTATCTCTTCCAATCATATGGAGGATTTCTTCATGCCTGTTGCATGAAAAACTTATACAAAGTTATCATATGCTACCATATAGTCACATTCTATTTATGATTTTGTTCAAGGGATGTAGACCTGAGTCGACCTTTTTTCAGTGTCTCTTGACTCAATTTTTAGTCAGCCATACTTGGTCTATCAGAGTTATGTTATATCACATCATCTATTTGGTCCTTTGCTCATGCTAGTTAATAAGGTCTCCATTGACTTCTTACTGGTGGGTTTGCTTTTATCAACATAGACAAATTTCTCTGAGATTAGGCCTATAGCCACACCCTAGCCCTATTTCCATCATTGATAGTTGAACTTGTCCTCAACATCGATAAACATCATGGGACTTTGACTGAGTGGTTTCCCTTGTGTTCGACACCATCTTTTATTATCACACATTGGGATTCATGTAGTACCTTGGTTTCTATTTGACCCTATTGGTGGATTCCTAGCCTCTGTGTCAACTTTCATTATTGGTTGGTTCATAGGGTTTTTGTCATGCCCTAACTACATTGTTTGTATGCCAGAAACATGCTTCAACCTAGTTATATCATCTTTCTTCATCTGATTCCTTCCAAATTATTGGCCTGTGAGTTACACTAGCGCTAAATTGATGTGGGATGCCTTAATGCCTTCCTTCCAGTAGAACTTTTCCCATTGACTATGAATCATTGCTCTAGGAACAATGTATAGAGTCCTTTTTCAATACCTTAGGGTTTGCAGTCATTAGTGGCAGACTGCTTCGCTATAGATAGTGAGAATACTTTAATGTCTCCTGACTGGTAAACTCTCTCAAGTGTAAAATTTCAAGTCATTCATTCGCACTGGTTAGATTTTACTGGGATACCTTGACTCTTATCATCATTATCGATCAATTGTGTCAAATTTTTTAACGATATATATCAATGACCAGTAATCAAATGATTTATCACATGGTCGACTTCAACTCATTTATTCCCAGAGTGTAGAAATGTACCATGGTGATTGATGAAGACCTCGGGTTTGCATCAGCATGTTTTGGTTCATTTGACAGCTCCTTCAGTTTTCTTCCAGTGACACCATCCACCTTATATGTTGTAGTTCATCACAACAACATCTTATATGTTGACACTCAATTTGCTTGCAGTACCATTATTTCACTCTTTATGATTCGGTACTTGGAGATTCAGTTCTGTGAATTTAGTGATCAGATATCTTTCTCACCATCATGATCAATTATTCTATATGTGATACTATTGCATGACCTTGATATGTAATTTTTTTAGGTTGTGATCAGATGATCCACTATGTACTTTGTACTTTATTTTTTACTTGTATACATATTGGATCCGCTCCATACTTGATATCCGGACATGCCTTACTTTCACTTAGCATGGGTATGTCTACCTCAAACACGAGCTTACCTTCTGATCTCCTCCATCGGTTTTTGGTAGGCTAAAATCTGGTGAAATCTTCCCAAGTCCTCACATGATTGTTCTTATACACTTAATACATTTTGGCCATCATGTACCCCTTCTCACCTCATATATTAGGGGGTATTTTTTATAGCACGATTTTCCACCTCTGTATACTTGATGCACTAAGTCATTGCCTTGGGCATCCCTTTCCTTTCAAACTTGTTCCTTTACCTAAAAAATATTATTTTGAATTCCATACGCGACTCTATCCTCTCAAAAGCGAGTGCACGCAGGTCCATTTATACCCAAGCCACGCATATAATTTGAAATATAAAAAAATATATAATTCCCTATTTTTTGGATAGGGTTTATGGGTTACACTGGAAGCCTACCTACATAAGCATGTGGCCTAACTATATCCCAACTGAAACAACTTTTTTGGGGTGGTATAAATACACCTTATGGGAAGGCCTTAAGGAGTGAGAGATAGGTATTAATATTACAGCCATTAACTCCATGATTAAGTATGATTTATCTCCGTGCCTCCCGCACTTCCCAGATTGTGGAAACCTTTGTTTCCCTCATGGAGATGTTCATTCCTCTTATATGAAATCCATGTGTATACTTTTGGAAGAATATTGTTGAGGCTTGGTCTGGACAGATCCGGAGGACGGTTTCGATTGGAGACGTGGTTTAATCGGGTGGTATTCCTCCACACACATTTACATTCATCAATAAAGAAGCTCTATCCCATTATTGATATTCATGATCTTAATGCTTTATGCATGTTATGATCCTATTATGAATGATTTTATGTTATTTTTACTATAAGATATATATGATCTAACGCTAAAATCTTGAACATTATTTCAGTTATTACTAGTATATGTGCTTTCTTTGAGTGAGTTGCAGGTTTTGGAGCACTAGGAGAAGTAGAGGGTTTGAACCCTACAGGATCGCCTTCAAATGTAAGACCTACAGGTACAACCTCTTCTTCCCATTTTACTATCTTAAGCATTAGTATTATAAATTTGTTTACTTCTTGTTGTTGTATGCTTCTTTCTTTGTTGGGGTTCTCAAACGAGACCCTAGGGTGCATCATCCCATAAAAATCCCAACTTTCAAGAAATTGAATAAAATTTTTCTAGTCCTCTCTCTAGTGTAAGTGTTCATAAAATCATAAACCCTTTGGCTCCATCACATATTTTTTCTGATGGTAACATGGCTAATATTTCAGAAACCATCTAGTGAAAATTTCCAAGAATTACAACGTTATCGAGAATATCTTCATTAGATCAGACTGTTCCCTTCAATAAATCAAAATTTACATTGATATCTTCAAAGAGTTTTGAGATGCATTTGCTTGGTATTATAAGGAAATTCTTAGTATTCATACTAGTATAGTTAAACATGAGATAAAGACTTATGAAAATGAAATCACGTAAGATAAAATATTTGACCAGTTAGCCCTAGGAAAGTTGCAGTTATTAAGGTTGAAGTGGAGAATTTTCTTAAGGCAAGTTTCATATACCATGTTCCTTTGAATGAATGGGTTTCAAATCCACTCCTCGTAAAAAAAAAAAAAGGAATAATATGAGTATGCATCGATTTTAGGGATTTAAATAAAGCTTGTGTGGAGGAATCGGGTGGTATTGTCACCACTCTATTTACAGGTCACAATATTGGTGAATGTGTGAGGAAAGAAGTATTTTCCTTCATGAACAAATTTTATGGACATAATGAAATAACAATTCGTCGTGGAGATCAACATAAGATAACATTTATTTTTCCATGGGTTATGTTTGTGTATAGGAAAATGCCCTTTTGCCTTAAAAATGTTAGGGATACATTTTAGTGGGCTATGTCATATGCTTTCCATGACATCAAACATATGCTCGAAGCTTATTTGGATGATATAGCTACTCGTTGTTGTAAGAGATTATAACATCAAAAACATATTCATTTACAATGAGGCTCGAAGGTGTATTTATTATTGAGAAACAATGGAAAACCCTAAACATCTAAAATCTTAACCCTAGGAGATGAAGTGCCTAAATTATGGGGCTCCTTTGGGTAATTTCGTACATCAACTTCCCAGGGTAGTAAATTTTGCATATGATATCCATTTGATGAGCAAAATACCTTGTTAGAAATGTCTATTCCAATCTTGGTTTTCCCAAAATAATTTCATTTAGGGCCTCGAAATGGCTCCAGAGGTTGAGGTCCCGAAAAATTGCCAAAAATAGTAAATTGTGCTACAAATAAGGAAACTGATAAAGTGAAAGAAATAATGGTGGGGCCCCAAGTCAAATATGCGGTTGGCCACCAATATCCACCTGTATCAATCCTCTTCCATTAGGAAGAAATGGTCCTGAGTGCGTTTACTTCCTCCATGAGATGAGGAAACTTCTACTGAACTTGGTCCCTGGTGAGCCACTTTCCTTGATGCAAGAGTTGGCCAGCTTTGACTACCCGATACAACTAGATCTTTGGCATGCGAGTGTTATGTTCCATGCAGTTGGCGTTTAAATCTATTGGTGTGAGTTTTTCTACCATGTTTGATGTGTTGAGTAATGGTGGAAAGTAGGGCCGAAGGCGGTCCACATTGAAAAATGGGTGTAGACCAAGGAATGGTGGAATATTGAGCTCAAAGGCATTGTCCCTGATAGCCTTGGTGATGGTGTATGGTCTATATCAGTGTGGGAAAATGTTGTTGTGTGGTCCAGCGGGGCACTTCTTCTGCAAATGTAGACAAAATTTGTTGCCCACCTAGAAATTGTGTGGCACGCAATGCCTATCATGTCACTTCTTGTACTTAGCATTTGATTTTTCCAATATGTCATGGACCTGTTTCAAAATGTGCTAAATGTGCTCAATGACATTGTTTACCTTCTCAGCTTTAGAATGGACATGAGTCAAATTTGTCTGAGTAGCTACAAATGATATCGCCACATCAATGGGACATAGTGGCTGGAATCCCAAGGCCACCTGAAAGGGGTTGTAGCTAGTTGTGTTGTGGAGAGCCTGGTTATAGTTTTTATGTACATAGGGGAGGCTTTCATGCCATGTGTGGAAGCTTCGAGTTGTACATGCACAAAATGTGTACGATAATATTGTTGACGACCTCTGTTTGGCCATTATTTTGGGGGTGGAAAGTTGTGGACTTAGTGAGCTTGGTGTCTAGCATTGAGTAGAGACTTGACCAACATTTATTGAGGAACTTTTTGTCCTGATATGAGATAATGGGTTGTGGTATCCCAAAGTGTACCCACAGTTTCTCAAAGAAGGGTTTAGCAGTGGCTTTTTCTATGATATTATTCTTGCAAGCCACCATAATTTCCATCTTAGAGAATTTGTCGACGACCACAAAAATGCAGTCATTCCCATGCTTGGTAGAAGGAAGGCCTGACATGTCATCCTTGGAGATGGATTCCCATGGAAGACTAGGGGTAGGCAACAGAGCATATAGGCCTTGCTTCTTGATGGTCGGTTTGGAAACGACATAAGCAGTGTAGGATATAATGTAGTTCCCGACATCATGTCGAAGGTTCGGCCAATAGAAATACTTTTGTAGTACTACCACTATTTTCTCGACCCCAAAATGTACAACGGCCCGAATGTAGTGCGCTTCCCAGATCATCTTGGAATACTCGCTTGAAGGAACACAAAGGTGTCCTAGGTGGCATAACAGTGCATGCTAGAGGTGAAAATTTGGAACTTGCTTACCCTCAAGGAGTGGCTAGTATGTGTTGCATAATTTTGGATCGCTTTTGTAGAGATGTGAACAACCCGAAGTCTCATGCCCACAAGATTTGAGCATAGTGGTTATCGCCACGATCGGTGGTCAGCTAAGGCAGTTTTCAATATTATTGGTGCTTCCCTTCTTGTATTTTATTTTAAAATGGATTTTTTGCAAGTATGTGACCCATTTATGATGGTTATTGTTCTACAACTTCCCTTCTACCCATATGAACAAAAAGGTTTGGTGATTTTTGTGGATGATAATTTCCTTCCCCAAAATATAATGCTTCCATTGTCGGCAGGCCTGCATAATGGAATACATCTCTTTATCATATGTGGGATACTTTCGAACTATGTCTTAAAGTGTCTCACTATGATATGCCACTCGATGCCCCTGCTGAGTAATTACTGCCCCAATAGCATAGAAAGAGGCATCTATCTCTATCTCAAATGGTTGTTGCAAGTATGGTAATGTGAGCACTCGTGCGGAGCAGAGGTGATGCTTCAACTCTAAGAACAAATTCTGTTTAGATTTTGACTAAAAGAATTTTTTGTTTGCTCCTCCCTTGGTGACCTGAATCAAAGGCAAGGTGATATGAAATAACCCCAACACAAACCAAAAGTATAAATTTACAATACTGAGAAAGCTGCGAAGCTCTGTTAGATTGGTTGGGGTTGGGAAACCCCAAATGACCTGGATCTCAGTTGGGTCCACATGCACCCCCCCGCCCATCAATAATATACCCCAGATATTGAACCTGGGTCATGCCAAAAGTGAATTTCTCCAAATTCTCACACAACTTATGTTGCTGCAATGTTTGGAGGACCTGTTGAATGTGGTGGAGGTGATCTTCCCAACACTAACTGAAGATCAGGGTGTCATCCAAATACACCACCGTGAATGAGTTAGTGAATGGTCGTAAGGTGTTGTTCATCGGCCTTATAAAGGTTGTGGGAGCATTCATCAACCTAAAAGGAATGACCAATCATTCAAAAAGGCCCCCCTTGGCTTTAAAGGAAGTATTCCGCACATTAGAGGGTTCAATTGGTACCTAGTGATACCCAAACTTCAAGTCAATCTTGCTGAAATATCTAGCCCTCTTCAATTGGTCTAAAAGGTCATCAATCCATGGGATAAGATATATATTCCAGACAATGATCTTGTTTAGTGCCTGATAGTCAATACAGAGTCTCCAAGTCCCATCCTTCTTCTCCACCAACACGGCCGGGCTCCCACAAGTTGATGGAATCGATTGTATGTGACCTTTATGCAGCAAATCCTAAACCTACCTTTTGATTTCTTTGTTCTCCAAAACATAGCGCCAACATATTTTTCCATTGGATAGTGGTGCACCTAGGGTCATACCAATGGAGTGCTTGACCTAACAGTGCAGAGGAACCTCTATAGGTGAGGAGAAGATGTCCCCGTACTCCTCCACAACCTTGTCAATCTATGTTTTTCGTGTGGAAGAGCCCTATCTAGAGGTCATGGCCATAGTCTTATTCTTTCCCTGAGGGCAGATCATAAGGAAAATAAATTTCCCGGTTTGGGAATTGAGCTTACCGCAGTGCTTCATGGTGATAAAAGAGAAGTCAGTAGGTAATTCTACCTTCGATATCCTGTACAAATTATTACCCAAAGTAAAAATAACATCATGAGGTTGAGACTCATACACAACATTTCACTTCCACAAGTATGATTGGCCAAATAATACATCACAAACTTCAAGAGGAGAACCATCAGATAATACCTCATCCGAGAAGGGCTTGATGTTGTAGGGAAGGTGACACTGCTAGATGATACATAGTTCCCATCCTTGCTGAAGCCACCCGATGGTGTATGGTTGTCGGTGTGATGTGATCAAAATACCCACCCTCCTCATGACCTCTCCTAAAATTAGGTTCTTTTGGCTCCCACTATCTACAATGAACTTCAGTGGGGAACCCTTCACCCACATATGGGAATGGAGGAGGCACTCCCCCTCCTCTAGATCTTCTAGTTCATACTTCTACCTCTTGGTGGTGGAAATGGTTGCACTGGGCTCTGAATTGATAATATTCTTCCATTTTTCATTCCCCTTGCTAGATTCTAGCTCATAGTCGAAACATGCATCTAATTTGGAAGCCTTCAGATTGGCCATGAGTGACTGCTTGGCCGAACACTCACTTGTGTTGTGAGTGGATCTTTTATTGAACTAAAAACACTTTCCCATGTCCTTCTTTGGCTTCGTTGTGTTGTTCTTCACTTGTGGATTCAGCGGGTTATCCTAAGCCATCCCGCCTTGGCCTTGTCCTTTGTTTTGTGGTTTTGGGGCACCTTTCCTGTTCTTCTCATTCACGGATCCAAAGTATCACTTCTTCTATTTGAATTTTTTCTCAATCATGGTAGCATACTAGTATGCTACACCAAGTGAGGAGATGCCAAGGAACTCCATTTTCTCATGGATGTATCTATTTAGAAAACTACGGTACTCAAGCACCAAATTTTTCTCTGAATATTTGATACCCAACTTTGTGCGCAGGGTATGGAACATATTCGTCGGCTCGTGAACATCATGATCCCTTTGTTTCCACAGCATCATCCATTACATGTACTTTTCCTCATAGCTGTTGATGGGATAGTATTGTTCCTTGATGGCATCTCAGAAATAATTCAAGGTGGGTTTGGCCGAGAATATGGAGGATTCCCTCTTGTCCTTTTGCTCATAGTAGGTTTCCCACCAGTCCTTGAGATGCGGGTGGCTTTGATGAGTGAAAAAGATATATTTTCCCAATTGGAAAAGTCAAGAACCAAAAAATATCCTTCTAATAGATTTAGCCATCTGTCTATGACGTCTGCATCTATTTGGCCCTCAAATATGGGAATGTAAAATTTAACTTGCACCTTAAAAGGAGTGATGCCTCTATAGTGGCCATTGGATGAATATGCATCGCCAGTGGTTAGTCGTCGAAGCATATGGGAAAATTCATCCATAAAAGGTTCAACCAAATCAAACCCTAACTCCTTATACCTCGATCTCGTTGGGGACATACAAATAAATATCGAGAAAGAGCAGGCCATTGTGATACCACTGATACCGATTTATGCAGGAAAGCGATAAAATATAGAAATAAATATAAAGGCAGAGATGCATCATAAAATATAATTCATTTCATTAATATAAAATAACTAAAATAAGCTTACGCACAGAATGGAAATAAACTAGCTCGGGCGATGGTAGTTTATCTCTGATAAGATATGTGGCGGCTACATGCCTCTAAACTATGTTACAATGAGGCTCAAAGGCCTATTTATTATTTAGAAACAATGGAAAAACCTAAACATCCAAAAACCTGACCCTAGGAGATGAAGCGCCAAACTATGGGCCCTGTTTGGGTTAATTAGTACATCAACTTCCTAGGGTCGTAACTTTGGCATACGATCTCCGTTTGACGTGCAAAATGCCTCATAAAAAACATGAGGACTAAAACTTTTGAGATACCAACATCAGTTGAAGTCTTGTGTTGGCCCTATTTTTCCCAAAAAACATCGTTTAGGGCCTCAAAACGGATCCAAAAGTTTAGGACCCAAAAACTGCCAAAAATAGTTAACTATGCTACAATTAACGAAACTGAAAAACTGAAAGAAATAATGGTGGGGCCTCAAGAGGAATAGGCGAGTGGACACCAATATCCACCTGGATCAGGAAACATGCTGGAATACACTCTTGTAGTATAAGACACAAGATGATCAATTAAGAGAAAGGACTCTTCACCTTGGCACCTCCCGTAAATCATTAGAGAGGTAAGTTAATTCTTTTGGGGAGTAAGGAGTGGCTCCAACGCTCCACTATTGGAACTAGTCATGTTCATTATATACATGTATCTTGGAAATTTTACTTAATAAAAAAATCCTTCAAGGCCAACACGTTCTTCATGCATGGATTATGATTGTTTGTAAGATTATTTTACGGATGTTTGTATTTCATGTTTTCTTTCACATGTGCTACCGTAGTTGAACTATTTTGGTTATTTTAGTACTTATATTATTGAGAATGTGCTGTAATGGTTGTTATTATTGTGCCATCCTTGTGGACTATTTTATAGGATACTAGAGATATTTTTCTTGTTTGTTGGTTATAATTACCATCACATCCACTGTGGACTATTCCGCTAGATGTTAGATGGATCCTTCCGGTTCATGTGTGTATCTTCTTGGGTGGTACTATTACCTCTCTCTTAGAGGCTCACTTTCATGCCTCTCTCTTTAGTAGAAGAAATTTTACACATTTACCACTGAACACTCACCAGGTACACCTTCTTCCTTTTCTAAGGAACCATTTCATCCCTCTCTCTTGCTAACAGTTAGAGCTAAGAAAAATATTTAGGAATTTAGCAATCGGGCCATATACCGGATGGGAATCCTACACCAAATGTTTCGACATCCAATTGGTAATTCATATTGGGGAGATACCCTAAATTTTGATGGGTCCAACACCGTCAACACAACTATACTTTCACGAGTGAGGTGGGGCGAAGTGGAGCCTTAACCCTAGAGTTTCAAAGAGTTATGCAGGATCCATAGGAGAGTAGTTTTAGTATATTTTCCTCCTGGATAATTACCATTTTATAGGGGCCCACATTGTTGAGTATTAGAAGGATCAGTGTCAGCTAGTGTAGACAAATGTTGGGGCGCATGGAGAAGTGTTTATATAAATGTAGTAGACACAATGTACAATCCATATTAGTGTCATCTTCCTAGCAGACAATTGCAGAGACACAATTGATTCATTTTTTTTATTTGGATGCTTCTCAATTGCAATTGTTTTAGTATCATAAGGAATAGTGGGAGGTAGTGATACAACACATTCCACAGGTGCTGGATAGGGGTGGTGAAAAATCCCTTTCTTGCTAAGAGGTAGTGTTAGAAAGTGTAGAAAGAAAGGCTCAATTTGACTTTAGCCTTAGTCAAATTGAGTAAATTGAATTTACACATCAACAATAAAATTTGGAGGAATTTAACTAGTGTGACATGGATATTTTCACTCAGTTAGCTCAGTAAATTCAAGTTAGTGGGCTTGGATTTTTTCCATGCGTGTGCTGACTGTTAAATTTTAGCAATCTAGTTTAGTTGTTTTCAATTGTATTCAGTTAACGCATCTTTAAAAATAAATAAAAGCCAGTTGAAGGATAATTAAGCAATGAGAAAATATTATAACTTAGAGATATTTAGTTAACTGACTAAAAAGCTAAAAATATCTGATGCATGCATGGGATTCGAATTCCTTGGCTAGAGTGGAGGAATTAAAGCTAATGTAAAATTATTTGTATACTAGTGGAGTCTACACAATTTCGCATGCAAGTAGTTGATCATCCTTGGGAATTTTGCAAAACAATAGGAGGAAATTTCGATCTTTTAGGAGCTAATTTCCTCAAGGATTGTGAAAGAAAATGAAAGGTTGGCAGAGGCATAAAGTGGCTAAGTGTTGGACAAAGGTCATTCAATACAAATAAAATTTTTACCTTTGCAGGTGGTGCTCATAGCTAAAGCATGCAATTGTAATAGTTTCTCCATTCAATTGATTAATGCAAAAATGATTGAGGGGTTTTTCCTAGTTCGTTTCCCTTAGAAATAACTGTGTACTTGTGGTTTTTCTTGTTGCATTTCTTTGCATATGTTCTTCAATTTTGATTTCCATTCCGCAAAATTGCAAAGTAAAATTGTGTGTATTGTTTTTTAGTTTGAAATCTTGAGAAGTTGCAACTTCTATCAAATTTCTACAGTTTCCTACTCTCCATTCTGTACTTGACTGAGCTGAAAAGTTAGAAGAAGATCATATTTATATATTCGATCATCACAGATCCACTAAGGTTTTCTTTGAGAAAGAACATATTTTTTTTCTATGCATCATAGACTAAAAGATACAAGTCCAATGGAAAGAAGGGAATTGTTAGTTAACCAAGTGTTAATATTTGTAAAATTAATTTCAAGCTTTTGCATGCTCATTCAGAACCAAAACACAACTTTCATACAAGGCTTATTACCAACAGGCTTAAAGAAAAGTGCAATATGAAATTCAACACAAAGAAAACTAATTCGAAACAAAAATAAACTAAACTAAACCTACTCCTGAGCTAATAAAATATAGGTCACGGTTACGTGAAATGAAATTTTCAATGCAACCAACGAATAATTTCCTGACCTATAGCAGAAAGGGAATACGTAATGAGAAATATCACCAAGAAAAGGATATTACAAGAAATATAGATCCTGGCATGCTCCAAAATATGAAGGCACAAAAAATTAAGAGATAAGTATGACAAGGAGTGTACTAAACATTTTATTGTTGTGTCATGATACACATCACACCAGACTTTCATATCAGAACATCCACTCCAACTTTCAATCTTAGCAAACATGAAAAAATATAAACCTTGTTTCTAACAAAGGGGATTTCCAAGCATGAATCTTCAAACCATTCAACAATGGGATTACAATAACTGGGTGAAGGATATTGAGGTTGAAAGATAGGTTCATTTTCAAAATTGATGATGAGCTAATGAAGGTTCTCCCATGAAAGAGTAACAATTTAATCATGTTAAGAACACTCAACAAGTTTGTGATATCCTGACGTAACCATTAGCATAGGATGAAATGTGTTGACATCTTGACATGGTTCCAAGGTATCAAAAGGTAAATCATAAAGAAATGGTGGCTTGTAATAGTCGAAAGTTGAGGACATATAGTCATCACTAGATGAATCAATGAATACATTAAGAGAGGCATGATCAAAATTTTATTTTTCATTCAAGAAAATGGAATCTTCGTGACTTGATGAATTAGAAAAATGGATTGATTGGAAACATGAAGCTGCATTCTTTGCCTCTACATAGTCACTAGGTGAGGAATGAGATAGATTTTGAAGAGTATATTCTTACTCATCTTCCTTTAATATGAAATCCGCATTCCACCTCTCTAAAATGAAATCTTAATTATCATCATTAAGAAATGAATCATCCATATATGTGAAAATGTGTGACAGAGTTATTAAATATGTCAGGACAGTGGGTGAAAAATGTGGATGAACTGGAAAGATTAGGTGAGTATTCATCTTTAATAGCATATTGTTTCTCATAATTTGATTCCCACGCATAATCATTATGAAATATATCTTCAATTTATTGATCTTCGTTGACTCCATCTTGGACTTGACCCTCTTGAGAATCAAAAGAAACTATAATAACAAGTTGATGTGATAAATCAAGATAAAGAGTATCAAAAGAAATAGATGATGGAGGGTAAGGGATATGTTGAGAAGAAACAATATAATTGATTAAATAAGATTCAAGGTTTAGGCTTAAGTCCAAATATTGATTATGAGGGGAAGGAAGACATGAGATTCGATCAGTAAATTGATAGACAAAATATCCAACCTTAACTTGGGTGCATGGAGCTACTTTATTTAGTGAATAATTAGAAGAAGATTAAGAGTCACATGGAACATCATTCTCTTGTTTTAGAATTTTGAGGGCTCTATGACCAAGAACTATTGGGAGACTTACAAGGAATTTTGGTTCAGGTGGATTCAACGAGATCTGAAAAAGATACTGAAATTTATCTTTCATAAAATTCCAATCTATGGAATCCTTAGAAAAATCATAAAAAAAGTGAATGAAGAGATCATGAAAATCCTCAATAGACTCATCAAATTTATTTTTGAGATGAATATTATTCTTCTAAACACTTTCTTAATCATATCTATTAAAGGCTTGGTGAATCTCCTTGACAAGTTGTTGGAAAGAATGGATGGAAGTTGTTGGAAATGCATAACAACATTGTTTAGCATGTCATTCGAATGTCAGAATGAACAACCTACAAGAAAAATCCTCACAATTAATTTCATGAAAATCACATTATTCAAGAAATCGGAGGGTGTGATCAAGAATGGTTGTTTCACCCTCGCCATCAAATTTCAAATTTGACAAGTTATGGATTATCCTCGTAGGAAATTTTAGATTCACAACTTTAGAAAAACATGATGGGGTTATGATATGGGAGGAATCCATTCAAGATGAAAATGTTAAATAGACTTCACAAACTTAGCTTCTCATGTATACCTCCTTCTATCGCCAAAAACCTATTGATGGTGCTGAAAATCGATAACAGGGAAGGGGGTCTCCACGATGTGAATTCCCAATTAGACTCTAAAATATTTGGAATAGGATCCCCAACCGTATATGGTTGGTTGAAAAATCAGTGGTATGAAATATATGCCTTGGCTACAACACATAATATGATATATACATGGCTTTGGGAATAACAAGTTTATGAACCCTGTGAGATATCAAATGTAATGTATGAAATTTTCATACACAACAAAAGGGAATAGATGAGCCTCTTAGAAGGAATTAATAGTACTATATTAGAAGAGACACATGAGCAATGTAAAGAATCATTAGTTAACATGAAAAATACTTCACAAGATAGAAACGATCATGCCATCATAAACAACACGCATTCAACAAGATGCATACTAAAGAAAATGAACTAGTTCATTTAGCATTAGCGTAAATGAACAACATACATCACAAACATATAAAGAATAGTCTTACAAAAGCCACAATATATGAATGAAATCATGTTGAATATTTGAGCTTCTCATTATAAAGTTGAAGATCCAAGCATACAATCACATTAATATGACACTAGCCATAATAGTGGAACATGAATCCAACACTTACTTCTCAAAAGAATGATACTCCTCCTATGATAGACTAGAGAAGTGAAGGCTCCAAATCTTATGTTACAAGCCCTTTTTTTGAGTTATGAGGGTTTATTTATAGAAAATGAGATATCCTTCATCTCCATTTGTCACCTTTGAGATTCCCTCATGACTCTTGGACTTCCTTTGTCTTTATTCTAACTAATGAAATTTCATATTACACATTAAACTCTTGGACTTCCATATAAATTTACACTCTATTTTCAAATTCAATAAGAAAAAACCCATATAGGAAAAAATAGGTAAATCCTAATAAGACAAACTAGATACATTAAGCTTGAGTTTCAGGAAACCTTAGCTTAAAAACTTCAGCTTGTAATTTTGTAGCTTCATATTGATGCCAAGCTTTCTATTGTGCAATTGTCTCCTCAAATTTGCAGGAAGATTCAATTGATAACACATTAGGGGAATTTTGAGGTCTAAAATGGGCCTCCTAAGGAAATTATAAAATAATAGTGGAAAAAATAAAATAAGATTTGATGACATCATCAAATTTTAGAGAGAAAAATGGAAAAACTACTTTTTCAACTCATATTTTCAACTTATCTCCCAAATTTTTTACTCAAATTTCGAGCAGGAGTACTCGTTGGATGCAAAATTTAATTCCCCATCCAAGGAGTACCCATGTTGCATACTTTCGATGGGTCCTACTACATGAGAAATGAGAAATACATAAAAAAACATGATTATAATCACGTTTTTTATGTATATCTCATTTTCGTGTAGTAGAGTTCATCAAAAGTATGCAACATGGGTACTCCTTGGATGATGAATTAAATTTTGCATCTGACGTGTTGTGTAACCAGCTCCAAAAATAGAAGAAAAGAGATGTAAACGCCTTAGAAATGAGCCACTTCGAGGGGGAAACCTCCAATACATTACATAAATGAACAATTCTTGGATGATACAATTTACAAAACCTCCTTTCTATATATAGGAGTCCATGGGGCCATAATGTAATCCTAGTGGGCCACAATGTAATCCTAGCCGACCTAACAATAATAATTTAAGGGC
The DNA here is from genome assembly GCA_034641835.2 of Pinus albicaulis. Classification (NCBI taxonomy): domain Eukaryota; kingdom Viridiplantae; phylum Streptophyta; class Pinopsida; order Pinales; family Pinaceae; genus Pinus; species Pinus albicaulis. The sequence continues at coordinate 937,470,803 of CM076584.1, forward strand.
ACAATAATAACAAAATGTGGGTTACAAGGGTACAATAATAACAATAAGGGGTTTACACTAACAATAATAAGGGGCTATACTAGTGATATAGGGACCTAACATGCCCCTCTCCTTCAAAAAAAGTCTTGTCCTCAACACTTGAGTAGCTCCGGGTGCTTCTGTATAAAATTCTCATCCTCCCATGTAGAATCTTCAGTGGGTAAGTTCTTCCACTTGATGAGATACTTCCGAAATTGATCGATTCCGTAGTTGTCGAGTTCTTTTTTCCATGACTGCTTCAGGTTCCAATATGATTTTCCCTTCCCCATCAAGTTCTGGCAATACTGTTTGAACTGGAAGATCTTCACCTATAACCTTCTTTAAGCATGAAACATGGAAAACCGGATGTACTCGCGAAGAAGCAGGAAGCTCCAATTTGTATGCCATAGTACCAATCTTTTGCAACACCTTGTAAGGACCATAGTACTTTGGCGATAATTTATTATCCTTCTTTGCTTGCTTGAGGGACATTTGTTTGTATGGTTGTGGCCGTAAAAATACCCAATCTCCTACATCAAAACTTCTCTCGCTACGATGTTGATCTGCCTGTTGTTTCATTCGATTTTGTGCCAAATTCAGGTTATCCTTTAAGAGTTGGAGAACTTCTTGCCGATGCTCGATGTGATCTTCCACTGCTTGAACCTTCGAATTTTCCCTTAAAGATGATGTGATGGATGGTGGATGATATCCATAAAGTGCCATAAATGGGGTCATTTTTGCTGCAGTATGGAAGGAAGTGTTATACCTCCATTCAGCAAGAGGTAACCACTTGACCCATTGTGTTTGTTTATCAGATACAAAACAACGAAGATATCCTTCCAAACATTTATTTACTATCTCAGCTTGACCATCAGATTGAGGATGATAAGATGAGCTATGAGCTAATTGAGTACCCAAACAAGAAAATAACTCCGTCCAAAAATTTCCAGTAAAAATGGGATCTCTGTCGCTCACAATAACCCTTGGGCCTCCATGTAGCTTTTGAATTCTGTCCATAAATGTAGTAGCAACTGTACTTGCTTTAAATGGATGAGATAATGCACAAAAGTGTGCATACTTGGTAAGTCTATCAACTACCACCATGATGACATCCTTTCCTTCGGACTTAGGTAAACCTGTGATAAAATCCATTGAAATCTCCTCCCAACGTTGACTTGGAATGGATAAAGGTTGTAGAAGTCCCGGGGTCTTAATTGTTTCCACTTTATTCTGCCGGCAAACCAAACATTCCGCCACAAACTTTTGAATATCAGATTTAAGGCCATCCCAAAAAAATTCTTTCTTCACCCTGTGGTAAGTTTTTAAAAATCCTGAGTGTCCTCCTAAAGGAGAAGTGTGCAATTCCAGAAGAATCTTTTGTTTTAGTTGGGAATTTTTACAAAGATATAAGCGATCTTTGTACCATAAGGAATCATTTTTCCAACTAAATGTATCGGATGTACTAGGATCTTGCTGCAACTTTTGAATGAGTGTCCATACATATTTTTCCTTCTTCCATTCATCTCTTGCTTCGGTTATCCAATCTGGTTGGATAATAGAAATGGCACAAACCAATGCTTCCACCTCTTCATTCTTTCTTGAGAGTGCATCTGCAACAACATTAAGCTTTCCTTTTTTGTAGATTATTTCAAAGTCATAACCCAACATCTTTGTGACCCATTTTTGCTGCTCTTTTGAAGATAGTCTTTGTTCCAAAGTGTTTAAGACTATCATGATCAGTTTTTACCTTGAAGTGTCTTCCCATTAGGTAAGTTCGCCATTTCTTTAGTGCATGCAGTATTGCTAACATTTCCTTCTCATAAATTGGTTTCTGTAAATACTTTCCTTTGATTGGACGACTTTCAAAAGCAATGGGTCTTCCTTCCTGCATTAAAACTGCACCAATTCCATTTCCTGAGGCATCACATTCCACAATAAAGGTTTTTGTGAAGTCTCGCGTAGCTAAGACTGGTGCTAGGCACATTGCCTCTTTAAGATGTTCAAAGGCCTTAGTTGCTTCAGGAGTCCATGAAAATGCATCTTTCTTCAATAATGTTGTTAGAGGTGCTGCTATTCTCCCATAATTCTTAACAAACTTGCGATAATACCCTGTTAACCCGAGAAATCCTCGCAACTGCTTTATGGCTGTGGGAACTTTCCATTCCTTAATGGCTTTAATTTTGTTAGGGTCCACTTTAACACCCTCGTGAGATACAATATGACCCAGATATTCCACCTCTTGTACTCCAAAGAAACATTTGGACTTTTTGCATATAATTGTTTCTCCTGCAATAGTTTGAGCACCCTGTCAACATGTTCAACATGATCCTTCCAAGACCTGCTGTAGATTAGTATATCATCAAAAAATACTAGCACAAATTTTCTAAGGAAGGGTTTGAAAATGGAATTCATCAACCCTTGAAATGTAGAAGGTGCATTGGTAAGGCCAAAAGGCATGACGAAAAATTCATAATGACCCTCATGAGTTTGAAATGATGTTTTTGGAATATCTTCAGTCTTCATTCTAATTTGATGATATCCTGAACGAAGATCCAACTTGGTAAAATAAATTGCTCCATGTAATTCATCCAATAATTCATCAATCACAGAATGGGAAATTTATCTTTAATGGTGAGCTTATTGAGCTCCCTATAATCCGGACACATGCGCCATGATCCATCCTTCTTGTGTACCAATACTACAGGAGCAGAGAAAGAACTTTGACTAGGTTGAATTATACCCGCCTCTAACATTTCTGCAATCATACGTTCAATTTCGCTCTTTTGGAAGTAAGGATATCTATAAGGCTCGATGTTTGGAGGAACACTTCCTGGAATCAAATGAATAGCATGATCATGATCACGAATAGGTGGGAGTCCTTTGGGAGTTTCAAACACCTTGGAATGATTGTCCAAGACTTGTTGGAGATATGCCGAAATAGATGATTTTGATGTCGGAACGTCTAGTGAGCATAATTGTGCAATTACGCCTCGTTGTTCTTTCTTTAGAAGCTTTGTCATGACATTAGAGTTTATTATCCTTCCCGGCTTCCCTTCAATACCCCGTAATTCGACTTCCTTTCCTTCTGAAAAAAATTTCAAGAAAAGTTCTTGAAAATTAAAAGCTACCGTCCCCAAAGATTGTAACCATTGTACTCCTAGTACAACATCAGCACCTCCCATAGGAATGGAAAGCATTGGACTAGTCAACACATATTCCCCCATGGTTAGCTTGATGATATGGCATTTTCCAGAGCAATTTATAGTTCCTCCATTTGCAACCATCACTTGACATTCTGGCGCTCGGTATAGGAAACAATTTAATTCCTTGGCTACCTTATAATGAATAAAATTATGGGTGCTACCCGAATCAATCAACACTATTACCCTTTTCTTTTTTATATGTCCTTCTATCTTGAGAGTTTGAGGAGTGGTAATTCCTGCCAGTGCATTACACGATATGGTCGGATTCATTTCTTCCTCTTCTAGGGGTGGTTCCTGGTGTATATCCTCTTCTTGTTCATTTTCTTCTTCTTCTTCACAATCTATGTAAAATAATTTATTCTCAGCACACTTATGACCTTAGTGTATTTGCTATCACAACTGTAGCAAAGCCCTTTTGCTCTTTTTTCTTCCAATTGTTGTGGTGTCAACCTTGTAGGTTGTGGAAATCTAGGCGTAGCAACACTTCCTTCTTTATAGAATTGAGTGGTAGGCTTCCTTGTCGCCATAATTTTACATTCAAATTTTCTTGCTAACCTGAATGCCTTCTCCAATGAATCAGGTTCCAAAACACGAACTTCATGTTGGATGTTATCCTTTAGAGTACCTATGAAGAGATCAATCCTGTGTTCCTCTGGAATATCAGTTACCCTTATATTCAATTTTTGGAAGTCCTCAATGTGCCGCCCCACTAAACCCTTTTGTTTGAGATTTATCAATTGGCTAAAGAAGGTGTTGCTCTTTGTATCCTCATAATGTGCTATCATTTCCTCCGTAAAAATTGACCAAGTGACAATTTTTTTACGGGGGCAAAGCCATTGATACCATACAAATGTATTTTGTTCTAAATGTAAAGTTGCAATGCGTACCTTTTGTGTGTTTTGTACGTTATGGAGATCAAAATATTGCTCCATCTGTAGTATCCATGTTACCGGATCCTTTCCATCAAACTTCTTCATATCCATTTTTGGAATATGGTGGTTCTTCCTGCCAACATTCGAGTTTATGAAATCATGATTAACATTTATTTTGTTCTCATCATGAGGTTCTTCTCCTATATTTCCGCCATTAGGAATCATTTCTCGTTTTAAGCTTGTCATCAAGCCTTCCATGCATGCTTTTAGATCATTCTTCATGTTTTCTATGTTGTCTTTTATGTCATCCATCTTAGCTTCCACGTCTTTCTTCAAACCATCCATCTTCGCTTCCACCTTTCTTCAAAACTTCCATTTCATTTTTTGTTGCTCTTTGCGAGAGAGAAATTTGGTGCACTTGCTCTTGTAATTTTGATAGATCATGTTGCAATTCTTCATCTTCATGAGTCATAGTAGAGCCTTCCGAAGGCTTAATGGGTGTTGAATTATTTTTAAGGGCCATTTTAGAATCCAATACTGATATCTATTCTACAATATTCCCTTGGAATCAATTCAACTTGATTCTTCAAACAAGACTTATGCAATTCAGAAAAAAATACACACCTTTTACTTTCTTTGAGGAGCTCGATATTGAAATTGAATTATCTCTGTAATTGAAAATATTCAATATCTGAAATTCCGCCCTGTAGTAGCCCTCTGAAGCTTCTTTCAAATGCCACAGGTCTGATCTAATTTGGATTCCCCAAGACAAAGTTGTGTCCAATCTCCCACAATGACCTAATTTTGGACTAGTTCAGTAGAGCGAACTTGTATGACTTGCCACGTGTCACTGTTTTGTCCTATGTCTCTAAAATTGATAGAGAAGAAACTACAGGCCGTGTACTTGTGACCACTTTTGACAGCACTCCAATCCAATCTTCAGGGAGAGATTTATTGAACTTTTCCCACGATCACCTCTTTGAGATGAAATTCAGGAGCCTGAAAAAGCACAACCTTCCACAGATCATATCTCCAAAAATATTGCGAACCAAGCTCTGAAATTTTTTGACACATTTCCTCAGGATTTCAGCTTCGCACCATATGAATTTCAGATTCTGAACCTTCGTAGAAACAGATTTATAGCGAAAATTCCACGATGACCTGTTTAGGAGCTTGAAAAAAGACCTGACTTCCACAGATGATATCTCCGCAAATATTGCGAACCAAGGTCTGAAATTTTTAAACAAGCTTCCTCAGGATTTCGGCTTCGCACCCTAAAAATTTCAGCTTCTGAAAATTCGTAGAAAAAAAGTTATAGCGAAAATTCCACGATGACCTGTTTGGAGCAGCGAAACCCTAGAATCCAAAGCTCTGATACCAAATGTTGTGTAACCAGCTCCAAAAAGAGAAGAAAAGAGATATCAACGCCTTAGAAATGAGCCACTTCGAGGGGAAACCTCCAATACATTACATAAATGAACAATTCTTGGATGATACAATTTACAAAACCTCCTTTCTATATATAGGAGTCCATGGGGCCATAATGTAATCCTAGTGAGCCACAATGTAATCCTAGCCGACCTAACAATAATAATTTAAGGGCACAATAATAACAAAATGGGGGTTACAAGGGTACAATAATAACAATAAGGGGTTTACACTAACAATAATAAGGGGCTATACTAGTGATATAGGGACCTAACATGACGAGTACTCCTGCTCGAAATTTGAGTAAAAATTTTGGGAGATAAGTTGAAAATACGAGTTGAAAAAGTAGTTTTATTATTTTATTATTTTTTAATATTTTTACCCTTTTATTTAAAAAATGGTGAATCATCCCCCATGGTCGACATCATCATCTTGAATCCTATTGGTTGTTATAAATTTTATTTTTTTTTGTACATTTTTCTTATGAGGCCCATTTTAGACCTCAAAATTCCCCTAATGTAGTATAGCTTCCATAACATTTAGGTATTGGGTTTGGAACCATTATGTGCTTCTTTTTTCTATAATAAAAGTTTCATATTGATCTTAGTAGACCCACCTATATACTTCTACATGTTATGTCTATTGAATTCCACGTGCTCTTTAGTAGTGGACCTACTTCAGATTGTTCAAGTGTTCCTTGATCTCATGTCTAGTGACATTTCTACCCTTTGTCTCTACAAATGGACCTACTGAGGGTATCTTGTGTGCTTTAACTAAGGAATATAAACTATTGTATAACCATGCATAAGCAGCAAAAATGTTGGCCAAAAAAGTACCAAGTTGTTTACTATTTTGTATGAGCATTCTAACCTTGACTTTCTTTAACTTTGCTTCTTATCTTGTCTTCTTGTCCAATTGTATTGGTGCACCCCTGTACTTGGTCCCCCATTCGTGGATCGTGATAATGGATACATGGATTAATTTCATATCTTTCACATTTTCCCATGATCTCTTTTCCATATCATGTAAGAGAAATACAACCTTATGAAACGTGACCAACTCCTCACAAAGCTACCTCAAAGTGTCTCCCAATGCCTTGAACTTTCCATATATAACTTCTTGAAACTCTTTCAAGTAAAAGTGTGCAAAAAAAAAGTCTCTTATTTTCAGCCTGGAGTTGTTATATTTGTAGTCTCACAACATCTAAATCCTTTTCCATCTATTTGTTTTCTTTTATCCATAAATTTTTATTTTCTTTAGTAGCTCTAGTAAAGGCCAAGTTTGTTCTTGCAATTATTTGTGGATTCCTTCGGATGTTGGTGAAAATTACCCTTTCTGTAATAATGAAAATAGGTGTTCGAGATCATTAGGAAAATATTTCCTCTTTTCCTGTAAAATTATGTTATGTAGTTGATTAAAGGTCACGCCAGAAATATCCATGATAATATCATCATCTTCAGGAGATATTCCTTCTTCACCACCTAATATTTTCCCATATGTGGGGGGAGGTGAAGACCGACTAGTGATTTTTTCTATAATGGGAATGATATAAACCTCTTGGTATTGTTCCCCTTGTTCAATGTCCATATCCTGGACTAGTATTTTCACCTCAATTTCTTGAACAAGCGCTTCATATTTCTTTTGTTTGTTCTCTTATTATTATACATGTTTATGCCTTTATTATTATGTTCGTTGCATTATTTATTACTGATCCTCCTTTCTTCTCAGCTCTTTTTGATCCTACATTTCCTCCTGCTCCATTCTATCCTACTCTTTCTTCTACATCCTCTCTTCCTCATGTTTTTTTTACTCTTCTTACATGTTCTCTGCTTTTCGTTGCTTCCTTTTCCTTTCCACTGTCATAGCTAATTTTAAAATGGTTGGATCTTCTTCGAACTTATATATCTTATCCTCTCTTGGCTTATGACAAACCTTCCTCCTGTAATTGATATGCACTGGAGTGTGCTATTCCATCTACTTTGCTTCCTCGGTAACACTTTGTTGTGGAGTTTCATTGGAAGGGATTGCCTAATTTTCTGGTATATGGGACTAAGAGGAATTATAGAAGTTCTTGAATTTTCCTTCCTCTAGCATGGCATGGGTCCCATATGGAAAGAAAAAGTGCACTTTGTCACAATGTCCCTTGAAAACTACTCTGGGATTGTATTGATGAAAATATATCATGCCAAACTTGAGGTTTTACAATTCTTTAGCTTCAGTTTCTACATCCTTCAAGTTCTTAATATCATAATATCCCACCTGTAAGGGAAAAGTAGGCCAAGGTTCCTTATTCCTCCTCTGTAGTACTGAACATAGACTTGTGATAAGATTATAAGAAACCTCTTGCATGACTACTTTTTCCGTAGCATACATCAGCAAAAGATGAGATGATTTTTGATAGCCAAACACTCTGAGGTATGTACCATCTGGTGAGGCAGACCAATCTACAACTTCTGCTACTGAGTTCATTGTGTCATAAGACATGCAAGGGGATTCTACTTCAAATATAATTTGGTATAAGACCTTGAATAAGTGATGAACAAGTTTTTCAAAAACTCCTCGATAACTTCATTATGCTAATAACCTACAATAAATATGGATAGGAGGTTCTTTAGGTGTCCATTTCCATTCTAAACCAAGGAATTCATTTGGAGAACATATTTCATCCATCAAGTAGGCAAAAATGTAGAATTATTGTTATTTTCCTTTTGGTGGGTTTTTCTCCCTCTTCAAGTTGTAGAAATAGTAATGTGTATATTCGAACTTCATGAAATGTACTAAATCCCAACACTCAAAGCTAATCTAATGCTTCGTTGAAATCAATTCACAATCTAAAAAAAAAATCATAGGCATGCAAAAGGAAACATCGCGCATGCACAAAGACTTAAATAGGGGAAATAAATTGCTCAAAACCCATGCCTATCTATATTTCATTAATCAAAGAATAGAGATGAATACATATGTTTTCGCAAGCTTGAGCACAACTTGCAAGTGTATAGTTCATATCTATGCTTATCTGATTGACTCTGGCCAAAAATTAGCCAAATTTCAAGCCCTCCAAGCTCATATTTACTTGTGTTGTTCCTTGAGGAATTAACCCCTATTTTTTAGGGAAATTCATCAATTAGGTTGTGTAATTATTCTAGGTCCTTCCTCTCACTACATGCACCACCTGTACACATGGAAATAACCTACAATTGATAATACATTTCCTTGGAATCTCCATCTTAGCTGGGTAACTCAAATTATCTAAATGCAGCAATTATTTTTGGATGATTGATCATTTAATTATTTGATCACTGAGTGTGGTTTAAGTTCGACTTCCACGAGTTAACCTCCACCTGTTCCACTAACAATTAGTACTAGTTTAATTGAAAATAACTCAATTTAACTCAAATATATTTCTATAAATTAGAAATCAATCATGCTAAACTGAAATGAAGCTTCCCTAACTTGAATTAATTGTGTTAACTGAGTGACAAGTGCCATGTCAGCTCAATTAACAACCTCCAATATTTTTTTTAAAATATAACTTTGAATTTTCTCTAGTTTTACCAAGGCAAAGTCAAATTGAGATTTTCTTGTTGCATTTTCAACACTCCCTCTCAACAAGAAAGGGATTATCAACCACCCCTATATTTCACCCATGGAACTCTAAATTACCTCTTGAAAAGGTCTTTTTTCAAAATGTCAACATCTTGTTCCTCTGTCGGAATATACTACACAAACATTATCTTCCTATGCACAAAATCCCGTAAATGGTGATACCACATATGGATATGATTGGATCCATCGTGAAAAATATTATTTTCAGAGAGCTTGATGAAATATTGATTATTAGAGTAGATCACAGTTGGGTCCATTATGTAACCAAACAATCCAACAAGTATCTTTCTCATCCAGATCACCTCAAATGCTATTTGACATGCAACCATGTATTTTTCTTTTTCCGATTTGAGTGTCAAAGATGTTTACTTCCTATTGTACCAAAAAAGTGTTGGAAATACAACACTGAAAATTCCACCTAATGTAATATTTCAGTCTCACGGCCTCCTCGCCCAATCTGCATCTATGAAGCCACACAACTTCACTCCCTCTGCCCATTTGTACCATAGTCCAAACAGGGTAGTCCCTTTGAGACACTATATAACATACTTAGCTTCCCTCCATAATAGTTTGGATGGCGTAACCACAACTTGGCTTAGTTGGTTGAATCCATAGCACATACTTGGTCAGGTGTTCACAACATACATTAGTGAACCCACCAACTATCGATAAATACTAGCATCGACTTCCTCACCTGAATTGGCATGCTCTTTCCTTCAGTTTGTCGCTAGAGGTGTCTACATGGGTTTGCATCTTTCCATGTGGAACCTATTAAGTATCACGTTGAAATACTTTTCATGAGATGAAAATAGTTCCCCATCACCTTGCCATACTTCCAATTCGAGTAAGTTGTGCATGAGACCCATTCCCTTCATTTCAGATTTTATTGCAAGGTCCTCCTTGCAAGATATGATCAACTGCTCATCACTAGTCAAAATCAAGTCATCAACATTTAAGAAAATAACCAATAGTTTACCTTCTACCAAAATAGTATATAGTTTTTCATGTGCTTCACTTCTATTGAATCCCAAACTAGTGAGATAACTATAGATCTTGGTGTACCAAGCACAAGGTGCTTGCTTGAGACTGTACAATTCTCGCTTGAGTCTGCACACATGAGACTCGCGATCAAAATTATTGAAGCCTTTTGGTTGCTCGATATACACCTCTTCCTTAATAACTCCATTGAGGAATGTGGGATTCACATCCATCTGGTGCATCTTCCACCCCATTTGTGCAACCGGAGCAAGGATTGATTTGACGGATGAGTACCTTTCTACAGGAGAAAAGGTATCCTCATAGTAAATCCCCTTAACATGAGAGTAACCACTGGTGAAAAGTTTGGCCTTGAAATTTTATATGCTTTCGTTTATTGCATGCTTCACTTTGAAGATCCATATCAAACCCACAACTTATTTTTCTGTTGCTTTTGGGATCACTTCCCAAAAACTGTTGTTTACAATGGATTCGTACTCCTCTACCATTGCATCAACCCATACAGGTTTATCTACTACATCATCAAAAGAGGATGGCTCATTCTCTACAAGATCTGTCATTATAGCCATGTAGGAAGTGTATCGATCTGGTGACCTTCTCTACCTACATTGATTTGAAGGAGAAACCACATTATCCCTCACATCCTGCATAACTATCTCAACTTACTTGGTTCATTTCCTGCCTTCTCTATATGGTTTTGCTTGAGTCGCTATCTCCACTCTCCTCCTCAATTTGTGGCTGCTCCACAACTTCCAGAGGTTCCTCCTTTGGAGCTAGGAGCTCCTCTTCTAGTGGGATCCGAAGCTCCCTCTCAAGATAGCACTGCATGGATTTGTCTTCATTAAATTTTAAATCCCTTCACACAATTGTTATTCTGAGGGATGGAATGTAGAGACTGTAGTTGTTGGGAGTTTCTGTGTAACCCACAAATATCCCTGTTTTATAGAAATCAAACCTATGGATAAGTATGTTTTCCCTAGGTGTGGTGTTGCACTTAGAACAATAGAAAGAAATATATCTAAAATTTTCCTTAAAAGGAAAATATAAAGGGAGGAAAACCTCCTTGTAATATGTTCACTTTTCCTTGCCTCCCTTCATCGCTTCTATTGCTCTCAATCTAACTAAACTTGCTTGATTGACACCTACAAAGGAAAACAAAAGACAAAAAACAACATAAAGGAAATATGATCTATTCAAGTTAAAAAAACTGGATTGATTAAATTCATAAATAAACATATAACATGATTGACACATGCATTAGGAAAGGAATAAAGGTCTTTATTATGAAGTAGAAGGAAAAGTACAATGAGTTGATCGATTTGATGTCACTCATCCAGCTTTAGTCCCATCCTCATCACACCCAACATCACAATCTAGTAGCATAACGATACACGAAAAATACTTCCAAGAGCTATGATCTCACCAACATAACTCTACTTAACACAAATTATTTCTCTCTCGTGCACTATGATCAGTGCTCTACTTATAAGTAGATGAAGGTAGTTTAACATAAATGAATCATTGAATGGATTTTCCAAAAATGGGTGAAGATGTTTCCTTGTTCATCGGAATAGGAGGATAAGAGGTTTAATGTCTCCATGGTGTCCATATTCGAAGCTATAAGATAAGGTGAAACCTGGAACAACTCCTAGAAGTGACTACTAGAGGTTTAGAAGATTCCTGGAATCCAATAAACAATTCACTCCTAGTCGACCAACACACTCTAAAGTGGGCCTAGATCCTCTGCAACACAACCTTGCATGGGAGTAGATTCTTTACAAAGTAGTTACTGTTGTCTAGGGGTGCATTGATGGATCAATGGGGCACTTCAACTGGCATATAAGAAGTGAAACTCTCCTGAAGGAAAGCCACCAATGGATTGACTTTTTTAGGGCATGTAGCAACTAATTTAGAGTATGATAGACCCTAATGGATACTGATATGTGTTTTGGGATGATGCCAAAATTGACCTGTAACAACTGCCTCCTAAGGCATGAAGTCAAAAAAGATAATGTTGATTGATCTCTTTACGATGTGAAGAGGATAATCTCAAGAAAATGGTGACCTACATCAATTACAATACATTACATCATGATATCTGTGATCTTGGACATGAATTGCTGAGGGAGGCATACCCATACTCAACACATAAACTATCATAAAATCAAAACGTCGTCTAGAGATATAGTTCTTATTCTAACACTTGCTAGTTTTTCCATATTTTCATATTGATCATACGAAAAGTGAAGTTGAAATGATAGATAATTCAAATATTTAACTCAAGCTATTGTAGTAAATGTCATACCTTGTCTCTCTTGCACCCACTATTAATAGTATCTTTCTCCAAAGTCAAAATTATGACTTATGGAGTGTTAAACCCCAAGTAAGTTTCAATGGTAGTTGTTGTATGTTACCTCATTTGAATGCAAAGAGACTAACAATGTTGAATGATGGAAAATGGAAAAAAAAAAAAAAATCAATTACATTTGACAGTTTCAAGAAGAAAACATTTTAATTTTTTAAGATGACTACTCAAGTGTTTTATTTCTAGTTGAATTATTGTAACAAAAAAATACACACACATCACCAATCATTTTTTTTGTCCTTGCACTTAAATAAATGAACATTATTAATATAAATAATTTGAAAATAATGTACATCATACATCCAGTTACATCAAATCAGAAATCAACATCTACATCAAACTCAATGTACCCGTGGCAAGCAATTAATAGGATTAGAAAACATGTACACTAAAATTAATGCATCTAGTGCAAGCAATCAAATAGGATTATAAATAAATATCTACCCTAAAATAAATGCATCTAGTGTAGACAATCCAACAGGATTAGAAATAAAAAAACTAGGCTGAAATCAATACATCTAATGTAATCAATCAAATGGGATTAGGAATCAATATCTAAACTAGAATCAATGCATATATTTTAGTGAAAAACCAAAATATTTATTTCTTTCTAAACAAAACTTATTTTAACTTTTCTAAAATCCTTAATTAATCTTCTTCTATGGTTAATAATGTTCAATATTATATAATACTATATAATATCTATATTTTTCTCTATGTGTCTCAATTTTCTTCCTTTTCTCCCCACCCCCCCCCCCCCATCTTTGCATCTATCTCCATCCATATCTTTGTCCTTCCATCTCTGTGTCTATCTCCCTCTCTCTCTCAACCCCTCCCTTTCTACCACATATCTCTCACTCTCTTCCCCTACCTCTCTCACCCATCTTTCTCTCTCTCTCTCTCTCTCTCTCTCTCTCTCTCTCTCTCCCTATATCTCTCTCTCTCCACCTAACTTAGACACACACTCTCTCTCTGTATATTGGCTCCCATTATCCTCTCTCCCTCACTCTTAAGTCCTTCCCATTCTCCTCTCTCCCTCACGCTCTCTCCATATCTTCCTTGTCACTCCCTCCCTCTCTTTCCACCTTTCTCTATCTATGTCTTTCTTCTTCCCTCCCTCTCTTCCAACTCCATCTCTCCTTCCCTCCCTCCCTCCCTATCTCCTTATTTATCTCAATTCCTCTTTATATTACTTTCTCTCCTACCTCTCTTTGTATCCCCCCCCCCATCACTTCCTCTCTTTCTATATAACTATCTCACTAACTCCATCCCTCTCTCCTTTCCTCTCTCCCACATCCATCCATGTATCTCCCTCTTTGTCTCTCTCACTATATCCCTCCCTCTGTCCTTCCCTCTCTCCGACTCTCTCCCCACCCCATCTATGTATATTCCTCTCTCTCTCTCTCTCTCTCTCTCTCTCTCTCTCTCTCTCCATGTTTGAATCTCCCTCTCTCACTCTCTCTTCATCCAAATCCATCTTATATCCCTTTCTTCATATATCTATAGGCTCTAATAGGCCCAATTAAGAGACAAAGAGGCTATCCCCTCTTTTTCATTAGATTTCAAATGCCTTGAGACTAGCCCCTCTTTGTCTATATGATTTTCTAAATGAAACATATTGACATATGAAATGAAGTCAAGATCTAAAGTGGATTCAGAGTAGGATGAGTCTTCAGGATGTGGATATGGTGGGTTTGACTCATCTAAATTCGTGACTAAAAAATACTCTTCATTTTTTGGGGGCTGATCTACTTGATCCCATTTAGTTGGATCATAAATATTAGAAAAAAATTGTCAAACAAATTATTTTGGAAAGGAGTTTTTCCCTTAAAAGGACATTTTCTAGCCCACTGACCCAAATTCTTGCAAATGAAAAAGGTTCCTGATTGTGCTCTTTGGGTGACTTATTTCCTTCTCTTGAAGTATCATTTTCTTGGTCTTTGAAACCTTTGTCTTCTAGGGTAAAACCTTCTTGGTTGGCTTTTCTTTGTGCATCTTTAACATTGGAAATCACTTCCACATTGTCCTTTGCTACCATTCTTATTTTTTCATCTGCAGCAAAAATGATAAGTTTTAGCATAGATATCACTGACACTTGCATTTAAACCAAGTTGTTTCTTTACTGATTTGGTTGTCTTTTTTCGGAGGTATTCTTTTTTATGAGTAAATACGATTTTTTCATGGATTCACGCAAGAGAAATATTTTCAATATCTATATTTTCAGCTTCAAATATAGCCCTAACAAGATGTGGGATTCTACCAGTCATTGAAGACAAATATTTTCTCAAATAAGTTGTATTTTTTGGGTCTCTTGCCTTATAAATAAGATCCCACATTGTGCATAAAAACTCAGGAAGTTCTTTTATATCATAAATTCTTTGGCAAATGGACATATCTTCATAATGATGACCATCAACCTTAATTTCTCCATAAAAATAATGGAGAAATTCCTGAAAAGATTAGTGATTGGCTTATCACTATTCATAATATTGAGTTTGTGAGATTGATTCATTCTAGACCACCATAATTCTAAGTTCCCTTGGAAACCCAAAGTTATCCTTAAAGGTAATCTGACCATGAGACTTTGTTTTTGTAAATGGACTTTTGAGTGCTTTCCCATGCACTCCAAGTATCGTTGCCATGAGGATTCCATTTTTATATTTGTAGTTCAGATTTTTCATTGGATCTTGGTCGATGTTAGCTCGACTAGGAGTAGGGAACTCATCAGTGTTTGAAGGATCATATCGAGTTTTTATAAGAGAACCATACTTGGCATTACACCATTTTTCCCATGTAGATTCAAAATATCGGTTTGGTTTATCGCTATCTTCACTCCTGGGTATTTTGCTGGATCATTCGCCTCATTATTTTACCATTTTTTATTTCAACTATGTTCTGTGGTGGCAGATCCAATATTGGGATCTGTGATTGAGCTAGAGCCAATTTTTATATAGAAAATGAGATAAAATTTTGAAATTGAAAATTGATGGGATTATGTACATAAATATTTGAGTAGTAGTGGAGTATTTTTCTCCTCTGGGTTCCTTTTTTTTAGTTGGAATGTCTTGCTATAAAATTCTGTTGTAGTAAGTGATTCTTCTAAATTTAGATTTTCTTTTTCCATACTCAGCTTTAAATCTACTACTACTTTGATAATTTTCTCTAGCTTCATATTTACAATTTTAACTTATCAAACTACTCAGAAGATTTTTGACTCAAATCATCTAAAACAGAATGGAGTCCTGACACATGGGATTGTACTTTAAGAACTTCTTGTGATGGGTCATCTAGAGTTTGTGCTACACATGTCAGATGATAATATTTATAGTTATTATTCCTTATAATGTCTTAGAGCTTATCATCCAATAATTTCCTATATTGTAGGAAATCCACATTAGCTACAACATTCCCATCTTTAAATTTTTGTACAAAATTTCTAGGAGAAAGTCTCCTTTCTAGTAGTATATGCTTCTCTAGATCATCCCTTGCCTTTTCTCTAGGTAGTGTGTATCTCATGAGCTTAATTTCTCTCAGAGAGGCAATACGTAGACATTTCTGACACTCTGCATGTTGGCCTAAATGTTCCTATTTCAAGGGATACTGAGGTCTCTAGAGGACTTGAAATATTTTATTAGAACTTGGAATTCTAGAGGAAATATAGGATTTTCATTGAGAGGAGGATCTGTATTTGTGTTTTTCCATATTCCTATTGAGGTCTGAACTATCATGGCTTCTGAGAGAGGGACTTTTGACAGGGATTTTGGGTACTGTAATGTCATTCCTTAGTCTACTAACTAGTCCTCTACTTGACTCGAAAATAGATAATATTTTAGGTTTTGGAGTTAGAAAATACCTTTGAGGAAATCGATAGTATTTCGCAGTCCACTCATCAGGAATTGGTAATTGGGAAAACCCTATTGTGATAGGAGTAACACTACCAAGTCCAACCTCCACTCCTTCTACTATGGATATCTAAGTAAGCTGAGCATTGAGAGCTAGGAGAGTTGTGGAGGCAAATCTTACAAAAATAGTGGAATGTAAGTAAGAAATATTTAATTGCCCAGACATATAAAAAAAATAAAAATGGATGTAGGATTGAAGAAGTTCATTAATATGGGGGTCAGTTAATGAAAATTGGTATTGTGGGATGATAAATGATAGCTCTAATACCAATTTATAGACTTTTCAAAATCTTACTCAAAGGAATGGATCGAACTTAAAAAAGTCTCAGAATAAATACTCCCTAAGATTCCCGTCACTTTAGGTTCACATATTCATCAAGTGCACATGCGCAGTCTTGTCGAACTTGGACTTAAAGAAATAATCACACAAAGCTTTAGAGAGAGAGATCGGAATAACCACACAGACTTGAATGACCCTAACGGTGATACATATTCCTTATTTATAGGATTTTGAGAGAGCATCAAGAATCCTCTCGAAATATAAACTCTCTGCATAAAATGTACAAACTATAGATCTTGAAGCTAGATTTTATGTAGATTCTCTGAAATGTGGGTCAAATCACACCAAAAGTTTAAGAAGGGCTCTGAGTTTCAGATATTCTTTTGGAAAGTTAACATAATATTTTACTTTGGAGGACAAACCTCTCCACTTAGTCACTTTAAACTCTTCTAATATTTGCACAATGGATATTTTATCGAAATCCCACGATACTGGTCAGACTCACTATCAGGTGACTAGACATGAAATACTACTCATTATGATTCTTTACAAATATCCTGTCAGTTGCTTGGATATCCATAATTATCATTGTCACTTGAGTGATAGAAATGTTGCAGACTTGGTGACAAATGTGCTTCTACATGTGGTGAAGTGATATTATTGCATGGAAAGAAAGGAGATCCATACATGCTAGGTACTCTCTTGTCTGCAGGATTACAAAGTGACTCAAATAATTGAGATATTTCCTTATATATGGGTTTCTCTAGTGGCTGAATATTATGCACTTTAACTGTGCTGAACAAATGTTCTATATAGAAGAAAAATCATGCCTTAGACTGAGTTGTTTTTCTGATGTCTTCTCGGAGGTAATAAATAAATTCATTTTTTTATGGTTCAAAATATTCCTTCCCTTGGGCACCAATCATGTAGCAATATTTTGAACCAAGGTAAAGAGAGGCTGGAGGGATTACTCATAGAGATACATTAAAAAATCAACTGAACACTTTTGAAATATTTGGTGTATATAAGGATATTACAATAGTCTGCATAGCTCAACCATGTCTCATACAGAAAAATATATCTTTATCCTGCAACAGGTACAAATCTAATGGTCCCTTGAAACATTTTGGGAGAATCTATGAAATAAATAAGATTACTTACATTATTATGGCTACTATTAATCCATTTTTCAAGAATGAATACATATGCAGGACTCTCCTTGACCCAATGTATGAGACACTGAAAACAAGATGACATATGAAAATATTTACATATCAAAACCCACTGAAAACCCTCTGGAGTAGGGGGGGGCGATGATGAAGTTGAAGATGATGGACAACTAAGCATCTTGATTTCTTTTGGAGTTTCTCCTCTTGTAGGAAAATATGCTAAGAAATTATCTTCTCTTTTTATATTCAATTTCAAAGTTGAATCCAACCAACCATAGGCTCTATCTTAGTATCCTATTTTTTCCTTGTTCTAACAAATCTTCTAGTTCTAAGCATCCTAGCCATATGTTGTAGGTCTGTTCTTATAAGAAATATTAATAGCTTTAGGAATAACCTGAATCTTTTGATTCCATCTTTTAGAGCAAGAATTTATTTATGAGAAGATGGATACCTGAGTTTAGTGTCAATGAAACATCTTGATGCATATGAGAAAAATTCTTCCCTTCTTGCATGCTTTTTCATCAAAACTCTTGCCCATACTTCATTGAATTCACATGTATCTAAAATGTAAGGCAATTCATGTCATGAAAGAACCAAAATTGGAAAAATTTGGACCTTTTGTTTGATAATTTGAACAACAGTCATCATAGATGCCGACCATTCTATTCCTCTGAGCCTCTTCTGTAGGACCTTGACATATTTGGTTTGATTTTCATAAAAGTTTCGAATGTAATTTAGGCTTCCAAATAAACTCTGCAATTTCATGCAGTCATAAATGGCATCTGGAAATTATGTTAAACATTTCAACACATGTTCTTGTAATTCAAATTTTCCTTGGAATAGGATTAGTCCTAAATATTCAATTCTAGTTTTTGAAAACTCAAGATTAGGCTTATTGAGGTCTAGCCCATGTTTACAAATCTTGTGGTGAACTATCTCCAAGTGATTTATGCATTCTTTTAAATTAAAAGAACAAATTAGTAAATCATTAATATAAATAATAACAAAGTTCAAATCTCCAAAAATGTTTCTATACCAAAAATTCAATCTGTAAGTGGTATAGGGGAGCCTTGGGCTTTGCTTCATTTGGTTTGTTTTAGTCATGATGGATTATGTGATGCTCCAGATGTGAGAAGTATTCCAACGGAGACATGTTCTATAATTATAGTATTTTAAATCTGAATATAATTTAAAAATGCAAATTTTCTCCACCAAAAGGATATGATGTGTCCTATTTGTTTTTTAATCCCTTATTAATACTTGGGCATGTTGATTTATAAACATAAATTCATATAAAAATTTCAATCCATCAAAATACTTTTAAACACAACCATTGAAAACTAAGCATATATCACACCGAAAGACCTATGTTGAGAGAAAATTAAAACATGTCGGCTATAAATATACATAAATTCAACAATAAAACTAGGGATTCACACAAATCTCATTTTGTTTTTTATGAAATGGAATGAGTAGAATAAGAGAACTTGTCATTTTGGATGCCCCTTTTCTGTAGCTATGATAAATCTTGCTTCAAGACAGTCGATCAACTCAACTAATGTTATTTTGAGAGGTTCAAAGACCACATAGGCAAGAAAATTCCAAACTCTCGTTCAGTGGTATATTATCTAAGTCTTTCCAATGGTTGATCTTCCAATATCCTAACACCTAATAGTCTATCACCTACATCATTAGAAGTCTAGATGCCACTTAGCCACCACCTTATCATCGCTACACCCAAAAATCCAGGTCATTTTTCCAAGCCACCTTACCATTTTCCCTATTATTGGTATGATATTTTCTTCCTATATCAAAAAATGTATAATTTTTTTCTATATTATGCCAAGTGAATATCTATTGGTAACCCTATCTATAATCCCTTATATTACAATAAGAGGGTAACATATTTATAATACAAAACTTATAACATTTCGTCAACTATTTTGATAGGTTATCAAACACTATAAACTACAATCATAACTATAATTTTTAATTTGCATAATATATTTTAAATAAATTTTATATTTCTTTTCAAAAAAAAGTATCATGAAACACATAAACTAGCATACACTTTCTTTTCCAAAATGAAGTTGGACAATTTGTTCAATAAAATGATGTAGCATAAACTCATAGCAAAGTTATATAAGAAATGAATTCTTGCATATATTTTTCTTATAAAAAACAATATCTTGACTATATCTAAGGCTACAAGTTGGGGGGGGGGGGGGGGGGGGATTTTAGTACAAATATACTTTGAAATATCAAATAGTATACAATTGATAGAAGTGGCCTAATTCCTTCTAAAATTTAAAATACATATATGTTTATGGATCAGAGGGAGAGTTATTGAGTTGTTGTTTCCTTTCTTAATACTACTAATCCCTCATGTTCATTATTTCTAGCAATGAATCTTGCCCATCCACTTGATTTGAATGGATATATTCCTTAGTTTTCATGTATAGTTGAGTTAGGGGCCTGATTACTGATGAGGGCCATCATTAGGTATATTTTAAGGAGTTAAAATGTCACATTTTAGCTTAATTACTCTCTCTCACACACACATTTAATTAAATTTTGTCATATTTTTCTAGTGAGAATGGTGTAAAAAGGGTTGTCATGATTTAAGGCCTAATATGGTTTAAATGCAAGAAAATGAATGGAATAATTCCATTTTTTAGTGGGATTCCATGTCAGGGCTCCGAGTAGACAACGAGGAGAAACCGTAGGGAGGTTGAGCACATTATTAACTCCTAAAAGAAACCAATATATCTTCAAGATCCTCCTCCAACAGCTTTAAGTCAGAGGCAGCCGAGCAAGGGAATTATAATAAGGAGCCAAGCTCCACTTCTCTCAAGTTCCATGGGAAAAAGACCTACTTTTTAAGGAGTTGTTGGTAGGTACCCTCTAGCATAATAGAAAAGAGAAATATCTCATTAGGATTCATAATTTATATGCAGCAAGATCACTCTTGGTGTTATATAAGATATTTTTGACTTTCATTGTTCATGTAAAAGACTGCTTATGAAATAAGATGAGCATTTGTGTAATATTCCAAATTAGGAAAAATAGGAATATAGCATATAAGACTGGAAAAATGAAGTAAAATAACAATACATCAATAGGAGCAGATCATATATCCATTTTATTTCACATTATAGAAGAGAAATGAGTACAAGATATTGAGGAAAAGACACACAAGCTGGGAAAAACAAGCCTCAAATGACCCAGTACATGAAATATGAAATGTTGTTGCTACATAAAATGCCAGATAACATATGACTCCATATTTTTATGGAGAATAACTGTAGGATGAAACTAAAGATACAAATAACTATTGATATAATTCTTAGAAAATGTTGGGATCAAAGATCTAGGCTTTCTAGCAACTTTCCAAGACAACCCAGAAGGGGTTTCCAAAAATACACCATATTAAAGTTGTAGCCCTAGGGCTGAATAATGCACTGCAACAGTGAAAATGATAGGAGGTGGTTGATATGACATAAAAACGGTTGATATTCCTCCAATATATCTTCCGAATGAAGGGTTGCTCTCCTCACTGGAAAACCAACTCACAAACTTGGGCACTAAGCCCTCCACTGCAACTTCCCTGCAAAATAACGCAGTTTCTGAAGGAGATTGCACTGTAGAAGATGACCGAAGATTGGCTTGATTCTGGATGGTGGAAATGAAGCTCAAGGAACCTCCCAATCGGTCTCCCGAATGAAGGGTTTCTCCCCTCAATGGAAGATAAGCTCACCAACTTGGGTAATTGACACTCCACTGCAGCTACCCTACAAAATAACGTAATTCCTGAAGGAGACCGTGATGCTAATGAAGGGGGAATATTGGCCTGATGCATGATAGTGGATTGAAGCTCAAATAAACCTCTCCTGATTGGGCACTTGAGGTCCCCCGAGGATGAGGGTGGGATTTCTGCTTGGAAACACCCTTGTGCTAAACAACACAACAGACTTCGCTAAACATCTGAAGTATGCAAAAATTCATAAAATAGCAAACATAAAAAATATTTAGAATGCCTTATATGTCTTCCATCCCCTTCCTTATATGCTTTGCGAGCATCCTCACCCTTGGTCCCACTCATTAAAGATGCTACTCTCATGGAGACTCCCTCCCACTAATACTACGTTGTCCCTCAATAACTCTCCACTACCTCCATACCAACGCTGTTGATTTGGTTAAGCTTGACACCATCCACATGAATAAACCTCTTTTCACACCTAAGAGTGCTTTATTAAAATTATAAGATGATCCACATTCACCTTATAAGTGGTTTTGTTCCTACTAAAGATATTTTTGGATATCCCTACCCTCTTATTCATCTATCTGAATGACAAAAGAAAAAATTAATATTCTAACTATCTGAAAGCTGATTAGGAATATTACAGTCCTCCCCTCCCAAATTTTTCTTGTCCTCAAGAAACTGCAAGGATGACTGCTGCAAAATCTCCTCTCTTTCCCCTGTGACATCCTCATCTAATAAACTCCTCCACTGAATTAGATGTTCTCCTATCAATATTCCCCTTAGCTGCTCCTCCCAGGTGTCCAAGTTAGCCTTTGGTGATAAAAAAAAAGGCTCACATCATAAAGAATGGGGAGATCCATGGTGGAAACTATCTACAGTCTAATTTCCTCATTGAGGCATGGAGCATAAAAAAATTTAGAGTTCTTACTCCTGATGAGAAATGCCAACCCATGTGCTACTCCTCCAACAAGATGGATCACCATGTGTGGCCCATAGAGAAACTCCTCAATCTCCTTCTTCTGCAAGATGAATGGCCTATATGGCTGAAAGTAGAGATAGACCACGGTGTCTACCCTATGATGTCTCTCCTCCCATCCATTATCTATGTAGAAACCTTACTGATCTTGGGATGTAGGAATGTTGTCCTCAAGAGACTGGAATACATCTTAACCCTCTAGGGTCCAATATTTGGTTCCAAGAACCTTGATTACCGCAAGCATCCTAACAATAGTGACTAAAAAATCATCAAAATATGGAATAAAAAATAGAGATACATTGAATGCCATATGAAATACTGGATGGTGATAATAGTCCCTCAAGTGAAACCAGCACAGTTCTGCTCCTTACAGCCATAGAACACATTTTCGTAAGTAGCTTCCTAGCCACTTGCTTGCTTACCCTATCTTCTCATCTGCGTTGGGTAGTAACTGATGTTTGGTGTCAATTGAGTACACCCCAAACAAGAAAACATCTTCCCAAAACCTTCTAGGAAGTGGCCATCCCCATCACTGATTGTGGCTCCAAGAAGACCATTAAGTCTAAAGAGAGGCTTGCCCTCTTGTGGAGCAATGCACTGTAAATAAATTGCAAAGGAAATCAAATAATTTGTTAGTTGATCAATAAGTACAAAGACACAACCCTTACCATGTACTATTGGCAAGCTGGTGATGAGGTCCACAGATGAGCTATCCCATCTCTCTACAGGAAAGGTATGTGGCTGTAAAAACATTGCAGGGTGGTTTTTTTCCTCATCATTCTTCAATAAAATCACACATCTCTTGATATGGTGGAGCACATCCTTCTTGAGACCCTCCCATGAGAATCTCTCCCCAATGGCCTGATATGTCCCAATGAAATCTTAGTGACCGGAAAGGAGTGAATCATGTGCTACATGTAGAATCTTCTTCTTGAGCTTAGAATCCCTAGTTAAGAAGACCTGATCCTGGTAATAGATGAATCCATCCATCACTTTATACCTATCATATGTCACCTATCCATGAAGCACTTCACATGTGTAGTGATTCTTGGAATACTCCACCAATAGTTGGGACTCCCAATGTGGATCTATACCCCTCAATGATAGCATTGTTGGCTCTTGTAATAAGGCACCTGTTACCTCATAGTTCCCCTCTTTGACATGATCAATGCCAAAGTCATATGCCAGAGTATTACTCTCCCACTTTTTCTAACTCCCTTGCAGCTTCTTTTTCTTAGGAAAAGATTGAATTTTGTGGTGGTCAATCTTCACTTGGAAGCTATTACCCATCCAAAACTTCCTGAGTTTGGCCAATCCATGCATGAATGCCAACAAACCCTTTCCATATATGGAATACTCCCTCCTATGTGGAAGTCTCTTCTTACTCTCAAAGGCTATGGAGTAACCCCTCTGCACCATGATTGTGCCATCACCCACTCCTGAAACATCTCCTCTCAGCGCAAGAGACTTGGTGAGAGTTGGTCATACCAATACTAGGAAAATGTCCATCTCCTCCTTGAGCCTACCAAAGACCCTTTTTGCTGTGCTAGACTCACCCAAGTCTCCCTTCTTTGCCATATCTATGAATGGTGCAACACTTTGTGAGAACTATTTATCAAACTCTCGGTTCAGGGGCCTTCCTGGTGGCATGCCTCCAAATAATATAACATCATGGTTCAGAGTCAACTGCATATCTGAGTGAACTAATATGTCCCTACTCCCACTATGCAAATCAGGATCCATCTTATGTGCAGAGGCTTCCTGAGGTGGATAAGTGTGCATGCCTCTAATCATCTGATTCTTACCACTCTTCTTATCTACCCATTCCATCTGCAAGGTCTCCTAATATGTGGTGACCTTCCCTAATGTAATCAACCACCGTGCACCCAATATCATATTAGTTTCATGAATGTCTACCAAAAATAAGTGATCAGTAAAATTGTATGTCCCCAAGTTTACAAACAATTCCGGGACATATTTCATACATGGCATGGTTCTAGGTCCTGGAACAAAAACTGAGAATCCCTCAAAATCATCAGTGAGTATTTCTCTCCTTTGTCCTAACTGAGCATCAATAAAGTTGTGGGTAGCCACACTGTCAATCAACACTGATACACTCTGATACTGAATTTTACCTCAGACTCTTAAAGTCAGATACTTAGTTACTCCCCGCAAAGATGCAAGGGCCCCTCCAATGGGAGTAAATGCCCCATTCCCACCTCCTGGTGGTGGTGGATCTTCCATTGCTATCATAGCATTTTTATATCCTTCTTGATCCTCTTATTCCTCCTCCTTACTATCATAGAATACCTATATATAGTGTGCCTTCCATGTAGCACACAAATGCCCTGGTGCCCATGGTTCTTGGCATGTGAAGCAAAGCTTCCTCCTCCTCATGTGTCTTCGGATATCATCACTAAGAGGCCCTTTTTTCTCGTTCTCCTTGGGAGGAAGAACCTTCACATCTTTCCCTTTTGACTGAAAGTTGGGCCTTGGCTAAAATGGAGCTCTTGCTCTTGGAAAAACATCCTCTAAATCTCTATCCATCTCAATATCATCTTGGGGTGTAGTTGGCTTAGTGGATTTTACCAACCCATGTAGAGGCTATGCTAGCCCATCAATGAACATATAGAACCTCCTAGCTACAGAAAAATCTGGAACCATGAAAGAAAGTTTTAGAAATTTAGATATACAGGTCTTTGGATTACTTAACTGCTTGAGCTTGGTTAGCTCAATAAAAGGTGCTTCTGGGTCTTTTCAGTCAAACCTCTCCACTAACTCTGGGTGAACTCTGAATATGCAGTCACATTGGCATGCCCCAATGTAGAAAGACCATGAAACCACCAATCATGTGCCTCACCTTCAAGGTGCAGCACTACTATTTTAATGGATTCAATCTCTGGTACTTGGTTCAACTGAAAATAGATATCTAGTTTCTCCACCAAAGACTTGGCTGTGTACTTGGATGACCCATTAAAATCAGGTAGAAAACATCAACCCATAGTACACTGCAGATCATTGTTCTGCATGTACCCTCCACTTATATTGTTATTCTGGTTTCTCCTTTTGTCCTTGATTTTAAAAAACTCTTGAAAGTTCAGGTTATCTTTGAATCTCTGAGATTGAGACTCATACTCTAGAAAATAGTCTTCAAGAGTCTCTTGTTCTTGGGGTCCTCCACCTCCATTTCCCACTACTAGGAATGTAGGCATAGTGGAATGTTGGAAAACTTGCTACCTCACTGGTTTTTCATACCAGTGATGTGAATGATGGATCTTTCTCCATGTTGAAACCCTCTAGGGGATTCTTTATGTCTCTCCATCCTCATCTCCTTGATTTCTCGGGCAATATCCTACATGGTTTGGAGAAGAAGCTTGGGAAACTCCTTTTCATCCATCTCTCCTGATACTGGAGTTCTTCCTTTGTCCTCTTTGTTACATGTATAATCATATCTCTAGTTTCTATTAAGATGTCGCTTCTCCCTTTATGTGAGAGGCTCTTCTTCTTATGATTACATAGTTGTTGTACTACACAGGCTGAGTCAAGATTATGCTCTGATACCACTTTAATATTTCAAATTAGGAAAAATAGGATTATAGAATATGAGATTGGAAAAATGCATTAAAATAATAATACATCAATAGGATAAGATCACAGAGCCATTTTATTTCACATTATCGCATAGAAATGAGTACAAGATCTTGAGGAAAATACATTGAAGCTAGGCAAAACAAGCCTCAAATGACCCAGTACATGAAATATGAAATGTTGTTGCTACATAAAATGTCGGAGAACATATGACTGTGCAGTCCTATGGAGATTAAATGAAGGATGAAACTGAATATACAAATAACTACTGATATAATTCTTAGAAAATGTCGGGATCAAATATCTAGGCTTTCTAACACCTTACCAAGACAACCCAGAAGGGGTTTCCAGAAATACACCGTATGAAAGTTGCAACACCAGGGCTTAATAATGCATTGAAAATGTGAAAATGATAGGAGGTGGATAATCTGATATAAAAATGGCTGATACTCCTCCAATATATCTTCCGGATGAAGGGTTTCTCCCCTCACTGGAAAACCAACTCACAAACTTGGGTACTAAGCCCTCCACTACAAATTCCCTGCAAAATAACACAGTTTCTAAAGGATACTGTGCTATTGAAGATGGCTAAAGATTGGCCATATTCCGGATGGTGGAAATGAAGCTCAAGGAACCTCCCAATAGGTCTCTTAGATGAAGGGATGCTCCCCTCACTGGAAGATAGGCTCACCAACTTGGGTACTTGACCCTCTACTCCAACTACCCTACAAAATAACACTATTCCTAAAGAAGACTATGCTAATAATGAAGGGGGAAGATTGGCCTGATTCCAAATAGTGGAATGAAGCTCAAAGAAACCTCTCCTGAGTGGGCACTCGAAGTCCCCTGAGGATGAGGGTGGGATTTCCGCTCGGAAACAACCTTGTGCTAAACAACACAACAGACTCTGGTAAACAGCTAAAGCGTGCAGAAAGTCATAAAATAAAAATAAAAAATAATAATAAGAATTCCTTCTATGGTTTCCATCCCCTTCCTTATATTCTTTGTGAGCCTCGTCACCTTTGGTCCCACTCATTAAATATGCTACTCTCATGGAGACTCCCTCCCACTAATATTGTGTTGTCCCTCTATAACCCTCCACTACCTCCATACCAGCGTTGTTGATTTGGTCAAACTTGATCCCATCCAGATGCTTCAACCTATATTCACAACTAAGAGTGATTTATGCAACTGATAAGATGATCCACATTCACATTAGAAGTGGTTTTATTCATACTAAATATATTTATGGGTCTCCCCACCCTCTTATTCATATATCTAAATGACAAAAGAAAAAATTAATATTCCAGCTAGCTAAAAGTTGATTAGGAAAATTACAATTTGGTTTATTTTCCACTTACTTGATTTTAGGGAGTTGAGCTTGTGGGTTAGGGCCCAATCCATTGGCTTTAGTCTCTCTTGTTTACATGTGTGCCTTTTCTTTATTATTTAGTAGTTTATTTCTTCCATTTCATTGTTGGTATCATATAAAATATTAAAATGGTGTTGCTAACCCTCCCTCTTTCAACTCTTCCATTGGAGCTTGAGGAGGAAGGTATTCCACTACATACCAAATATATTTTTAGTTTATGACTTCTTGGAAAAATTAGGATAATTTTTATTTTTCTTATTATGAATATGTTGTAGGTTCAAATGTATATTTATGTTTCAAATTCATAGGTATATCTAATCAAATTCAACTCATCCTTTCCACCATTTATATGATAAGTTTGTTGATGATGAAATTCATGAGTATATGTCTTGTTTGCAGGTTTGGATATAGAAGTAGAGAAGGATCCCTTCAGCACATCATCTTGAGTTTCTACCCTCCATCAGATACCTGCTATTCAAGTCACCCACAACCTTGTTTTGAGGTCATCATAACACCACTGAGAGCAACCCTTTGGTTACAAGATAGGCCTTTTGAAATCTTTGAGCTTGGTCCAATTAGTTTTTAATCCTCCATGCACTTGGATCCACCTTTCCCTCACCTTCTGTAACCTTCTTTCAATCATTTCTAGCCTCCAAACCCTCTTGATGTGTTTCTTGTAGAATTTCAGGGCATCATGTAGCAAAATAACTAATCCACCTAACCTAAGCATAGAAAAGCCACCAGGAGAACTCCAGCCTTGAATCTTTGGTTTAGGGACACCCTTAGACCACCCAAGCACCTTCATCTTTTGCTACAAAACAAAGAAATTGCAAAGTGTGATTAGTCCATCATAAAATGCATCATTAACACTATTTGCCTCTCACCACACTCAACATGGAGAATTGATCCCTATAAAGAAATCACAGGGCAGAGGTGTGAATGTTTAAGGTGAAGACCAAGCACTTCAAGTTTGGGTTGGGCGGAAAGCCCCACATTCAAAAGAGAAAAGTGCCACGATCAATGTATTATGATTCAAAGTTGGGTTAATTTCCGCATCCCACAAACCATTACATATACTATATATTACATATAATATGTGTAATATCATTCATTTCTCTTAACTCTTTACCGCAATCGCACTTCACTCCATGCAGATCATAACATTCGCCTTTCACTTCTTATCACTAAACATCCCTGCTTGCAATCTGTGATGTGCAGGTGGTCCCACGTCCACCATGCCACATCATTTACCCACTCACCACTCATCACTCCCCACAATATATACCTCTTACCTTCCATTGCTGACAAATGTAGGTTTTAACCCTGTATAGAAATTATCTGCAAAAGAATCTTAAAAATAGAAAACAAACAATAGTGAGAGCATAAAAAATAAAATAGATATACATAGAGATTTTCCCTTAGATCCCAAATCGGGATGACACGTTTGATTTTTCATTATATTCCTTTTAGTGTTACAACACATATATATACATGTCGAAGCATACATAAACCCCAATCCATTAACCCTGAATTAGAACATAACCGTAGTTCCCTTGAATGGATCTACAAAATACCAGGGGTCGAAAACCATCATGCCCCAAAACCATGTGCAAACCCATGCACAAAACCATGGGCGGGTCTGCCTACACACATACCCAACATTCTCCCACTTGTTGTTTTCATTCCGCAGGGGGCCAAGAGCGAGCTTCATCATTATCCCAGCTCTATAACACCCATTGTTTCTCTACACCAAGAGAACTTCTGAGTGCTTACAGACTTCATCAATGCATCTGTAACATTCTTCAAAGTGTCCACCTTTACCAGCAACGCCCTTTTATCCTCAACCATATCTCTCACAAAGTGATATTGACCATCAATGTGCTTTGTCTTTAAATGATAAGCAAGGTTCTTAGCCAAGAAAATTGCACTTTGGCTATCACAGTCTATCCTTATAGCCCGCTGCACCAACCCCATACTTAAACACAATCTCTGTAACCAAACTTCTTTCTTGCTTGCATGAGTGGCTGCCATGTATTCTGCCTCTGTAGTTGAAAGAGCCACTATAGACAGTATTTTACTCATCCAACTGACTGCACCTCCAAATAGGCTAAACACATACCCACTTGTAGATCTCATTTGGTCCAGATCTCTAGCCCAGTCAGCATCAAAAAAACCACAGATGTCCAAAACTCTGTCCAATCCTGGTCTTCCCTGGTAGCACAAGCCATAATCACTAGTGCCACACAAATATCTAAAAACCCGCCTCACTGCTGTCCAATGTTCCTTCCCTGTGTTTGACATAAACCTGCTCAATACTCCCACTACATGTGCAATGTATGGTCTAGTACCTAGTACAGACCATTGCATACATCAGGCTACCCACTCCACTTGCATATGGAACACAGGACATATCCTCCTCTTCTTCTTGTGTCTTGTGACACTGTTCAGTAGATAGCTTTACACCTATAGGAATAGGAACATTCATAGGTTTACTATCCTGCATATTGAACCTCTGCAATATAGTCTCAACATACTTCCTCTGGTTTAACCAGAGCTTCCTCTTTGCTCGATCTCTCTTAATTTCCATGCCCAAAATATAGTTTGCAGCACCAAGATCCTTCATGTCGAATTTGGAGAATAGTTGGGTCTTCAAATATTGGATAATTTCTTTGTCATTTCCAATCAACAACATATCATCCACTTACAACACCAAATAAATAACATGGTCACCAATTAATTTAAAATAAACATAGTGATCCTCGTTGCTTTTGGTGAAGCCATCTCCCTGTATTTAGGTATCAAATTTCTGATACCACGTCCTTGGTGACTATTTTAACCCATAAAAATACTTCTTTAACCTGCATACTAGTTCTTTCTTCCCCTTCACCATAAAGCCTTCAGGTTGTATCATGTAAATCTCCTCTTCCAGATCCCCATGAAGAAATGTTGTCTTCACATCCATCTGTTCTACCTCAAAATCAAATGCAGCAGCAATAGATAAAAGTAATCTAATAGAAGTAATTTTGGCAACAGGAGAAAAAATATCACCAAAATCAATTCTCAGCACTTGGGAATAACCCTTTTCTACCAACCGAGCTTTGTATTTCTCCACGTTTCCTTCTACATTCATCTTCTTCTTAAACACCCATTTTCTCCCGATGGGCATCCTTCCAGACGGCAACTCCACTAGATCCCATCCCTCATTTTTATGCAAGGATGCCATTTCATCAACCATGACCTCCTTCCAGATTTTTCCATTCTCTAAATCTGCTACCTCCCTGATGGTTCTGGGATCATCATCAGTTATAGTTAAAGAAAAATTTGAACAAACAGTAGATGGAATATACCTTTCTGGTTGTCTTCTTTCCTGAACTGATCTTCTTAGCTGGAGTTTGTGGCTCTTCCTCTTCCGAGTCTTCTTCTGTTGTAGATTTTGATTCTTCCTCCTTTAGCTCAAAATCTATATTCTCAGGTTCCTTTGGTAGGACTTCATGTTTAAAAACATCGTTCACCTCTCTAAACACCACATCTCGGCTATACAAAACCTTCCTTGTTTCTAGGTTCCAAAGATTGTAACCCTTTAAACCATCCTTATACCCAATAAAGATGCACCTTTCAGATTTATTATCCAACTTGGTCCTTTTCTCCTTTGGGACATGTACATATGCATCACATCCAAATACCCTTATTTGTGAAAGATAGGGTTCTTACCAGTCCATACCTCATGTGGAGTCTTATCCTCCAACACTTATGAAGGTGATCTATTAACCAAGTAACATGCAGTCTCCACTGACTTTGCCCATAATTCTTGTCCTAACCCAGTACCACTAAGCATGCTTCTTTCCTTTTCCATCAGGCTGCTTTCTACTCATTCCTTCTGCAATTCCATTTTACTGAGGTGTGTATGGAGTAGTCTTCTGCTATGCTATACCACACTTCTTACAGAACTCTTCAAATTCCTTCTTGTAGAACTCCCCACCATTATCTGTCCTCAACACCTTTATATTCTTCTATGTATGGTTTTCCACCAGAGCCTTAAATTCTTTAAATCTGTCAAAGACTTCATATTTCATCCTCAAGAAATATATCCATGTATTCTATGAGAATTCATCTATGAATGAAACATAGTACATATACTTACCCAGCGATGGAACCGACACAGGTCTAAACACATCACTGTGCACAAGCTCTAATATCTTGTTCACCCTCTTAGCACCAGAAGGAAAACTCACCTGATTATGCTTCCCATATACACAATGTTCACAAAAATCGAAACCCAGAGAGTAATTAGACATACCTTATACCATACCATTTACATGTAGTATATGAAGGCCCTTATCTCCAATATGTCCAAGCCTTTGATGCCATAGCATGGTCTTTACTCCAGAGACCGCTAGGCTTTCTGCTCCACCTTCAGGAACCACAGAACTGTTGCACCCATCAATAACA
The DNA here is from genome assembly GCA_034641835.2 of Pinus albicaulis. NCBI lineage: Eukaryota > Viridiplantae > Streptophyta > Pinopsida > Pinales > Pinaceae > Pinus > Pinus albicaulis. The sequence continues at coordinate 937,502,790 of CM076584.1, forward strand.
GTGCTGTCCTAAAGCTTGTACATAGTTATAATCTGAAATCCCTTCATTAATACCAGTGCTCCCCGAACCATCTTACAGGTATCTTTCTTGAAGATTTTTCTTACACTTGCATCATCCATCTTTCTTATAGAAATCAGATTTCTGGCCAATGCAGGAATGTGCAGAACACCAGGAAGTGTTGTAATCCTTCCACCTTGCAGCTTCAGCTTGAATTTTCCATGTCTAATGATTCTGGCCTTCCTATCATCCCCTAAGAAGACATCACTGCCATCATATTTCTCATACTCGCAGAAGCACTCCCTATGGAGAGTGAAGTGAAAGGATGCACCCGATTCAATCAACCATGACTCATGATATACATGTGTATTTGAAGAAGAAGCCAAATACACATCCCCACCTTCATTCGAGGTGGTTTTTGCCTCTATAGAAGGAGCATCATCAGAACCCTTTCCTTTCTCAGGAGCTTTAGATTTGTAGTCCTTTTTGTAGTGCCCTTCCTTTCCGCATTTCCATCACACCTTTACAAACTTTCTAGGAGATTTAGATCTCCCACTCGAAACCTTATTCTTGTTTATGTTCTGGGACCTTCCTCATACAGATAAGGCATCTCCATTCTGAGCCTCCATATTTCTCCATCTCATTTCCTCCGACAACAAGGCTAAGACAATGTCATCAAAATTCAAGGTAGTTGTATTGCTACCTATTGCAATAACCAGACTATCCCATGAATCTGGTAGAGAAAACAACAAACTGATGCACTTATCTTCATCTGAGATTTCAATATCAATATATGATAATTGGCTTAGCATAGTATTGAAGGCATTTAGATGCTCTGTCACTAAGTCTCCATCATTCATCCTCAGGTTATACAACTTTTTTCGTAGGAACAATTTATTCACCAGAGACTTATATTGGTACAAAGTCCTCAGTTTGTCCCACAAATTCTTCGCTGTAGCTTCCCCAGATACATTCAAAAATATCGAATATGAGAAGCACAACTGTATTGTGCTTTTCGCCTTCCAATCCAACTTATTCCAATCTTCATCTGACATTGTAATTGGTTTAGTACCTGGATCTACCGCGATCCATTGATCTTTATCCACCAGTAGGTCTTCCATCTTCAGCTTCCACAACTCAAAACTCTGACCATTAAATTTCTCAATCTTTATCTTTCCACTACTCGCCATCTTCTTTCACTGCAAGAATTGATCCCGCAGATCTCCCACTGAACAAGGTCTACCATAGGCCCAAGAAAAAAACCCCTCAGTAGCAAAGGAATCTCGTTGAAGCCGAAACAACTCTAATACCAAATGTAGGTTTTAACCTTGTATAGAAATTATCTTCAAACGAATCTTAAAAATAGAAAATAAACAATAGCGAGAGCATAAAACATAAAACAGATATACACAGAGATTTTCCCCTGGATCCCAAATGTTGAGCATTGGAAAAGGTATGGATTGACCATGTATTTTATCATCTTTTTCCTTTAAACATAATTATTTTTATTCTATAAAGATGATTTATTGTAGGATTATGATAGAATTGCAAAGACTCGTGTTTATTGTGAAACTTGACTAAAAATTTCCTTTTGTTCTAAAAACAGGAAACAAATGAAGTAAACCATCATTCAAGAGGCAGAGCTAAAATAGGAGTAACCACTGTTCCTCCAGAAAAGGACCATATCCAGACAATAAGAAATAAATCAGAACATATAGCTAAAGGAAGACAGGGAATAGCACGGCTACAGCCTAAGAAGACCAAGCGCTAGCTCAAAAGAGAAAAGGAGTGAATCCCTTAGGATCTTTCGATCCTGAGGGATCGCTGTTCAATCTTATCGCTGTTTCTTGTCTTATCCGTCGAATTGTTATAAAAGGCAGTACCTTTAGAAATCGAGGATGGAAATGATTTTTGATTAAACACTCCTTTTGTAACTCTGTAATTTCTTAACTCTCGTGATTAGAGAGCGACTGTTGTAAACGCTATTTATGTCCAATTAATACAAGATCTTGTTGCCATTCCATTTCTTAACTCTGGAGTAAAGCCCAACGGCATTTCACTGGTGGCTAAGGGCCCGACCCTGGTGGATCGATCTTATGTTTGTATCATTACCCTTTATTTAACGTTGTGTGACAGTTCGTATTTGTTTTCATTACAGTTTGTAAGTTAATTGGTTTACTGTTTAATTGTTGATTGATATTGGTGTGTTACATTGATGAATTGCAATATTGTTCCATTCTAACAAGAATTTTCATTCCTTTATTATTTATCTTCTTATGCTTTAATAAAGATTTTTTGTTCAGTATTTGATGTTCTATTTTAGTTGTTGTTCCATTTGTTGTTTCATGTGATTGTTGTTCATTTCAGAGTGCTGATTAAGAGAGTTTGATGTCGACAGGATTTTCTATTTAATAGAATTTTCTATTTGATTCCATTAGTTAGAGTTTGTTGTTTAGATTCATTAAATAGAATTCGATGTTCAATTCTTCTAGTTACAATTTTTTTTTCATTTACATTTCTTTTCAATTCCAGTTTGCTGTTCATTTCAGATTAATTAGTTTACAGATTGCAAAGAGTTTGGTTTTGAGAGTTTGCCTAGTTTACTTTCATTAGTAGCTTTTAGTTTAATTTATATCTCCTTTTAATTGCTTTAAGACAGGATTATCAACTATAAAGAATATTGGTTATTTCTACCTACGTTCTCAGATTGATTATATTGTTCTCGTGTGATTTCAATTCCATCAGTTTCTAAGGGAAAGAGTTATCATTACTGCATCCTTGACTGATGTTTGTTGAATGAATGATTGAATTTTCAAGCATTTGAGTTCATGTCATTGTAGTTAGATTTCTTTTCCAAGCATCTGTTTACTCTTGTATTTACAACACTCTACTACATATTGCAAAGCATTACTCTTAGATTGAATTGTAGCATCAGACTGAGTACACTCTTGAAATAAAAAGTCATTCCTAGATTGATAATTAATGTAGGATAAATAGGTGTTAAAAAGACACCTTTTATACCTCAAAATTTTTGCACCGTTGTCGGGGAGAGTGTAGCCATTTACAGAGAGTGATGCATATTTGATTTTTTTCTGCTAAAGAAGAATTGGGTATTAAAAACGGAAGGTAAGAACCTGTGAATCGAGCAAGAAACATACTTGTTCATTGGCCCGCTTCACAGTAGAATTGGGTAAGAATGAATGCTTGTCTTTTTGAATGAATAGAAAAGCTAAATAGAACAAAATTCCTCCTAAACCCGAAAAACCTAAGGGACCGGTGACCCTTGGGCAAACAACTTTCATTGACGAAATACTTAAGAAAACTGAATCTCAACCATTAGTAGGACCTAGGAAAGTTATTTCTAGACAACCTACTAGTTCCCTTCAAGCCACAGAATCACCATCTGTAGCCTTTGCTGAGGTACATAGCCAAACAAAAGGAATTGAGCAATATTCCCAAGAAATTGAGAATTATCGCCTAATTTCTCTACAAGAAGGGAAATCTAGTAATCTCCATGAAGGAGGAGGAGAAACAGGGAAAACAGAAGAAACAAAATCTCCCCTTGAAGTAATCCAAACATTGATCAGCCCAGATAAGGGAAGTGTTGTCAACATCATTCAAAACAAAGCTAAAGGACCTGAATCTCCTCAGATAGTAGGCCAGCAAGGAACATTTATTATTCCAGATCAAGGGAGTGTTGTCAAGGTCATTCCTATTCCTTCTAGTCAGCCTAGGAATTCCCTTGAAATCCCAGAAGGATATTGGCACATATTCGATCAAATGGCCCAGAACCAGAACCAGCAAACACCTCAACAAACTTCCACACTACAATATCCCATTGTGGACACTGCAGTAAATGCACCTATGAAAGCCATTCCTCTTCAGCATATTCCTACATTCCATGGCTTAACATCGGAAGATCCAGATGCATTTCTATTTGAATTCGATGTATTATGCAGGGGATATGACTATACCACGAATCCCCAAAAATTAAAATTATTTCTTTCCACATTAAAAGGAGCAGCTTTACGATGGTTTATGGGTCTAGGTGGAGGTGTCATAAATGATTGGGATCAGATGAAAGCTGTGTTTCTAAAGAAATATCAGGATTATTGTAGGCCTAGGGAATTAAAAGATGAAATATTTCAGATGACAACAAAACCTAATGAAACACTTGAGGAATATGTACAACACTTTCAATACAACCTCCAGAGATCACCTTATGCATCTTTACCCTTACCTGATAATGTGTTGAAAACTACATTACTTAAATGGATGAAGGAACAATGGGTTGAAACATTAAACATTATGGGCAAAGGTGATATATATCAGGAAAAATTTGCTGACATTATTGATTTATGTATCAGGAGTTCGAGAGGCAGCACAAGGCTAAAGTCAGCAGAACGTGATATGATCACAAGAGATAGTAAGATCTCTGGTGAAAGTATAACCCGCGTAGAAATTGGCAATCTACTAGAAGATTTTAAAACGAACATTCTAGGGACTCTAACAACGCAGTTCGACATTATGCAAGCCAAAAAAAAGCAAGCAGAAGAAAAGAAAAATTTGGCAATATTTTGACCTAAATGCAGAAAGAAAAACAGCCATAAAGAGTGCCCATTGGATATAGTCAAAGTCTGTGCTATCTGCACAAAAGATCACTCCACAGAAGGTTTCCCCTCACTCCCTGGATTGAAAGAAGTTTACAAGGAGGCGGAAGAAGAATATAAATTGGTATGCCTACTCAATCAGCGCCGAAAATGGCAGCCACGACAAATAGGTATGCCAATTGATCCATCCTCTTCTTTTCAGTCTCCTCAGTATAATGCTCAGAAATATAATGGAATGTGGCAAAATCAACCACCTTTCCCCAATTGGTCACAACAGCCATTTCCTAAATCACCATGGTCGAATCAAACAAATCAAACCAATTGGCCAAACTTTCCTTACTGTCCACCATTTTGGCAAAATAATACTTATCCAACATAATGGTTCCCCTCCACTTCGCAGATTTAGACCTAGCAGACAAACTGGCAAAGACCTACAAATCAACCAGCTGGAACAAGCCCTCTCCCTTAACCTACAATGCTAGCCCCCTATACATTGCCACAAAATCCCCAGACCAACTTAAGACCACAAATCCTGGCCCAACCCAACCCAAACCCCAATAATAGGCCAGTTCAGTCTGTTCAAATAATGGAACTATCAAAACCAGAAACTGAATTAAGGGAGTGAAATGACCTTCAATTAAGATCTGGGCGCATAAGAGAAAGAGAGGGAGACAAAAATGTTCAAGTTGAAGATCCATTACCTTCAGAACAAACAGTGCATAAGGAGAATGTGGTTAAACAACAAACTCAGGGACAAGCAACCACCTCTTCTCCACTATTCCCAGAACGATTAATCATACCTCACCCAATAGAATATCCTGATTTTTTTCTTTTGGGAGAATTAAAAAATTTGTCTATAAAAATCCCTCTCCTTCAAGCTATCAAAGACATCCCTATTTATGCAAAAACCATCAAAGAACTATGTATAAGGAAGCCCAAGAGGAGAACAAAAACTAACCCAACTGTCCAAGTAGTCGGCACTCTATCTGCTTTATTATCAGGAATGGAAACACCTATAAATTATGAGGACCCAGGAAATCCTATAGTGATGGTACAAATCAATGGGAAATCATTTCGAAATGCCTTAGTTGATTTGGGAGTTGCAATTAATATCCTAACAACCACCACTTGTCAAAAACTTGGCATTATATAATTAGATCCAACCACAACCTTATTAGAATTGGCTGACCGATTGGTAGTCAAGCCAAAAGGCACATTACATGATGTAATGGTATCTGTAGACTCCTGGGAGTACCCTGTAGACTTCCTGATTATCAACCCCAGAAACTGGCTAGATGGACACCCGTTGATCCTAGGTAGTCCTTGGCTGGCAACTGCCGATGCTTACATTGGCTGCCAACAAGGCAACATAACTATAACAAGGGGAAACTATGTCAAAAATTTAGCTTTATATCCCCCAGCCTAACCAAGCCTATCGATAATCAAAACAAGGAAACAACCTGTATCATACCTCATGGAAAATATTAGATCACCATTAACCATAGAAGATGCCCTCGACTTTAAAGACCAAACAGAGGATGGCATTATTAACATTTTCATAATTAAACCAAAAATCAGATCCCATTTGCAATGTCACATGATCAAGGCAGCATTTGATAATCAAGAAGAAGATCCCCTGAAATAAATTCATGATCAATAAATACCCACTAATTCTATGTACAATAGCAAAATTGTAGAAATTGAACCGAGAAAAACTCTAAACATTAACAAAAATCTGACTGTTGAACAAGAAACGAAGACGATCCAATTACTACAAAAATATAAGGGAGCCTTTGCATGGGATTATCCAGACATGAAGGGAATTGACCCCTAGTTATGTACACACCACATCTATACAGAAAAAGATGCTAGACCCATTCGCCAACCCCAATGAAGATTAAACCCTCATCTTAAAGATATTGTGAAAGCTGAATTACAAAAGCTGTTGGATGTCAATTTTATTTACCCAATACATGATAGCAAGTGGGTCTCTCCATTAGTAGTAGTGCCAAAGAAGAACGGAAAGTGGAGGATATGTGTCGACTACCGAGAACTAAACAAAGCAACCCATAAATACCACTTTCCCCTTCCATTCATTGACCAGGTATTAGATACATTGGCAGGAAAGAAATTCTTTTCTTTCCTAGATGGCTTCAGTGGATACAATCAAATTCAGATCCCTGAAGACCAAGACAAAACCACTTTTACCTGCCCCTTGGGGGACATTTGCCTATCGAGTTTTACCCTTTGGCCTATGCAATGCCCCTGCTACATTTCAGAGGGCCATTCTTAGCATCTTTTCAGATTTAATAAATTATGGGATCGAAGTATACATGGATGACTTCACACCTTATGGAGATGATTTTGAGCCAGCATTAGAAACCTTTGAAAAGGTGTTGCAAAGATGTATTGACACTAGGCTTTGCTTAAGCCATGAAAAGTGTTACATGATGATGACTGAGGGACTCATCTTAGGTCATTATATTTCAGCAGCTAGAATATACGTAGATCCAGCCAAAATTCAGATAGTTTTGTTAATACTTACTCCTACCACACAAACAGAGGTACGTAGCTTTCTTGGATTTTCTGGTTATTATAGAAGATTTATAGAACATTATTCTCAAGTAGCTGCACCTTTATATGCACTAACAGGGAATGTTGATTTTAACTAGACAAATAAATGTGACCATGCTTTTGAGGATCTCAAAAAGCTTCTATCAACAGCCCCAGTGCTAAGGGGCCCAAATTGGGATTCGCCATTCCAAATTTCATCTGATGCCTCAGACACAGCTATTGGAGCAGTTCTTGGGCAGGAAGAGGATAAGAAACCATATGCAATCTATTATATTAGCAAAAATCTATCTCCTGCTGAATTAAACTATACTGTGACTGAGAAAGAATTTTTAGCTGTGATACATGCTGTAAATAAATTTAGATATTATATAACTGGGTATCCTGTAGTTTTATATACAGATCACTCTGCCATAAAATTTTTAGCAAATAAACCTATTACAAATGGTAGAGTAACAAGATGGTTGATTTTACTGCAGGAATTCGATATCACAATAAAATATCGACCTGGAAAAGAGAACCTTGTAGCTGATTTCCTGTCACGAATGCCAAAACCAATAGATGCAACAGCAGTCGAAGATCACTTCCCAAATGAGCATTTATTCACCGTTACTACTAGAACCCCATGGTATGCTGATATTGAAAATTATTTAGCAATAGGGAAATTACCTAAGCATCTAATGCCCAATGAGCGGAAACATATAATACAGCGTAGTACCCGATTCTCTTGGATTGGGGGCTACCTGTTTCATATAGGATCATATAGGCACATCAGGAGATGCGTCCGAGAGGATGAAATATTTGATATTTTGAAAGCATGCCACGACGGGCCATGTGGTGGACATTTTGCAGATCGTAGGACTAGCCACAAGGTTTTATAGACAGGCTATTACTGGCCTACAATTTTTAAATACGCTAAAAAATTCGTACAGGCTTGTGATAGTTGCTAAAGGGCAGGTCGCCCTGGACAGTCCGACGAAATGACTTTGAACCCACATTTAGTAATCGATCCATTAGAACGCTAGGTGCTCGACTTTGTTGGTCCTATTAACCCACCATCAAATAAAAAAACATACATCCTAGTCGCAACAGAGTATGTTACTAAATGGGTTGAAGCAGAGGAACTTTCGAGAACTACAGAGGACTCTGTAATAAAATTCCTTTCCCAAATATTTGTCCGATACGGCCTCCCAAGGGACATAATTATAGATGGAGGACCGAAATTTTTAGGTAACCGAATCGCTGCAACATTAGAAAATTACCACATTCAGCACAAAATCACAACTCCATACCACCCACAGGAAAATGGCTAGGTAGAGAGCACGAATAAAGTGATCAAATCTATATTGACAAAAAAAATTGCATCACACATATGTTAATGGGCTTATAGATTTCCAGAAGCCTTGTGGGCGTATCGAACAACATGGAGAAGTACCACGGGGTATTCACCATATAATTTGGTATTTGGAATAGAGTTTGAAATTCAGACATTAAGAACATCCCAGGTGATGGTTTTAGATTTAAATGAAGTCCAGGTCAGAAGATTATAGCAAATCAATGAGTTAGATTAAATTAGGCTCTCTGCTCTTCAGCACACTGCATTAATTCAACAGCAGAGAGAAAAATGGCACAACGCCCTCATCAAAGAGAAAATCTTCCACGAAGGGGATTTGGCACTCCTATATGACTCTAGGTTTCAGGATTTCCCAGGAAAAATCCAGACACGATGGCTTGGACCCTACGAGATACAAAAAGTGCATGATAATGGCACCATCACATTAAACACCATTGACGAATCTGGATATTCTTTGAAAGTAAACAATCATCGAGTGTGAATTTACCATGAACCGCTTAATCAGGAGTCCTTTTACCAACAATTATGGGAAGATTATACCATGCAGATTCTGGTTGAGCGAGACAAATCCTCCTCAGCACCCATTCATTGAATAATTTCTTTCATTTTGAAACTTGTACATAAAGCTTTTCTCTTTATCTTGCTTGTTTTTGTATAGATTTTATTTCTTAACTTGTTCCTTTTTAAGGAACAACAGCAGTTTATCTAAAGAAACAACGCATTGAGTGTTTCTTTTTGTTGTTCCTTTCAAAAGGAACAACATTTTTTTGCTGTATTTTTTTGCTATTCCTTTTCAAAGGAACAACAGTTTCTACTGTTCCTTTCAAAAGGAACAACAGTTTTTGTTGCGAGTTTTTGCTATTCCTTTCCAAAGGAACAACAGTTTTTGTCGTGTGTTTTTGTTGTTCCTTTCCAAAGGAACAACAGTTTTTTCCGCCTATTTTGGCTGTTCCTTCCCAAAGGAATAGCATTTCCGCTGATTATTTTTGATGTTCCTTTCGAAAGGAACAACATTTTCGAAGATTGTTTTTGCTGTTCCTTCCCAAAGGAACAACACTTTTTTGAGTGCATTTTTCTTGTTTTAGAACAACATTTTGAGGATTTTTGCGAATTCTTCATGACTCTCTTAAAGGAAAACATACAATCTATGCAAGGATACACAAATTAAAGGTTACTGGAATCAGCAAATCAAGATAAATTGTCATTTTTAAGAAATTGTTTTGGAGTGATAAGAAAAAGGAAAGGACACAACTATCTATATCACTTTGCTGTCTTTATTTTCACTAAAATTAATATGATCAGTTATCTTTATCATGTTGGTTCTTCCCTAAATTCTCATAACTCTCTTTAATTTTTATTTGTTGAATAATAATAAGGGCATATTTTCTCTATTGAGATGTTCAGACTTCTTCCACCATCCCTACTCTTAAGGAGTGTTGAGCCATCCTCTATATATAAGTAGGAAAGTGCTATATGAAAAAAAAAATGAAAAGAAAAATCTCTATATAATTCTATGATATGGCATATGGAGGATAGGGTGTTTCATCAAGAACCAACCTACCATGATCATAAGGAAGAAGTGAAGTGGCATTCCCATTATGGCCACCACACCAGGGATATGATCCAATGGATAACTCAAAAAAATAATAATAATAAAAAGTCCTTGGAACAGGAGGTCTCATCACGAGCCGGCTTGTCCACCTTTCACTCCTTCCTGGTGAATGGCATTGTGAAACATCTAGTTCCCAAGCCAACACAGTGGCCTCCATCATGACATCACAACAACACTTCCCTAGGCATAAATAAAGGATAATGGTTCCAAGGGTGAAAAAGAAACTTTGTCAAGGTTATAGACACCTATGGGCAACAGAGCTTTGCTAATGGTATTGGAGTCACACTTTTCAAATCAATAGTAATGATAAACCCTTTTCTTATATCTCTATCTAATATAAAATGAGAGTATGCTTCTAAACCCTTTGTTTTGAACCTATTATGCATGAAATCTATTTATAAATCGATCATAATAGTTTATGTGGGTAATGACCTCATAAGTACTTGTTTTCACATCAGCTGTCCCTTTCCCTTATCCTCGTATCATTACATAAATGTTTCTATATCTATTTAAAATTTAATAATATGCATCGATTTTAGTAATGCAATAATTTGATTGATCGTATCATAAGTATGTATGCTTTTTATTGCTTTACAACTGCTGTGAAGTACCTTTCTCTTCTATTCGACGATCGAGGATGACCTATCATCCTTCAGGGGGGGCGAAGATGCCTTTTAATGCCTGCATATGGGTCAAATCCCTATATTTTATGCCTGCATGCGGGTCAAATCCCTATATTCTCGGTAATAAAAAAATATTAACGGTATTGTTCAGATATACTTTGCTGTGCTATTCCATTACATTACTGTGCATTTGTGAAGAATTAACAGTGTGCAGATAGAATGGGAGGACGACCAATTCATAGTGAGCCACAGGTGCTAGCTGTTTCTAACGCTACACGGGAAATTCTGGAGAGAGTAGGGTGGATTACCTACCTCACAAGACTGCAACAACCTCATGAAACGGTAGCCATTGAATTTTTATAGAATCTGCAGGAAGGTTACTCCATGGTTAGAGGTAGGCATATAGCAGTAACAGACTCAATAATCACCGAGGTGTCTGGTCTGCCAGCGGAAGGAACCATATGGACCCATAAGAAAGTAAAACTCCAAGAAGCCATGAACATTTTCCGGGATGAAGGGTAGAACCTGGTCATCAAAGGGAAAGGAGTTTAGCCAGCAACGTTGGGAGAACCATGGACAAAATTGGCAAAAGTAGTATAGAGCTACATAACATGCGATGGAAGAAAAGATGTAGTAAGACCTCGCCACCTTAAGTTATTAGCAGTATTAAAGCAAAAATTTATTGTAAACCTGCTTGCATATTTAAATTTCTTATTGCATGATGCCGCCCGAAGTATAAGATAGTCGCGTCATATAGACATGGTGGTAAGCCACCATTACTTAATCAGATTGATAGTGAGTTACAGTCTTGCCCAACAACAAACTTGTTGGGAAGAACTGATATTCTCAATTGATGTAGGAATAGCCCTGCCTGCCCCAAAAAAAAAAAGAATTACTAGCACAGCAGCAAAACCATCAAAACGCAGACAATCTTCTAGGTTAAGGAGAAGTAGGGGAATGATAGAAGGTTTTCAGGGTAGCAGTAGCCAACCCCTAGAATTGCCCAGTTCGGAAGATGAACAACCCCCACAACTTGAAGAAGGAAGTCACCACACCGATGAGGAGGAAGGAAATGAGGAAGAAGAAGAGAGTCACCACACCAGTGGTGAAGAAGAAGAGAATCACCACACCAGTGAAGAAGAAGAGAGTCACCACACTGGTGAAGAAGAAGAGAGTCACCACACCAGTGGAGAAGAAGAAAGTCACCCTACCAGTGTGGAAGAAGGAAGTTATCACACCTGTGAAGAGGAAGGAAGAAATGAAGATGAAAGAGTGGGAGAAAAACCTCCCGAAACCACCATTACAAGTCCACCTCAAAGCCCATTGCAATAGGACCAATTGGCCCAAATTTTTTCCAACATGAGCGAATACATACAACCCCACAGCCCACTAAACTTCAACATTGAGATAAACCAATTGCAGGAACAAGCTGTTACTGGTAAAGATACAGCCGAGGGAATACCCGATGAAGTAGAAGAAGAAAACCCTCAGGGAATAGAAAAACCAGCTGGGGTTACCTCCCCTGATAAATCTGGCCAGCAAGGTGTGAACACTGAAGAAGTGTTCCAAACAGAAGACCCTCAAGGAACAACAGAACCAGTTAAGGTTACTACCCCTAAAGAACGTAGCCAGGAGCATATGAACACTGAAGAAGTGTTCCAAGCAGAAAATAGAGAAGCAAGCATGAGTGAAGGAATGGCTACTGAAAAGCAAACCCTACCTGGGCAATTGAGTACAGAAAAAGGGACAACCATTCCTCCCAGGAGGAAAAAGAAAATAACCGAACTTGAGAAGTTGTGGAGGGAACGACATAAACTTCAAAAGCTAGTAGAACAACTCAGACAGAGTATTAGGGTTCTCAAAATGAAGACAACCCCCAAACGAACCCCAAAACAGAGGAACATAGCTACCAGACGAACCCCAAATAAAAGGAAAGTAGCCACCAAAGCGAAGCCCCAGATTGTAGAGACTGTGGAAACCCAAGGTGAGCCCAATCAAGAAGATATGGAACAACAGGCAGCTATTCTAGATGCAACTGCCCCAACTGAAAGTGCACAGGCCTGCAGTCAAAACATTTTTATTGACCCTACTATAGCAGAACTCCAAAAGGAGCTGGCACAAGCTCAACATGCGAGAGAAAAGCTTGAGGAAGAGACTATCCCAAAAAATAAATATCAACAGCTACAGTAGCAACTAAAGGACATCAGTGCATTAGAGGCTGAAGCCTATGATAAGTGTTGGAAGGTAGAAGAGAAAGCTGAAAAGGTCAGGAATGAATTAAAAATGGCCCAGAATCAAATGGATACTCTCTTCTCCTTATACACAGATGTTCTAGCATGTAGATGCCCTACCAAGAATTATGCTTTTTTTTTATTAGAAAGATATTTACAGTTGAAAATTAAAGCAGTTAGGGCAGGAAAGTCTATAGAATTAAACACTGTAAATGATTTTTTAAAATGATGCAAAATTTATGGGGTTAAAGTCCAGCGTCTGCTATGTGAGTTCTATTTGCATAATCTTATATTGGAGAATGACATTGAGATAAATCCCAACCCTTTTGTCGGTGACATCCAATATCAAGCATTTATTTCATTTGCTGTCAATCAGTTGAAATGGCTCAAGGCCTATAATACTTTCCAAAGGCAGGAAAATGAGTTAGACCTTTGGGTTAAGAGTGAACCAAAACACCCATTACAACTATGGGCTAGGCAGAAGAGTCTAATGACAAAGGAGGGTGTGATCCAAACATTGGGACCCGTCCATAAGGCAATTGTCTTGGATGGGGTAGAATATTTTCTATCTATCAAAAACCAGGCCTATATAGTAGCTAAAGTCTGATGGAATATTTCCAATCGGAATGTTCAAGGTAGAGAGCCATTTAATTATAGAAATTTTGGATTAGCTGCTGATCGCTTGATTCTCTATAGTAACCTCATCTTGAGGGAAGGCCCATTCTGGCTAGGTTGTAGGTTTCGAAGTCCCATTATATGGTATCTTGCAACAGACTATAAATCCATTTATGAGTTACTTGAAGGACAGAAAGGGCACATATTTGAAGCTTTAGCTGCAAACCATGGTTTTAGACCTCTTAATGAAAAACCTTCTCTAGCATATTCTCTAACTTCTTTACATGTAAACTATGGTTTTCATGAGGGCATGAAAAAGGGTAAGTAGGGGGGTGTGTTGAGCATTGGAAAAGGTATGGATTCACCATGTATTTTCTCATATTTTTCCTTAAAAAATAATTCTTTTTATTCTAGAAAGATGATTTATTGGAGGATTATGATAGAATTGCAAAGACTCATGTTTATTGTGAAAATTGACTAAAAATTTCCTTTTGTTCTAAAAACAGGAAACAAATGAAGTAAACCATCATTCGAGAGGTAGAGCTAAAATAGGAGTAACCGATGTTCCTCCAGAAAAGGACCGTATCCAGACAATAAGAAGGAAATCAGAATGTGTAGCTAAAGGAAGACAGGGAACATCACGGCTACAGCCTAAGAAGACGAAGTGCTAGCTCAAAAGAGAAAAGGAGCGAATCCCTCAGGATATTTCGATCTTGAGGGATTGCTATTCAATCTTATCATTGTTTCTTGTCTTATCCGTCAAATTGTTATAAAAGGCAGTGCCTTTAGAAATCAAGGATGGAAATGATTTTTGATTAAACACTCCTTTTGTAACTCTGTAATTTCTTAACTTTCGTGATCAGAGAGCGACTGTTGTAAATGCTATTTATGTCCGATTAATACAAGATCTTGTTGTCGTTCCATTTCTTAACTCTGGAGTAAAGCCCAGCAGTGTTTCACTGGTGGTTAAGGGCCTAGCCCTGGTGGATCGATCTACTATTTGTATCATTACCCTTCAGTTATCGTTGTGTGACAATTCATATTTGTTTTCGTTACAGTTTGTAAGTTAATTGGTTTACTGTTTAATTGCTTATTGATATTGGTGTGTTACATTGATGAATTGCATTATTGTTCCATTCTAAGAAGAATTTTCATTCCTGTATTATTTATCTTGTTATGCTTTAACAGAGCTTTGTTGTTCAGTATTTGATGTTCTATTGCAGTTGCTGTTCCATTTGCTATTTCATGTGATTGTTGTTCATTTCAGAGTGCTGATTAAGAGGTTTTTCTGTCGACAGGATTTGTTGTTTAATAGAATTTTCTATTTGATTCCATTAGTTAGAGTTTGCTATTCTGATTCATTAAATAGAATTCGATGTTCAATTCTTCTAGTTACAGTTTGTTGTTCATTTACATTGCTGTTCAATTCCAGTTTGTTGTTCATTTCAGATTAATTAGTTTATAGATTGCAAAGAGTTTGGTTTTGAGAGTTTGCCTAGTTTACTTTCATTAGCAGCTTTTAGTTTAATTTCTATCTCCTTTAGCAGATTTTAGTTTAATTCCTATCTCCTTTTGATTGCTTTATGATAGGATTATCAACTGTAAAGAATATTGGTTATTGCTACCTACGTTTTTATATTGATTATCTTGTTCTCGTGTGATTTCAATTCCATTAGTTTCTAAAAGAAATATTTATCATTACTGCATCCTTGACTGATGTTTGATGAATGAATGATTGAATTTTCAAGCATTTGAGTTCATGGCATTGTTGTTAGATTTCTTTTCCATGCATCTGTTTACTCTTGTATTTACAACACTATACTACATATTGCAAAGCATTACTCTTAGATTGAATTGCAGCCTTAGAATGAGTACACTCTTGAAACAAAAAGTCGTTCCTGGATTGATAATTAATGTAGGATAAATAGGCGTTAAAAAGGCACCTTTTATACCTCAACACCAAATTGGGACGACCAGCTTGATTTTTCATTAAATTCCTTTTAGTGTTACAACACATATATATACATGCCGAAGCATACATAAACCCCAATCCATTTACCCTGGATTAGAACATAATCGTAGTTCCCTTGACTGGATCTACAAAATACCAGGGGCCGAAAACCATCATGCCCCAAAACCATGTGCAAACCCATGCACAAAACCATGGGCGGGTCCGCCCACCGAAAAATAGGGTCCGTGCGTGACTAGTCATGGAAAGAAGATAACACATACCGAACAATAACTAAACTTTTCGATCGGCGATGTGCAGGCGGCCCCCACCTCCATCCTACCACATCACATCCTCCGCACATCGCATTTCGCACATTGCATTTTATAAGCATTACCCTTCGCTGCTCATTTGCAAATCTTACGATTTGCGATGTATGGGTGGTGCCACATCCCTGCCACATCACCTTCCGCTCACTGCAATCACACCTCGCTCACTGCATATTATACCATCTACCCTCCTCTTTCCCATAGTATAAACTCCCGGCCTGCGATCTACGATATTGATTTGGGCCCCACCTTCCTGCCACGTCATCAATATATTTTTCATAGCATTTGTTCCTCTCTTTTCAGTATTAAGGAGCCCTGCTAACTCCACTATTGTTTCCACCATCCTCCCCTCATCTCCCCTCCATATCCCCCATCCAATACCACAAACCATTCATGCCCCCTCCGAAATCCAGTCTCCGGTCTTTGCAAGACAAACACATCATGGGATTTTGGGTGGAGCATGCAGTTATGGTTTACTCAGTTTGTTCAGGAAATCTCTGCTAAAGAGCCAAGCATGCGCAGCATGACTGGCCATTTGACAATTTTTAACTGTAAATCATGAGAATGAGGGAGTAGAGGCTTTCAAAAAACAGATGAAATCATATGATTGAAGACACACTACCCACCTGTTCACATCCACTCCTCGCCACCCCTTTTGAAGATTCCAGAATTTGGCCTCCATGGCCAACTATTTTGTTTCTCTTTACTGATAGATTGTGAAGTTTTGTTGGTGAAATCCTGATTTCACCTGATTCTGTTTTGATTTTCTTTTTGCAGGAGTGATTGCTTGATGCACGCCCTACTAGTTTGTTAGGATATTTTTATTTTCACATGTGTGGGTCAATCATGACATAATGTTCGATTGTAAACCCTCACGGAGAACCCTATATGTAGTGAGTTCTAAGATGAAACAAAGGTTCTAAATTTTGGAGAAGTTTTGTTGTATTTCTCTGCAACTGTGCTCTTTATTCTTTGAGATACATTGAGGGGATCAACCTCTCATTTGGAATATCTATAGGAGGATATTTCATACATTTCCGAATCAGATTAGAAACCTCATATCATCTATCCATTTGTAGAGATTATTCATCCCTAGGGCCATATTTGTATTTTTTGCATTTTTGTATATTTGAGGAAACCCTTTCTGGGTTGTCTTGGAAATGTGCTTGGGAGCTTAGATCTTTGTTCCCAGCATTGTTTGAGCTATATAACAACATTCACTTATTGAAATATCATTTCTGTAGTAGTTATTCCTTAAAACTGTGTTGTCATGGCTCATGGCACTTGTATGGAAGTATTTTTACATGCATTGACATATTTGCTTAGAGGAGGCTTGTTTTGTATTGCTTGAGTGACTAGATCATCAAGATATTGTGCCTATTATTTGCTGATATGTTTAATAAGATGGCTGTACATTTGTCTCATATAATGGTGTATTGATGTATTCACTTCTACTTTCCATGTTTATGTGATATATTGCTGCTTTCCCCATTTTGGAATATTATAGTGGTATCAGAGCATAATCTTGGTTTAGCCTATGAGTTTCAGCCAATATGCTATAAAAAAAGAGAGAGAAGAAAACGAGATCTAAAATGATGGAAGGAATGAGCTTTGTCTCATCACTTTTCAGATCTATGAAGAACCTCTCCAAGGAGGTCAAGTAGATGAAAGAGGAGAGATGCAATGAGACCTCTAAAGGGTTTCAAGAAGAAGAAGGTCCATGTACTTCCTATTAGCAGAAGAGAGAACCGGTGTTGCATAGAGCTCCAAAGCAATACACTATGCCATTTTATTTTGAGGAAGAAGAAAAAAGGCATGGAGATGGAGGAAACTTGGATCATGATATTCTAAGTGAATACCTTGCAGAATATAAGTCTCAACCTAGAGTGTTCAAGGAGAATCTAACTCTCCCATAGTTCATTCAACTCAAAGAAGAAAGAAGACCTTGCAGCAATATATTCCTATTGCCTACATTTGATGGGTCATCCACATGTACAACAAGAGCTTGGGGAATGAATTTGGATGCATTCTTACTACATAAAGTGGTAGAAAGAGAATCTGTTGAGATTGCAGCGCTGCACCTTGAGGGTGAAGCAAACATTTGGTGGTTTAGCCATTTGATTCATGCACAAGTGTATGCATATTTAGATTTTACTTAAAGGTTGATCTAGAAGTTTGATAAAATAAAACTAGAGGAGAAGAAACTTCCACCACAACTTGCTGCAGGAGCACTTGCATCAGGAGAAAGAACACTTGTACCTTTGCAAAGTAGTCTTGATCTCTTGACATTTAGAGTCTCATGCACTATTTTGGAGATGCACGAGGAGGAGGAGATGTGTACCAGCGCTGATGCAACCATATAAGAGCAACCATCATCATCAGTAGTTGGGGAAGCCATCACACCGGAGGAAGGAACCCTTGTAGCAGTACAAGATGTTCCCAAGCTTTACCAAGTTATGCACATATTTTCATTTCCTGTTATTTCAGCACATCATATGGAGGATTATGGAAACATGCTGTCAGGGAAAATGCATGGCCTAGGGTCAAAACACATTGTTGATTTGGAGTAGAAGACAATCACTGTGCTGAGTACCCTTGATTTGTTCAAAGCGGAGGTATACAGTCATCCTAGTATATCATTGTTGAGTTGAACACAACTGTTGGGGTTGGAGTGTAGAATTTTGGAGGATGGGATGAACATTTTCCTGAGCAGAGAAATGCAGAACTATGTGTTCAACATTGAGCATAATCTTAAGAGAGCATATGCACCATCATGGAGATCAACAACGCTGTCATTGAGCAGCAGTGATGAGTTGGGGGCCCAACGTTTACTGGAGCATTCCAATGACCATTCTACACATGTAGCAGGGGATAGGCATATGGTTGATGAGAGACATCTTATATTCCATTGTTATGATGGATCTTTCTTGATGAGAACTTCAATGCTCAATGAGAATATTTTTCCTTCAGTATATTTGGATCCTTATGGTATCAACTTGGTCATTAAGGAATGGTCTTCATTTGGAGATCTCCAGGAGGTTGAATTTCAACATCCCATGAAATGCAAAGATAGAAATCTGATTTGGGAGGATGGTATTCTCCATTGGAGGGATACCAATTTTGAACAATGATAGACACTCACCATTGGTTTGATGGGTGATGTTGATGAGCAAGAGGTTGGAAAGCCAGTTGCAGATCTATGAAACAGGGTAGCAGGAGGAAAGGCTACGTTGGCTACTCTTGAAAGAGTTTGGTCATCATGTACCACATTCTATTTCAAAGAGTATGTTGGTGGTTGGGATTTTGGCATGGCATTTGCATCATATGGCAACAAGGAGTTTGGGTGGATTATGTTGATATGGAATTCTTCATGTTAATCATCATATTCTCACCTCATGATTTGTATGATGGAGGTGTGAGGAGGTAGTAAGAGCTATTGTTTCTTTGACTACTCTTGGGAGAGTATGGGATGAATTTCTCCCAGAATTTGTAGGATGTTTCAGGAGAAAGGGATGGCATAATCAAAGTGCAAAGAGATACCTTCAGCGTTGGAGGGGCTGGAGGTACTTCCACATGGGAAGGAGACTCCCACACATATCAACATAATGGTGGATGAATTTGGCATATGGCATGTCAAAGAATGGAGTCATGGAGAGGCAAGAGCCTTATCACTAAGGCCAACGACGCTGTCACTTGGGAGTATGTATCTATTGATGGAGTGTTCCAAGGGGAGTATGCATCCCTTCATTTTACAGACCTTTATGAGGAGATTCTCATGGGAGGGCTCATATATGGACCTCATATATAGCCTACTCACAATTCATGGTAAGAAATTTATTTATGTACTTATTTATCATTTCATAAAGTATTTTCATTCTCTCACCATGTATGTACAATGCATTTCTCCACAAGAGGGCAAGATTATCTTTGTGTTTCATGGTCATTCTAGGACCAACATTTGTGATGGAGATAGCCCTTATTTGCATGACATTGTGCAAGTGTGGTGCTATTCTTATTATGCTCAGCTGATATATCATTCCATTTACTACCTCATAGTAGATGAGAAAACATGCACAACTAGCAACTTGTTGGGAGACAACTTGCCACATGATGTTCTAAAATAGTAGTTGGTAAAACTGCATTGTATCTAGTGGAGAAACCATTGGTACCATCCAAAATTGCACATAACCTTCATAAATTTTCTGATTTGGATACCACATGGTGATGATGTACCATTCACTTTTTATGGAATGGTTTGGGCTCATGAAACTAGAGGAGGGGTCTTTGAAGATCTAGTTGTCCTTTTGTATCTTGAGGGAAGCATTATTGCAGCCCAATATCAGCAGCAACTCTACACTTTCCATAAGTGGAGAGAGAAACAACATGGGGTAGGCCATTTGGTCTACCATGTTCAATTATGCAGCCCACCTACATTGTAGAAGCCAAAGGTGGAAGAACATTTTAATGAGTTACCATTATGGAGGGTGACTCACTTTTTGTGGATGATAGCTTGGGTTTGGAGCTTCACATGGGAAGGAATATTCCCAATCATTTTTTGATCCCATGCCTTAAGGAGGCCTCTAGACCACATATAGTTTCTTCCATGGATATCCCACTTGTTCATGATGAGAGCCATTTGGAATTTTCACCAAAGCCATACTTATAAAATTGGGAGGAGCATCTTGAGGACATATTGATGAGAGAACATATTGTTTATTGGAGGAACTTATCATATGAGGATGGAATTCAAAATCCAACAGGCTTTATATGTCTTTCCATAATTTTTTTTTAATGTGGTGGTCGATTGATTCTATTTAGGTGAACCAATCGCCTTCCAAAAAGACATATACATGATGTAGGTCAATTCTCCCTCATCCACAATAGAGCAAGGAATGTTATTACCATGGACAGTGACCGGAATCATAAAATCTAACTGAGTTGGAAGCCACGGAGTATAGATTTCATGAGAGAAAACCACTAGGTTGGAATCCGATGGGTACATGCATATGATAGCCAACAATAAGGCCTTATTTTGGGCAGGATAGTTTTGCAACACCTCAAGAGTGTACATGGTTGATGGAGATCGAGCCAAGTATTCAACCACATTGTAATTTTGGGAAGCTCTTGAATGAGGGTTGTAAGCAGAATTATGAATAACACCCTTCAGAGGCTTGCTAGTCAATTCTGGAGGCAGAACAGAATCAAATGAGGGTGGAGACAAACTAGCAGGTTGATTAGGAGCCGAACTGGCAGGTTGATCAATAGCCTGGCCATTTGGTGGATTCACATTACCATATTCTTTGTTTCGAGTGGCCACCAAAACATCAGATATCAACTTTGAGGAGGAAAGTATCAAAATAATGTTAAAGGAAGAGCGGTCCTGGAAACCATATGATTCTCCTGATTGGTAAACATGTTGGTAAAAATGATAGGAGAAGTAGATGATTTAAGAAATTTATTCACTTTAGTGTGCTTCTAACAATCACGTGTAAATTGATCTTCATTGTAAATAAAGCATGGATATCAAGGCTTTCGTTTCTCATCAGAATATGATTTTTTTTGTTTATCTTGTAGTGATGAATATTTATTTTTCTTACTTTTACCCTTCTTCTTGCTTCTAGGTTGTTGTTAAGATTTTCCTTTATCAGACGAAATGGCATTTATCTCGGAATTAGAAGCCGCAGGAGGGTGGGATTGAGGGTTTTGAGCAGGAGCGTCGATTGCTATGCCAAATGGTTTACTTGCTGAATGTGAACTGGAAAACCAATAATGCCATCAGTGGCCTAAGATTCTTTACCAGGTGGAAGAGGAATATTTTTTGAAGGTCGTAAAGTGTTTGGTATCTTATCATAGAATGTGATTGATTGGGTATAAACCAGATCTAGATATTGAGCACAATAAATGACTTTCTCTTTGGTCGTGACTCCACCTTTGTCCATATCTTATGTTATATGAGCTAATAGATATTTGAAGAACCATTCCACCAAAAACTGATTGAGAACAAAGGACTTGACCAACCGGCAACGACACCTCCACTCATGAATGTGAACTACTATGTGAGTGGAATTTGATTGTTTGAATTTAGTCAATAGTTCCATTCCAGTTTTGTATCTAATGGGAAGTTAAAAATGTGTGCAGAAGGTGGTGGATAAAGTACTGAAATCATGAAAATATGCTCTAGGTAATTCAATATATCATTTAGTTACGGTACATATAAGCCTTCGTTG
Organism: Pinus albicaulis; assembly: GCA_034641835.2. Classification (NCBI taxonomy): domain Eukaryota; kingdom Viridiplantae; phylum Streptophyta; class Pinopsida; order Pinales; family Pinaceae; genus Pinus; species Pinus albicaulis. Next base: position 937,524,907 of record CM076584.1, read on the forward strand.
GAAAAGACAAAGTTGAATGGAATCACCATTGATGGAGTTGGATGAACGCAATAGATGATACGTCATGACATGCGTTGACATGTATTCTCTAGGAATCCCATTGAATGTTGGGATGTCAGATGAAAAATTAGTGGGAATAATTGACCACCATGGTGAATGAGCGATGGGGTTGTTAGTAAGATGAGTTAATTCAGGTAATTAGAGAGTAGCCACAAAAGGCAACTGATGAATAAAGTTTGGAGGAGGATGTATTAGGTAATATGGAATAGCCTAGGAAATAGGTACTTGCATGCATGGATATGGTGGGTTCTGATAATAAGGAACCTGGTTACAAGGATATCGAGGGCTCTGATAACCAGCATACAAGTGATTTTTTTGCCCAACCCCAGGATGGCGATAAAGCTAATGGAATGGTTGGGTCTAGATTTCTTGGCCTTGAAAAGATGTGTGATGAGGTCCATACTGTTGCCCGATAGGGTTCTATATTTCTCTTTGGTATGGTTGGCTCAGTTGATACAGCACCAAATTTTGAAGAATTTGGCCTACTGAAACTTGAGGAGCACTTTTCACAAACGATTGAGAAGGTGAGGAACCTTGTAAAATTTGACTAAGTGGTGCCCCCGAAAAACTAGATACCATTAGAATGGGTTGTAAAGGTTGGCTCACATGTATTTTATCTTGTTGAGGTGTTGATGGATAGATAGGAATTTTTGATGAGGATGGTGTAGCTTGAGGATTTAGAAATCTATCCCAAAACGAACAAGGTTGAACGAGTGAAGTAGGTTTCCAAACAACGACAACCAATCTAAGATGAGGTGGACCATAATTAGGCAAATTACCATATTTAGGTATACCAAGAACATATTTCCCCCCTGTGTAAGGAGGAGAAGGTAATGGAGGAAATTGCGATCCAGATGGATGGTAACCAACATAAGGAGAGTTCGGCTGTTGAGGGTAGCTTTGTCCACTGATATAAGGATAAACATGATTCTCTATTGTAGGTGTATCCAGATGAAAAAGAGCAGACTATGTGGAATTCATAAGAGAAGTACTAGACATTATTCCCAAATTATGTGACATGGGAGATTTCGAAGGATTGGCAGTTGCACCAGAAAGGTACTAGATAATGATTGATAACCAGGTGGGACGGATGAGACACCATAAAAATTAGTTTATGGTGATGTCACGAACATATATGATGAGGCGACACTTGATTTCTCAACCATAGTGGTGGACACGGGTTGGAAGATCAAATTATTTCCAGTCATTGTTGACAATCCTAATGAATATTGTTGCCAAAGATCCTGGATAAGCCCAAAGAATTAGGTAAAGGAGGTTGTATCAGAGTTTGAAGAGATGGAAAAGGCTTGGGTTGATAAAAGTGAAGTCCTTCTCAATGAACAGAAGAAGAAGGACGAAGCTCTTCTTGAGGGATCTCTTCAATACTCAAAATTCTGTATGGAAGAGCTTCTGGTCTGAGATATATTGGTTATGTCAAAGACAAAGGAAAAGAAGAGGAATTTCTCGTTGAATCAAGCGAGGATGGATGAGGCTCCTCAAGCTCAATGACCTCGGGAAACAAAGTGTCTGACTCAGGAAGGTTAGATTCAATGACATCAGGTTACAAAGTTTTAGGGACTTCTGTTTCAATCATGTAAGTGTCACCAACAGGGGTAGATGTAATCTCATGTTCGGAACTCAAAGGGACAGATGATTCTAGAAATTTATTATCAGGAGGATAGCTAGAAGTAGTTCTTGAAGTTCTTGTTTCAGTAGTTTGCATTTTCATATGTTTTTGACACTGGTTAGGAGTAGCATCTGGAGGTAAATGAGGCCTATTTTTCATTCTATGCAAACGATGGGGAGGGGGATTTTATTCTTCCACTTTGTATAATAAATTTCATTAAAATAAAAATAAATAAATCAAAAAGAGGGTAATCTAGGCATAAAGGATTACCAAGCAACTGTGAACTACAATATACATGTTGGTGAACCAAGGAATTAACGTATGACAAAAAATCTCCCTGAATGTTGTGTTCCATGTATCATGGTATACAAGGTGGTAGACTCATTTACCTACGGATGGATAGCAACCTATTGGGGACTCCCAAAATATACTCGACGGTATGTGGGATTGTAGTTCGTAGTAGTGTTGTCTAATGTGTAACCATTCTATGAGCGTGTTCCCATATAATTATCATGCGTGGAGTGCCATTCGATATACCCAAAGGTACATGGAGAACAATCATATAAACTTATGCACGTGGAATGATATTTCACCCCCGGGATGAAACACATGCAAACAATGACAACTCCTATGTTTAACAATGTCGGAATACATCTCTAGCCTATACCTTTAAGTGTTTTTGTTAATGTTACAAATTCTAATTAGGCTTATTCAATAAATTTTACTCTTTATCTTTTATTAAATTACAGTTTTAGGGCTCACCACGAATGTCACCTAAATACCCTAGAATGAAAATCTAGAATGAAAAAACATGAACCTTTTCTCTTTCAATGAAAATCTAGCTAACGAAAGGAATAAAAAGTCACGATGAAACACAAAATATGCAGCAAACAAGATGGAAGATTTAATTTCCCTTTTGATGAAACTGTTCCTAATCTAATGTACATATAAAACCCTAAATGGAAAATGAAAAAATTTTCTTTTCGCCAAACTTAATTTTCAAAAATAAGAAAAATAAGATGTAAATGCTAAATTACTAATTCAATTACACTTTTCAGAATGAGGACTCAAACAACAATTCATCCAAGCGATCAACAACCAAACAAAACAAGTTTGCAAGTGACCAAATGATAAGAATAAAGAAAAATTGAAACCAATTCTTAGAATAGGAAAAAAAACACAAATTCAAACTAAATGGAGGTTTTAGAAGGACCACAAGACACTGAAGACTCAAGGAAGCTCACCTGGAAGAAAGCTGATGACTAAGAGACTCAAAAACCAAGGAAGAACTTGTGCAAAAATAAGGACCAATGCTAGTGCAGAGATGGCACCAGTGCTTTGCAATGCTAGGATAGAGTCGGCCAAGGTGAGGTTCAATGCTCTATCAGAGGAACTAGGGGAGCGTTGGGCCTGGGAAAGAGGTTTCCAACAAAAAAATTGCAAAAAGGGTTGAATGAAGCCACTTCCTAGGTATTTTCTTGGTTGAATGATGTGACAAAGGTATGTCAAGGAGGTGAATGAAACAAAAAGGACAAGGAAAACCACCAAGGGAATACTCAGTTCCCCAATGGATCCAATTTTTTATATAGGATTTACGACTGCGGACAAAGGTATATCCCCTAGGTTAGATGTTTAACCTAGAATAACATCGAGACAAGGAACTCAATTCTTTTCCTTAAAGTAAATAGATGGTGGAGAGAGGCCTACTTGGAAACTGTCACCCACTTCACTCCTTCTTTAGCTTGGAAGGTCCAATTCCAGCTCCAACCACCAAAATTAGATCCTACATAGTCAGATAACACAAGCCAAGAAACTACAAGATGTACACAATATCATCTAAATACTCGATTCAATAGATCAACATGGTATTAAAATAAGTGAAATAACGACATCACATATAGGAAAATAGAGAATTCTTTATATTATATAAATGGAAGGATATTACAATAAGTGGCAGTTGATCTTGTAGAAGAGCTCTGCCAAGTTGTTGATTCCTCCTTTCCTTGTCACAATATGCACCTCCAATCACCCTATGCATGAGATGATAACTACTTACTGCATCAACATAAGGGATTAATCACTCTCCAAATCCAACCATTACCTCTTGCATGTGAGAGGGTAAATATATAGAAGAGAGGGGTAAGTTGGGAGTTCTTATCTAATTACCATTCTAAGGTTTTAAATCCACCTTTGATGGATGGATATGATCAAAGGATAAGTTGTGAAAACTCCAAAGTAGGGTAACATAGGATCTGAATGTCAATATAAGGTAAGTAGTTGAAACACGAGTCTGGAAACTCCTAAAAGGTGAAGCTTCTAGAATCCCGATCATTCTCTCGGATTTATAGAACCAACGCAAGTACACAGGAGGGAAACCTGCTAGTGACCAACGTTGGCCACAGTGGAGAAACCTATAGTTTAACACACCCCAGTAGACTTGCAGGGAGAGTTGGTCCTCAAACTGGCTCAGATAGGGCAGTTTAGGGTTGAAATTGTGAGGGGTGAAAGGTACATGCTTAGGGTTTGTGCAAGATGATGAAATGGGGAATAAGATGCTGATTTATCCCATTAGGAGGCTCACTTTGATTAGATGTGAAAAAATTTACTATACCAACAGGAAATTTGAATGCATGGAATAAGAGGAAGGTGGATGACTAGGTGAAGATGAAATTTAGGGAAATTGAGATAATGAAGAATGAGTGCTTATATGCCTAAATTTTCCCATTCCAAAGAAAACCAAGAGCGCATAATGACAGTCCCCTTCGTATATCAAAGAAGAGTATCTGAAAGATAGTTTTGAAAGGAACTTACCCCACGAGAAATTCTGTGATTGTGCTCTTTCCAAATAATCCATAAGAGGAAGCTAAAGAGGAGTGACCGAGCTCTATTAAGAATGGGACAGCAAAGGGATTGGGGCACCGAAGGGAGAACATTTTAAAAATAGTAAAATGGTCATGATATTATCGGTGAAAGACAAATTCTAAACTTTACATAGATATTTAGAGAAGAATCATAAATTAAAGATATGCTTACTAGATTCCTAATGAATATGACAGAGGTAGCACATGGTCAACCTTTCAAATCCATTTATAATTATGTAGTCCTTGGTTAGTGTTCTATTATGATTCAAAATATAGAGGAAATATGTTATTTTAAACCATAAATGTTGTCTCTATATTTGAATTGAAATATGTAGCTAAGGGATTAGATCCTAATTTGTAGCAATAATATATGCTTTTTTGAATGTGAAAGTCCCTTGAGGTTCATGTCCCCTTATTAGCTTTTCGTGTTTGTTTAAGAGGGATATATGTGTTTTTTTAAGAATATCTTAAAGCTTATTCCATTTTTTATGCACTCAAATGTGAATTTTTTTATCTTTAATATTCCAACAACAACATTTCATTTATGCAAAGGTTCCATTCTAATAGTCCACCACTAGTAGTTTTTTCCTTGACTTCATGTTATCATAGAGGTCGTAGTGGTATTATTGGGAGATAGGATTGGATAATTGATGCCATAAATCATCCAAAAAATTTGTCATTTTTCCATCACGAACCTCCCGAACGCAATGATATTGAATTAAATGTTTACCTCTATAGGGCAGGTTCCAAATGGATGAGCCTAATGTTACCTAAATCATTCTTATTCATTGAGAGTGTTGGATGTTGCCGATGTATTTATGGTCCCATGTTTGTCTCCATAGATCCCTTCCTCCTTGGAACTAGCACCATAAATGCTTTTCCCAAAGTATTGTGCTTGAATTTTTTGGGTATCTCAATCCCAACCCTCCCTTGGCCTTTGGGAGACATAATTTATCCTAGATATTTTACAGTCTTCCATATGGAAAGGCTAGAAGTATTTTGATTGTGAAAAATCTCATGCCACTAGAGACCGTTTCTTTTCCAGGTTGGATCCTTACCCCAAGAACTTGAAAAATATTGAAACCAAGTATTTATATATGTGTTTCAGGGATGGGAGGACTAACAATGGATACACCATGATAGCTTGGAGGAATGCTTTGAGGTGGCTCGACGAGCTAAATTGAGCACATGGAAAGTCTAATTGGATAACTTTTTCAAGAGCTTATTACCAATGTGCCTCCATCATGATAGATTACTTTTCAAAAGCTTTGGAGTATGGAAACAATACATATGTGACTTTTATTTGTTTATGAGCATACCTTAGGCGGCTTGGAATTGAGAAAGGATCTCATCCAACATAACTGCCTCCTGGATAATAGGCTTTCCATACGAAAAATTTTCATCTACGAATTTTTGATGAGTCATGGTTAGATCCATACCCAGGAGGTGAAGTCCCTTCAACTCATTTCCTTACACTATATAATGGATTAAACACCCCAATATTTCCTCGAAAAAAATAAATAGGAATGGGGAGATTGGGTCTCCTTGTCACAGGCCCCGCAAATATCTAAATGTAGCCAAGGGGACACCATTAAGAAGAATTGAAAATAATGGAGAGGATATCATAGAACAGAAAAAGCAATCCAATCCTCTGCAAATCCAAATGCATTCAAAATTTGAGAGGGGAGCTAATAGTGATATCCAATCATATCATAGAATGATTGGAGCCCAAGGTGGGAATAATGGATGCTTCAATTAAAATTTCTCTCAGAAGAAGATCCTTTGAGATGAGGAATATTCCCAAATGACAAGCCACCTATTTTTTTCCTCCCCCTCTATTATTCCAAGTATGGAGCCCATTCTGAGTGTCCAAGTTTGCAATATGCATCATGACTATCGTGTCATTCAAAGCCTTAGAGATTGGATCTACCTTCCTGAATTGCCCACTCTTTCCTTCAAAATTCTGGATCATGTAGAATCCCCCCTAATGATCCATGCAAGATTTAGAAAGCACGATATGGGTCCAGTCAACTCTTTAAAAGGAAAAGCTATTTTTCCTGCGAGATTTGGGGGGTATAAAAAACTATCAAAAAAATCCATGAGTTGAATGCAAGGAATCAGAACCTTCCTGATAGAATGTGACAGACACCTATCCAGTCCAAGAATAAATCTTGGTTGGGGTTCCATAGCACTGTGGTACCTCTTGACATGCCAATCACGTCCAACATCATGACTTCACCTCCTCTCCACCAGAGTTGACTCACCTCCTAGAGTTTCGCTTCTATCATCTTGGTCTCTTATAATAATACAATATCTACATTAGGAATGATAATTTTGTTATTCAAAGAGTGAAGCTTACCTTTATTTTTTAAGCCTTGTATGTTCCAAGAGATTATTTTCATTGGGTAACGGTTGGGGTATGAGGGAAGTAATCTATCAATTGACCCATCTGCCCAGAATTCAACAGAAATTCTCACGCTTCATTAATTGCCTCCTTTGTCAACTTCCTCCCTTTTTTTCCTTTCTTTGTTGCACTCTAATATAGGTGTGTGATAGCCAAGACACCACCCTCTTTTATCAAACCGAGAGATCTATGATCTCCATCTAGTTTTGTCAATCGTGCACACCATTGAGAGCACAAATTCCTAGAGTGAATGAGTTGATTAGAGGGGATATCTTTGACATTTTCTTTAATACAAACCCTAAAAAAATGAATCATTGTGCACTCATCAGATCCAAATATATTATTTTTTCCCTCGAATTCCAGGACCTTTCTTGTGTGGATAAGGATCTCCTTCAATCTACGTTCTTCCTCCAGGTCTTTTAGGATCTTTCCTTTTGGTGTCGACTTGTCTATATTTTTAGGGCATTGTTTATACACCTTCATTGCTTATAGAGCAAGTTGACCTGGTTTTTCTCTATGTTCCTATGTCGACTCCAAGTTCTCCAATACTATAAAAGGGTTTTCATCCTTGAGTTTTTAGGGTTTTTGTTGCGCTTGGGGCATAGGGGTGGAGTCTTGTTGCTAGGGACCATGAAGAGCACTAGGTTGAGGAAGATGATTACTGGTAGTGTGGTTTCATCTTCTTCCCACTGATTGGAAGCCTTATTCATCCTTGTTTTTTGTCACATTCTAGGCTTCTTCAGTTATGGTGAGTGGGAATTCTCAAAATTGGTGACCATACTCATGAAATCTTTGGCACTTGAAGGGAACATGCTCATAATACAATGGTCAGGTCTAGATATAGTCATGGTATTCCAGATCTATTGATTTCGAGAGTGACTGAGAAATATTCATGTGGACACAGGTTTGGGCATATGCTGCATCATGTCATCTCTTCATTATTTCCAATATTTTGAAAAAATATCCTATTGCATTCCCAATGCCTTCGAGAATATTTGGTTCCCAAAAATATTCCAAGAGAGAGAACAAGCAAACAAAAACTAGGGCTTCCTAAAATTCTTCTTTATTCGGTTATTTCATTCCTCCCAATATATGATAAACAACCGAGCAATTTTCATGAAGTATGGCTCATTTTCAAAGATTCATTTTGAATCTTCCATATCTACAAAAATGACCATGAAAAAATATTTTTCTCACAGTCTCAACTCTATCGGTCCTCTAGGGTTCCATTTAGACTAGATATATTAGAAAATTTCTTGTTCCCTTTTCCAAATTCCCATAAACTTACAGATCAAGGTGTGATCTTTCATGTACTGTCGATATTTCTCCAGTAGATTGTTTGGAATGAAAAAATTTAGATTCTTCGTAGCATTTGGTAGGCATCGGCTTTGCCCTTATGCCTACCATTGTGCTCCCATTATTGGGGTCTCATCTGTAGCCAATGGATTTTGGCCTGGACCTGTCCTCCCTAGCTGTGAGGATCTTTCCCTACTGACCGCATCTAGGAAAGAGGAGGACCCCCCCCCCCTGTGAGGGATCGCACATGGAATGAACACTCCATACATGAGGAAGAAGATTGATGCATGACGTTGAAGGGTATCATTGTTAACTTTCTGGCTAGTCGAAAGAGACTTTAAAAAACCATTCAGAACCTTGACGGATTCATGTAGAAATTCCTAATATATTCAAATTACTAATTCTAATTTACTAAAAAAATAGACTTGAATCTACTCTACTCATCTGTGGAAAAAAACTCACAATTTAGATGCAATATAAAAAAAAATGTGGCATGAACTAATCAAAAAACATAACATGAAGATATATATAGGGGAAAGCCCATGCTCAAAATCCATTCCTATATATTTTCATTAATAATAGAGAATAAATACAATGCTTGTTCAACTTTGAAAATTTTTTGCACAAGAATAATCTATCTCAAAACCTCACAAGCTAACTATGGCCAATTCTTAGCCAATTTTCCTTCCTTCCAATCCCCTATTTCCTTGACCTTTTTCTTTGGGAATTAGCCCCTATTCATTAAGAAATTCTCCATCTAGAACTGCATAATCCATATAGGTTCTTCTCTGAATGCATGCAACACCTACACAACTTGCATAATTATACAACTAATAGTACACTTCCCTTGAACTCCAATCTAAACTGGGTAACTCGTAGATCGTGCATGCATGAGTTAATTATGGTTGATTTATAAGTTAAATGGTTGATCACTGAGTACACACCCCACTACTTGACCTACCACTAGTTATTTCGATAATTGGAATTAGTTTAACTGACTTTAACTCAGTTTAACTGAATTAAATTATTACAACTCAAATTAAACTCAACCAATGATCCTAAAAATTAGGAGATACTCTACATGCCCCAAGTTAGGCCCTAAATTAAAATTAACTAAGCCAACTAAGTCAAATTAACTTAGTTAACAAATTCTTATTGTCTGGTGATTTGGAATTACAATTTTCTCCTAGTTTAATTCAAGGGAAAATTAAATCAGGATTTTCATGTTCTCATTTTCAACACTTCCTCTCAACAAGAAAGGGATTATCAGGTACCCCAATACTGCTTCTATGTAATTCTATTTTTATCCTTGATAATTCCTTTATCAATATTTTCCCATCATGTTCCTATGTAGGAATTTATTCCAGCAACAGAATCCTCCTCTGGACACAATCTCGTATATGGTGGTACCGAATGTCAATTTTCTTCAATCGATCATGAAAAAATGGATTTTTAGAGAGCTTGATACAAATATTATTTTAATAGTAAATCATAGGGGGATCCATCATCTAACCAAATAACCCACCAAAAATCTTCCTTATCCAGATAGCTTCACAAGTTGCTTGACTAGCAACCATGTACTATGCTTCTATTGAACTGAATGCAACTGATCTCTACTTCCTGTTGTACCAAGAAACTGTTGTTCACCCAATACTGAAGAATCATCCTAAAGTGATCTTCCATTTGATGTATTTCCCACCCAATATGCATTTGTGAAGCCTTGAAGCTTCACTCCCTTTGTCCGTTTTTAATAAATACCATACTAAGTAGTTCTTTCGAGGTATCTCAACACATGTTTGGTTTCCTTCCAATACGGTTTGGTTGGCTTAAACATTTCTTGACTAAGCTAGTTAGCTGCATAACACATGTTTGGTCGTTTTTTCACCAAATACATGAGTGAACCCACAAGGTTCTTCTAAATAGTGGCCTCCACCTCCTCACCTGAAGTGGCATCCTCTTTCCTCCAACTTCCTACTAGAGGAGTGTCCATGGGTTTACTACTCTCCATGTGGAACTTCTTCATTATCTCATTGGCATACTTTCCCTAAGAGACAAACAATTCCCCATCTCCTTTCCATACTTCCAAACTAAGGAAATAATGCATGACTCCCATGTCCTTCATCTAAAATTCCCTTGCAAGATCCTCTTTGAAAGATTTTATCAAATTTTCATCACTGGTTAAAATTAAATCATTGTCATTTATACTATAATAAAAAATTTACCTTCAACAACAATATTGTTAAGGTTTTCATCTACTTCACTTTTGGTTAATCCCAACCTGGTGAAATAGTTTTCGATCCTACTGTACCAAGCATGGGGTGCAATTTTCGATTAATACAATTCTCGCTTGAGTCTGCACACATGCAACTCTCTGTTGAAGGTCTCAAATCCTTCCGATTGTTCAATGTACACCTCCTCCTTAATCACTCCATTGAGGAAAGTTGTCCTCACATCCATCTGATGGATATTCCATCCCATCTACACTGCAAGTGCTAGAATTGATCTAATAGAAGAGTACCTTGCTACTAGAGAAAATGTCTCTTAGTAATCAATTCCCTCCACCTGACCTAAGAGAACCCCTTGGAAAACAAATATGGCATTGTGTTTCTTTATGTTTCCGTCTATTACTTGATTCACCTTGTCAATCCACCTCGAACCTACCCCTGACTTCTTCTCTGGTCTTGAGATCACTTCCCAAAAACTGTTTCTGAATATGGAATCATATTCATTTACCATGGCATCAACCCATAATAGATTTTGCTTCCTCGAATAAGGATGGTTCTGTCTCAACTAGATCACTCATCAAAACCATGTACCCAGTGTACCGATCTATTGACATCTTCCCACCGAGATATTAGGTGGTTGCTGCCACATTCTCTCTAGCATCATGCAATAATGTTTCAACTTCTCTGATGTGATTCCTTCAATATCTAGATGTATCTGCATGAGTGGGTGATTCCACTCTTTGCTCCTTTGCTTGTGGCTGCTCCACAACATCCTGAGGTTATTCCTTTGGAGATAAAAGCTCCTCATCTGCATGAAATTGAAGCTGCCTCTTATGGGAACATCGCATGGCCTTCTCTTCATCGAACTTCACATCTCTACGAACAACTATGATCCTGTGAGATGGAAGGTACACCTGATAGTTGTGAGGTGTATCAGTGTACCCCAAAAATATGCTCAACTCAACTCTCGGTTCTAGATTTTTCCTTCCATCCTTGGAAACATGATAGGAAACTCATGAACTAAAGATCCTAAAGTGTGACACATCTATTTTCTTCCCTGAAAAATCTTCTTCTGTTGTACTCATCCTGATAATTCGATGAGGACTTTTGTTCTGCACATATACCATTGTGTTGCATGCTTCAAACCACAAGAGCAACGATAGGACCTGATCATTCAACATCGCCCATGCAACTCACACAATACTTATTCTCTTCCTTTCAACAACCCCATTCTGCTATGGGTTATGGGGTGTTATTAACTCACGTCAAATTCCTTCTTTTTCACATAATTTCTTAAACTCATTTGACACATATTCTCCACCATTATCGCTCCTAAGAGCTTTCACTTTTCTTCCAGTGTCTTTCTCAACAAGTGCTTTAAATTCAAAAAAATTTGAGCATGTATGGTATTTCTTATACATGAATTATATTCAGCTCTTACATGAGAAACAATCTACAAATATAGCATAATACCTATGCTTGGTCGTGGAGGTTGTCGAGAAAGGTCCACACACATATGAATGAACTCTTTCAAGGACTGCCTGCACTCTATTTTCCTTCTCATGAATGGTGGTTTTGGTGTATTTCCCAAATGTACAACCATTGCATGCATCTCTCTACTCTATTGAACCCTTGGGAAGTCCTGTAGAAATCTGATGCATGATCTTCAAAGCTCCATGGTGCAAATCACCTATGTCATAATTCACCAATGTTTTGGCTCTGAAACTTCTCTACTTTCGTGCTCAAAGCATCACATTATTATACATCCAATTTATAGAGGTTCTTCATCTGAAACTTGATCCACTTCACTTTTCCCGTGGCGATGTGACGAAGGAAAGCCTTTCCTTTACTAAATATCACATCGTAGCCATAATCTTCCAACTTAGAAACAAAAAATAAATTATTTTTCATACCCAGAACATACATGAAATCTTTAAATTTGAAAGGAGAACCATACTCCCTCTAAAAAGTAATTCTACTGATATCGGTCGTGTTATACCTTCCATCATCTCCCATCTTAATGTGCATCTAGAGGTGCTTCTCCTCTAAGTTTCTGAAAATTTATTTTTTTCTTGTCATATGGAATGAGGCTCCACTATCCATATACCACACACTACCCATCATTGATGTCACCATGCCTGCAATGAGGGTTAAATCCAACTTGAATTTGGAATCAAGAGCTTCACATGTTGCTCCTCCTAAGGGCTTCTTGCCAACCTTCTTATGCAGACACTTCATGTCATAATGTCCCAACTCATGACAGTGAAAAAAAGTAATATTCGATAGGTTATTATTCTTGTTTTCCTGACCTAAATATCCTTTGGATTGGGATTTATTACCTTTCCCTTTATTTTCATTTCCATCCAAGGCACAATTCTCCTCATCCTCAACCTTGGATAAGGTCCCATTTCTTCTGTTCCCGACAAACTCTTCCTGTACCAAATATGACCATAATATTTCCTAGTTTGGTAGATTCTATGTCTCATTGAATGAATCCTAGTAGATGTGATAACACTTTGTAAGGCCTAGAAGTGTTAGGATTACTATATCATCTTAAACAACCATAACACCAACATTCCCAATTTCATCACAAAATTGTGTGAACTTGCCTAGGTATTTTGGTATTGCATCGCCCTTTATCATTTTTATGTTCTGAAGATTATCTTTTCATCCCAGCTTCTTCTGGTCACTACTATTCTGGACAGTTCTATAAATGTCTGCCACATTGCATATGGAGTTTCCTTCCCGTGTATATTAGAGATAATATGGCATCGTACTCCCTCCAATATGATCCTCCTTTCCTTGGCGACAGTCTTCTTCCAATATGCTAGATCCTAGGCATCAGTTGGTGATAGCTTCAGTACATCATTGTCAATGAATTCCTTTAGCCAATTATCTTTCATGTCTGCTTCCATCTGGTACTTCAAATCAATGTAATTCAATCTACCCTCAAGGGCATACTCGAGCCTTAGAGCATAGAATGTCATCCTGATCCTGCTACTAGCTCTGAAGAATATATCTAAAAAATTTGTTCCTCTTGCAAAGATAACTTCGAATTCTCTTCTATGCTATGATGATATCTCTAATACCATGTGGAAATTTCTTGTATATTCAAACTGATAATTTTAATTTACTAAAACAATAGAGTTGAATCTACTCTACTCATCTCTGGAAAGCAATTCACAATGAGATGCAATATCAAAAAACATGCAACATGAATTAGTTAACACACATAACACAAGGATATATCTACGGGAAATAAACTCCTCAAAACCCCTTCCTATATGTTTTCATTAATCATAAAACAGAGAAGAGATACAATGTGTGTTCAACTCTGAACAATCTCTGCACAAGTATAATCTATCTCACTACCTCACAAGCTAACTCTGGCCAATACTTAGCCAATTTTCCTATCTTCCAAGCCCCTTTTTCCTTGTGGTGTTTCTTTGGGAATTAGCCCCCTATTAATTAGGAAATAATTCATCTAGAACTACACAATCCCTATAGTTCCTTTTTTACTGCATGCACCACCTGTGCAACTTGGATACTTATACAACTGATAGTACACTTCCCTTGAACTCTAATTTCAACTGGGTAAATCATAAATACTACATGCATGAGTTAATTATGGTCGATTTATCAATTAATTGGTTGATCATTGAGTACACACTCCACTAGTTGACTTCCCACTAGTTATTCCAATAGCTGGAACTAGTTTAACTGACTTTAACTCAGTTTTTATGAATCAAATTTTTACAACTCAAATTAAACTCAACCTAGGCTCCTAAAAAGTAGGAGACACTCTACATGCCCCAAGTTAGGCCATCAACTCAAATTAACTAGCCCAATTAAGTCAAATTAACTTAGTTAACACATTCTTGTACTAAGTCAAATTAACTTAGTTAACACATTCTTGTACTAAGTCAAATTAACTTAGTCAACACATTCTTATTGTCTTGTGTGTGGAATTACAATTTTCTCCTAATTTAATTTAAGAGAAAATTAAATCAAAATTTTTTTACTACTATTTTAGACACTTCATAAACCCTAACTTCGAGACAAAGCTCTTTAACTTTTTTACAATATTAATATCTAAACTAAATTTATTAATTTTATATCTATTTATTAATTATGTATTTTAAAATATTATAATTATAATTATAAATTATTATTATTAAAACTTATTTTAATCTTCTATATAATTATGATCTTTTCTTTCTTTAAAAAAAATATCATATTTTTTTTGCTTTCATAATTTTGTTAATAAAAATATGATTACTGAATTAAATTAATTTATTAATTTTGTTGTTTCTTTGATTTAAGTTAATGTTATATATTATTATTATTATTATTTAATTTAAGACTTCATTTTATCACCATTATAACTTTTTTTCCCTAATAAACTACAAAGTATATCGCTACATAATAAACTTTATAATTTCCCTAATAAACTACAAACTATATCTCTACATAATAAACTTTATAATTGAAATTTTCATATGTTAATTTCATTCATTTACAGTCATAAAAATAACATGGAAAATATTTCTTAAATATATGGCAGTAGGAACTTTGCAACTTAAGAAATATTAAATTGGACTAGTAAAATTCAAATCATAAAATCCATTTGATAGTGTAACAAGGTTAGGTTATATTTATGTAGATAAAGTGGTTTATTTGTTTTAAATTAGGGTTTTTAAATGGTAAAAATGTATGGGTTGTGTAGATTTAATATTATTACAATATTCTTCATTGTATATCCAATTTAATAGATGTATTTAAAGGTTTTTCAATTGGATTTTTAGTTTTAAAATTTATGTGGTATAATTGCAACTCCATTTCTATGTTGACATCACAAATTCTCGATGTTATATAAATTAAATTCTTGATAATCGCTATCAACTTTTATTAATTAATTATTAATTATTTAATCTATAGAACAGTGCTATCTTTTTAATAATTAACTATATATATATATATATAACAAATTAGTATAAATATATAAATTAAATGAATGCATAAACATGGAAACACTTATTTTGTAATATTTTACATATTTACAATATTAAAAATATGTTATAAATTTATTTTAAGATATTTTTATATTATTATTAATTATGATAAAAAATTAATATATAAATTAAACATATATTAAGAAAATTAACAAAATTTTTAGTCATGGAGATTCAACTACATTTTAAAATTTGCTATAATAGCTTGAATTACTAATATCATATGAATTACTAATATCATATGTTTAAAAGACCAAACTCATTTTCAAAATATAATAAGCATGCTTATTATATTATAATAACCCTATTTTAAAATAATCATATATATATATACATATAATTCAAAATATTATTATTATTATAAATTTTTACACTATTTTTAAATATATGTGCAACCTTTATGGTCGAACAAGGTAACACAATTTATACCCCTGATCGGAGTGCCCGCTGTTAGGTGCCACAAGGCAGGTGTAAGGTATTCGCAATGAATGGATAGAGGTTTAAGCGTGACAACTTAAGCACGCATTCACAACATCACATGAAGATGTACACAACTTTCATTTTGATGATTGTGCATTTAGTAAGACAACTGGTAATGTTAGATGGGTGTTGGAAAATGCAGAACAAGGTAAGCCTAAAGAGGCATATTTGGGATCTGCAGAAACCATTTTACTCTGGCAGGAGTAATGATTTGAGGAGATGGGCTGGAACTGGTGCAACCATTGTTGAGAGGTTTCAAGCTTGGGTGCAGGGGTATGTCCTTCTTCACTCCAACCTTATGTTTTTAGCCATTAATCATTGTACGAACCATAATAGCGGAGGCTTTGAAGTTTTGGGAATGGTTTTCGTGATCCATGTAAGGTTGTTAAGTTCTCTTTCATAATCTCTACATCCTTCATGCATGCATGTGAGTTTAGTTTCGCTAGGAATTTGAATTTGTTTGAAATTTGTTACAATTTATTTATGCATGGTGTCGAGTTTACTTCTGCTGGATTTCACCTCTATTTGGTATATTTGAATGATGAAGGGGATAATTTGGGTAGCCTCAGTTGTTTGTCTGTTTGCCTTGTTGATTTTTGGCAGGGGAAAATACTTAAATCCATCAGTTTGCTATTCTATATAAGAGTAGGGGATATTAAAAGTAGTTTATGTGGTTATTATGTCTACCTTGTTTGGTCTTGGTAGGGCCATATCTTGAAAACACATGGTAGTCATAGTGAAGACTATTTTCATGCACTCTGTTCAGGTTTTATCATTTATCTTTCTCATAATCGGAGTTCTTCCTGTTTAGTTAGGTTTTTACTGGGTATGATAGAGAGTCTATTCTAGGTTTGTCTCTATGTCCAGCAAACTACTTGTATAAATCATTTCCTAAATTATCTCAGTCAACGACACTATATCTATCATTCTGTGAATCATGTGCCAGAGGAAGATTTATTCCTGAAGAATAAAATTTTAATTGTTATACCTCTGTCATTCCATCATATAGGATCACTGATAGTATATGCAGGTTTAATTCAGCAGAATATTCGGAACAGAACTATGGTTAAGAGGCAAACGACGATAGTATGGTTAACAATCAAGGTAAAGGAAAGAAGAAGATTGTAAAATCTATAGCTAAGACTAGCAACAGAGGCAGAAAGACAAAGCAAGAGATGCTAGAGAATATCTCGAAAGCTTACTCTCTCAGAAATCCTTCACAAATAAAAAATGTAATTCAGGGATGGGAAAAAAAATTTATGGTAATGAGGAAGATAATGAGGAAAAGGAGAAAATAATGGATTTTATTATTGATCCAAGGAATACTAGAGGTCGCCTCTCGCTGATTAACCAAGTTTTTCATAATTACTAGGTAATGAAATGTGTCCTGGCCAAAGCAATGCAAAGTCTTCATCCAGGTCAAGAGAATGCAACACCATCAATAATGGAACTTCTTCAGGATATCAACATTCAATTCGAGCACATCAAGGTGTCACAGTATCAAGCAACAGCTCAAATTGGTCGTATTGAAATTCAGATGCAACAGATGGAGCAAGTGGACATGCCTAGCTCCATGACAAAGGATCTTGCACCAATAGACTCTTCTGATGGGTAGTAGCCCAGTTTAAGTTTTATGAATGTTGTGGATAGTGGTTATGTTTGTAGTTGTTATTTAGTTAATTTTTAAAACAGTAAAATTGCCATTGCGGCGAGTAGAAGAAGGAAAAAGTATCAATTTTGGATGTCTTTCAACGCGTTAAGGAGGCCAACAGACTTGGTTTCCTTCGGGCAGGTTTAGGCCACTAACTTTGTATATGATGTAACCTGCTTCTTTATGATTAATAGAAAATATTAAGGACCTACCAAATTCACAAAAAAAAAAGGAACACAATTTATGTGCAACTTTCTTCATTTTTAATTCCTCAGTTCATCATTCTGAGGTTTCATTCAGCCATGATATATTTTCATCCTAATTTCAATAAAATATTGTTCATAGTACTAATTCAATTGGTAGTTGTAGAATATTAATCCAATTACTTCAAATCTCCTTTAGATTGTTTCCTAATAAAATCTTATCACATTAATGAAATTGAAACTAATGAGAACACTTTCGTTTGATTTGCTCCTTGCTACGCTGTTCAAGGTACAAGCATTTCTTCATTGAGAAAATTATCCCACCATATTTTAATTAGTTTTTTTGTTCCACTGTACACGGACCTGAAATGAAATCTATGTATAAATAATGAACAAGTTTTAGAGAAAATAATTTTTTTTAAATTAAGTTAAGAATCATTCATTACCAAAAATGTTATTATATTTTTTTTCTTATAACAAGATCATTATTTTCTATCTTATATGGTACGACCAAAGTAGTTGCATGCTTGCATAGATGTTGAGTGCTTAGGTGATTCATGAGTGGTATTACTTAAAAATTATGTCAAGAGGAATTAGCTAATTCTTCCTTTGTTTGGGAAGAAATTTTTGACTAAAACACACAAATTTTTTAGTCACCCCATAAGAGATATAGAAGTGTATTGATTGAATTCACATGAATAATAATATGCAAAATGAACAATTATTTTCATCTATAATTAATAGTGGCTAAACCAATCTATACTAATTTGTTGAAAAAATCACAAAAGGCTTCTACAACTTGTTAGTGTCAGTCTTTGCAGCCTTCCTCCAGTGATCAAACATGCTCTTACAAAGTGATTTTAAGGTGTCAAGGTCAAATTTTGTCATTTCAGTGAGTCTTCAAGAAAAATTTGGTCACTAGGTATTAGGTCAAAGTTGTCCAAATGTCGATCCATGTCACCATTTAGCTGAGTGTACCATCATTCAGAGGGTTTTCATCATCATGTCAGGTTCCAATGGGTCATTTTACACCTTGTTCATGCTTCAGTTGTGCCTTGGTAAGGTTCATTTCCCTCTCCTAGGGTTTTGGAGGTAATTTCTCTTGGATGGTCAAATCATCAGCAAAAATTGTATCCTCATGTTCATACACCTTTACCCATCCTTAATGTACCTTATTAAACAATTCCCATCACTGAGATCCCCCAAATTTCTCATTCTTGCACAAACCCTAGTTTCTTGCTACAACTTGGCAATTTTCTAGGCTAGGCCTGTGTTTTTCCCTTTTGGACCCCTTCCCCTAACTCAATCTCTGAAATTCCACTTTCCCTTGCTTCCTAACATCCCTCTCTACTTCCCAAAATTTTATCAATAATTTATAAGCCCCTTATCCCCTTCATTTTGCTTCATTTCGACAAATCCCTTGTTCCACACATCGGGATAGGTTTTACTCCAATGATGTTCCTGAGAAATAAAATATGAATTTGGGAAAAATGAGAGAGGGTTTTGTCAAAAATATGCCAATGAAGAAAACCCTCCTTCACTTTTTACACAGGTGTCATGGTTTCAGAGAAATGTCAAAAATACAGTCGCCTCAAGAGAATTGATGCACCTATGAAGTGACCTTGGGAAAATCAAGATTTATCCTAGCTTGTTTGGAAAAATGACTTTCTTGATGATTCAAATGATAACTAGACACAAATAAATTTCCAATGAGCTATCATGAGCTCAATTTGGAGTTGATTAATACCTTCAAAAGTTGACTGCAACAGCACTCTACCTTGAGGCAGCCTCATTTTTCTCATTTTGAACAGTCTTGGGAGATTTGATTTTTGACAAGAAAAATGAACTCCAAATTGAAAAATTATAGTTGGGTTGGAAATAATACTCAATAAGCTTTCCAACAAGCTAACCCGCACCAAATTTGGACATAGGTAAGGCCTCCAAAAGTCTCCTGAAAAAGGGCGTGACGCGTTGGGTTTATGGCGCGATGCGTTGGGTTTGTGGTGCGACGCGTTGGGTTGTGGCGCGACGGATTGGGCCAGGAAGCAAGTTTATTGTTGTTTCTTCAAAATATTCAAATCTGCTTGGTCTCTCTTGGTCCAATTAAGTCAATAAAACTTTTAATTGAAAATTAACATGTGTTTGGTGTTGTTTGTGAGGATTTGAACACTAAAAAATCAAACCCTACTCTCTTGCTTTAAGAAACGCTCCTAGGGTTTTGAAATTGATTTTGGTGTTAAATATTTACATTTCCCTTACCTCCCTTTTCCCCTCTTCACTGTTTATTTTCTCACCACAGTCCCCATTCCCCTATCTCTTGACATCCCTAAAGTCAATCATCCCTATCCCATTCCCATTGTCCCCATACCATTTGTAAATTTCCCAAGTTATCTCAAATAGCTAAGTGGTTGTCCCAACACATAGATTTCAAGTGGAAAACTCACAATTTCACTTGATTATAGCCCATAATTTTCATTACCCTATTCCTCCATATTCCCTCCCATTTGACACATATTTGGCAATCCAATCAAAAACACCAAAATTCTCATACAAGACAACATAGACCTTGGACATCATGGAGACAGATACTGATATATCCTATGACCGAGACAGTGATTCCACCACTGAACTACATGTACCTAGAAGGCCAACAAGGAAAATAACATGCTAAGGCACATCAAGAATCATTATTGGGCGAGGAATCATGTTTGTAAAGCGCGAATCAAGATCCTGAAAGCAAAGCTAAAGAGGGCACTGAAGCGTCGCAAAAGGCATGACAGACTCCAAATTTTGGCCAAAGCTTCTTTGGCCTAGAAAAGTTCTTGATGGTGGAAATTCAGCCCAAATTTCAAGAAATTTGGGAAATGTTTTGTCAATTTTGAATTTTTTGGCCTTAACACAGATTTTCCTGCCCGACGCGTCGCGCCACTTGGCACGCGCTTATAATTGGCAGCTCCTCTTGAGAAAAAATTTGTATTTCTAGATTTTTTATCAAAATTTATGCATGCCTACCCATTACCCAAGGCAATTGACAAGTTTTGGGTTGCCTGAAGGGTCAAAAACACCTTAAAAATGGTCTTTCTGCCACTTTTTGGACACGCAGGAAGCATTGTTGGGAGATTTGATTTTTGGAGGGGAAAATGGAAACCAAATTCAGAAATTCCACTTGGGTTGGAAAGTAGACAGGCAGGGCTTTCCAATGAGCTATCCTGTACTCAATTTGGACATCGGGAAGGCCCTCAAAATCAGCCTCAAATTGGCGCGATGCATAGAGATTTCAGGCGCGGCGCATTGGGAATTTTGGCCTAGTTTTCACTCAGCAACTCTGTTTTTCACCTAGTTTTGGTCAGTTTCACTTTTTTATCTCCAAATGTAAACTCTTGATGTAATTTTGGAAAAAATTTACTCATGCAAGTAGACTCATTCATCAAAAAGTGAAATGTAACTGAATGAATCAGTTTCCTATCTTATAGAGGCAAGCTGTTTCATTGCCTATTTTCCAGTTCTTAGTTTAGATATTTTTGAAACATCTCCTAGAATGGTGAGCTCGACCCCTAGAGGCATGGGGATGATTTAGGCTTGTCTATATCTTGTATTTTCTCAGTCATTTTCAAGGTTGGACACTTGGGATTGCTTGGCACTTCATTGTACATTTCATCTCTGCAATTTTGGCAAAGGAATAGACCAATGTTTGCAGCACTCTTTGGGATCCATGTGGCTTTATGTTTTGATGGTTTGTTTCTCTCTATGATTGTAAGTTTACTAATGTTTCATGTGCACCATTTTCCTACTTGTTTCTTCTCAAATTAAACAAACAAGTTATAAAGGTGGAATTCATTAGATTGCTTTGCTCTGCCTTGAGTTTTGTTTAATTTTTCATGTTTTCATCTGTTTGAAGAGGATTCTTGAAAGCCTCTTGCCCTCTTCAGCTCCTCACCAGTCTAAGCTATCCATTCATTTAATCCAAAGCATCAAAACAATTTCCTTGCTTGCCCCATTCAGAACTCTACAAAAACTAGGCCTCATCCCCGAACCCAAAATTTGCCTTTCCCTTTGATCCAACAACAAACCTTCAAAATCAAATCCAAACTTCTTACATATATACCTAGCCTAAAATCATCCTTTGTTCAAGTCATCTCAAGCCTTATTGATCAATTTTTCGCTGAGATTGACCCGGAGAGAGCCCTCTCCTGATCTGGTAGGGCTAGCTACCAGATTAAGCGTGGTTTGATGTTACCCTGAACTCTGCCTTCCTTCAGCCTGAGGTATATTTAGGCAATAACATATGGCGACCATACTGGGGAAAAAGAAAATGGTTTTCTTGTTAGTGTTATTTGTTTTATAAACTAAAGACGAAGCTTGAAGTTATGCCAGGTAGCCTTCGAAACGCTCTTGCTTTGCATTCGCGAAAGTAGATAAACGCTGCTTCAGTCAATCTCCGGTCTAGTTTTGTAAAAATAACATATGACTTTCAAATTTCCCCAGTGCATGTATCAAGTTAGATCTGATGGTTGATGGTGGACAACGATCAGAGATAGGAAGGCTGAAATCATTCACCTGGCAACTCCAGTGTCAAAGAATCCCAAGTTTCAGAATTTTTATGGCGACTCTACTCTTCAAGAATCAGTAGCCTGAGGAATTTCTTGGTGAATTAATTGTTATCAAAATGGTTTCATTGGATCGAAGGTATGCTCCCATGAGCCGAGATCACATTCCGGGTTTTCCAAATAAAATTCCTAAGTTAGATTAGCAAAGGAATTTGCCTACGTTTAAAGATGATGATAGGAAGGATGCTACTTTACATCTGGTTAGATTTCACATACATATTCGCAAGTTGAAGGTCGATTTTCCTGAAGACTGCTTGATGAAGATATTCATGGCCACTCTAGAAGGTGAAGCCCAATCTTGGTATGAAATTTTGCTGCCTACTTGTATTTATTGTTTAAAGGATTTTCATACCATGTTCTTGTTGGGAAAAATACTGAGAGGGGGGGGGGGGGGTGAATCAGTATTTAGGGCTAACTGAAAAATTTTTACTTTTTCTTTCTCTAAAACCCATACGCTACTTTGTTGAACCCAACTCACGTATCCACACGGATATCCTTAATAAAACATGCCTATGACCAGAGATCTTATTATGCATTTAATTCTTTACTTAGATCTTTTCATCATTCATTCATCAGATGTTTAGTTAGCAGTAAGCATGTGTAGTAATAACAGAATAAACCATCACACATAAGCAACACACAAGAACACCAGAATTTAAGGTGGAAACCCGATTCGGGAGAAAACCACTGCTGCCGTCATCTCTGTCTTCAATATTTATTATATAGAAAATATCTTACAACCACGTACTGGCGCAGACTCATACCAGCACGCAGGCACCCACCTGCAGAAGGCTACAACCTTCTCTCGTTTACCAGCCTCTCCTAGAAGGGAGCTACAACCCCCTGCTCTCATTTACCAGCCTCTCCTGGAAGGGAGCTACTACCCCCTGCTCTCGTTTACTAGCTACCACTGGAAGGGAGCTACAACCCCCTCACTGAAGGCTTCGACCCTCAGCACCACTGCGGACCACGTTTCATCAATTTTCAAACTGGAACCACTCCACACATTCAAGCTCAACATACATCAAACTGAAACTTATAACCCCATCGATTCATTCATTGAATCATCAACTAATCATCCAACATCTTGATATTTAATCAACACAATCAGCAACATAATCAACATTAAAACAACCCAGATATGTATGAATACATCATTGACAGATAGCAGTAAAACATCAAAACAGATCAGACATTTCATTCCACATACTTCAGCAAAACCCTAGATTCCATACGCGCTTTTACTTCACCGATCCAGCGTATATACGCGCTTTCATAAATACAAACCTGCGTATACATCTGCACATATTTCAGGGTTGTTCTCACATTCCATACGCGCTTTTTCTGAGACCAACCCGTGTATATACATGCTTTCTCTTCCACGAACATGCGTATAGATATGTAACATCAGAACTATGCATCTCTTCAGATCAGATAAACAACTCAGATTTCATCCTTTACTTCAGCAAAGATTCGCCAGATCACAGATCTAAACATTCCATAAACAGATCTAGAAAATACATAGACATTTCAGATCTAGAGATCCCTCTTCATCATTTTCTTCATAGGTGCATTATTAATTTAGATCAATCAATAAAATGTTACCCATTCAATGCAGATATACTTCAGAGAGAAGTATTCATTAAAACCTAGACCTATGCACACACTTGCACTATGATCTTCTTCTCCTTAAATAGATTTGGCCTTTATCAATACCATGAGTCAAAACCACTCAACTGCTGATGGTATTCCTGGACGGGATCAAATAGATAATCCAGTGCTCAATACTTTGGGCCAATACCGTGGTTATGTCCCCTGGTTTTATAAATTTAGAGCGCAAATTGGCATGCGCTACTTGGTACGTACTTTTCCGCGTACATACGCGACTTCGCCTTTACAAACCCGCGTATGCATTGTGACATACCTTGCTCATCATTATTCTGGTATTTGCTGGAATTTATTTCTTCATTACATCTGAACCGCTCTGTAGATACATCATATTTACATCATTAACAAACTCATCAAATCGGTTTCCATCAGGGAAAATTTTATCAAGTAGGTTGCCATCAACTTTATTAAGTAGGTTGCCGTCAACACTCTGCATCATATTGCCAAAAATCTCCCCCTTTGGACTTGATGGAAACCATCATGGTGTTTGATCACAACAACAGATAGATACATTGATTATAACCACTATTCAAACACCATGATACTCTCCCCCTTTGACATCAAGGGAAAAGCGCGGATCAAAACCAAAACAAGGTTTTTCTTCCCTTGTATAAAGAAGAGCTCTGCAGATCTGATGTGCACTGAAGTTACCATGCTCCCCCTGAGTTCACACTGAAAAGTTCAAATATATTTTTCAATGAAGTACATGACTCTATGACCTTTCCTATCACCAAGGACTCATACTTACATCAATGATCCAACCAAGTGGATTTACATATGTGACTCAAGTACCCAACCAAGTGGGTTTACAAATTTTGACTCAACTACCCAACCAAGTGGGTTTACAAATTTGATCAAGTCCTTACATGACTGAATATTACAATTTTACATCATAGGTCTCAACATGACCTTTTCATCAAATTACAAATAAGACATTTTGTAACAAATACCAAAAAGATCTCAAGAGAGAGATCATATTTCAGAACCATCATAATGCCAACAATGCATTACTCTCAGCAAGGCTAATGCTCCCCCTTAGCTTGTGCATCCTGAACACTTTCAACAGAAAATCATCAAGGCATCTTCATCAAATATCAGAGACTAAAACAGAAATATGAGAACTGAAACATCACCAGAGATATCCAACAACACCACAGCTGTGCTGAAGAATGCTGACCCAGAAAAAAAAATTCAGCAAACACCCATACGTGGTTTTCTGTGTATAAACTCGCGTATATACACGACTGTCTTTCAGGAAATCCGCGTATCCAATTTAATCTTCTGAATTTAAGTAGGTCTGCTCTTCTGCATGGCAGAGACTACTCCAAGCTTCTGTCTGAGTTGCACTGGATGGAACCTTTTCAGATAGATCTTCTTCTTCTATGTTGTTGCTATTTGATGCAGAAAGATATACAACACCCTCATCTCCATTTGTTGTTGGTGTTTCCTCATAACCGCAGATGTATCCATCAGCACCAACCCTTATTTGTCAATGAAGTTCAAATTTCATCAACCTGTGATCGGGTCTATGGTTCGAGCATCATAGTATCTTTCTGTAGAAACCAGCTATCATCTTAATCTCTTGTCTTTATAAAGGTGAAATTTCCATTTCCCCTTTTGTAGAAACATATGTGGGAATCATCATGAAATAGAGTAGAGTGGCACCATATAAGAAAACACCACCGACTTGTATCAACAATATCTGAGAAGAAAGATAACACAATGTATCTATGTTTTCAAGAGTCATCCAACAGTTGTAGCATAAGCTCATCAGTAACCAACATCAGGATCTTTGTAGCAACATCATATTCTTGCCAAGAATAATTGTCATACCGGAACAACTTCTTCTATAGACAATATGTGACAAGCAATCATCCATGTGATTTGTTATCACCGAGATCTTCATGATTTATATTTATTTCATAATCATGATGTAACATGTGTAGGATTTATGTATAAAAGGTCTCAACCGTGACAAAAGTCATCAACAAAATCTGCATAATCTGTCCTTATCTCTGAATCATAAGACTTCCATCTCTTCCATGTGTGAAAACAAAAGATACACTTCAGCAAAAAGAAACCAGGGCTCTTCCATAATCTCATCATAAGAAACCATGTATCATGTCATCATCATTTGAGCATGAGTATTATGAGAACTGAGGAATAAGCAGATTCAATGCCAACAATACAATCATTATTAGTTAGACTGATGCTCCCCCTGAACCTGTGCTCCTGTTCTTGAGCCATCTCACTATTTTCCTTAACAGAAAAACATATGATTCTGTCTCCACTGTAACTCGCATGTATACATGGATTTAGTTCACAAAACCCGCGTATGGAAAGTGAAATATAGAAAATTTTCACAACTTCATCTCCCCTTGAATTTGTACCACCTGTACCTGTCTTTTCTTGTCACATTAAATGCACTATCAGAAATAAACATAACCAGAATTACCAAACCAACCATGGGAATCATCATACATTGCTCCCTTTGTGATGATACATTACTGATTCCTATAATGTATCTCACATTTCTCCTGCAGTCATTATGAGAAGTAAGATTTAGAAGCGAAATACTGCAGTAGGACTACGTTTTTGATCGGTCCTGCTTCTTTTTCCAGCTTTTCTTCAAATTTCTTATTGTGTGCTGGAAATTATCCAATTTCTCAGATCTATTCATCCTGCATTCTTTTTCTGCATGTCCATACTTGTTACAAGCATAACATATTGCATGACCAGAAAAGTAAGCATAGGGATCATAATGTGTTTTTCTATTCTTTCTTCTATTGCAATTAGCTGCTTTATGACCATACTTGCTGCATGAAAAACAATATCCCTTAAAGAAACCTGAGTACCTTTCTGTATAGAATCTATTTGATTGTGACTAAAATAATCTGCTTCTGCAATTGGCTGCAACATGCCCATAATTATGAAATTTAAAGCATTCAACATTATTGATCAAAGGAGAGAATGATTTCTTTTGAGAGTTCATGATTGTCGGTTGACCCTTTGTTTCTTTCAACACTTCAAGCTTTGCATTGATACCCTTTGAATCTTTAGCACTTCCTTGTGAACTAGATTCTCCTTTAACAGTTTCATGAAAACCAAGACCAAATTTAACAGAGGGAGACCTTTGACTACTAAGAATATTGTCCAGAATCTTAGTACTTTCTTGAAACCTCAAAAGTTTATCTTTTTCTTCTATTTTACCTTTTAGAATGTTTACCTCAACCTCCAATTTTTGGCATTGTTTCTTCATACATTCTTCTTTCCGTCTTCCTTCTTCTACTTGATCATTCAATTTTAGAATCTCTTCTTTCATCTCATTTTCTTGTTCTTAAAATGATTGTAAAAGTTCTTCATTCTTATTATTTGATGCTTCAAGATCTGCTTTCAGAGAGATTATTTCTGCTTTAAGCCCTTCTTCTTCAAATGATTGTAGAATTTCTTCATTCTTCTTATTTGATGCTTCAAGATCTGCTTTCAGAGAGATGATTTCTGCTTCAAGTCTTTTATTTCGATAGGATGATTTAACCTGCAGTCTTTGATATATTTCTATCTGTTCCTTCATTGTTTCTATCTGTCCATTCATTCTAGAGATCATATCTTGGTAGATAGATTCTTTCTTATTAGATGATCTTTGTTGATCTTCAACTTTAATCTTGAGAGCTTCTTCTAGATCCATACCATTACTTTCACTATCTTCACCATTTCATGCACAAGAAGGTGAATCACAAGAACAACAATCAATACATGTTTCATCTTCTCCATTTTCTGTTGCACATGTTTTTTGAGATATCTCTTTTCTTTGAGTAGCCTTCTTCTTTTGCTTCCTTCCCATTGTAATGGATCTCCTTCAAGCGATCAAGCTTCTGCAGAAGGACCCACTCTGATATCAATTGTTGGGAAAAATACAGAGAGGGGGGGGGGGGAATCAAGATTAGGGTCGACTGAAAACTTTTTACTTTTTCTTTCTCTAAAACCCATACGCTACTTTGCTGAACCCAACTCGCGTATACACACAGATATCCTTAATAAAACATGTGTATGACCAGAGATATTATTATGCATTTAATTATTTACTTAGATCTTTTCATCATTCATTCATCAGATGTTTAGTTAGCAGTAAGCATGTGCAGTAATAACAGAATAAACCATCACACATAAGCAACACACAAGAACACTAGAATTTAAGATGGAAACCCAATTCGGGAGAAAACCACCGCTGCCGTCATCTCTGTCTTCAATATTTATTATATAGAAAACATCTTACAACCATGTACTGGCGCAGACTCATACTAGCACGCAGGCACCCACCTGTAGAAGGCTACAACATTCTCTAGTTTACCAGCATCTCCTGGAAAGGAGCTACAACCCCCTGCTCTCGTTTACTAGCCTCTCCTGGAAGGGAGCTACTACCCCCTGCTCTCATTTACCAGCTACCACTGGAAGGGAGCTACAACCCCCTCACTGAAGGCTTCGACCCTCAGCACCACTGCGGACCACGTTTCATCAATTTTCAAACTGGACCCACTCCACACATTTAAGCTCAACATACATCAAAATAAAACTTATAACCCCATCAATTCATTCATTGAATCATCAACCAATCATCCAACATCTTGAACTTTAATCAACACAATCAGCAACATAATCAACATTCAAACAACCCAGATCTGTATGAATACATCATTGACAGATAAGAGTAAAACAACAAAATAGATCAGACATTTCATTCCACATACTTCAGCAAAACCCTAGATTCCATACGTGCTTTTACTGCACTGATCTAGCGTATATACCCGCTTTCATAAATACAAACCTGCGTATACATCTGCACATATTTCAGGGCTGTTCTCACATTCCATATGCGCCTTTTCTGAGACCAACCCGCGTATATACGCGCTTTCTCTTCCATGAACATGCGTATAGATCTGTAACATCAGAACTATGCATCTCTTCAGATCAGATAAACAACTCAAATTTCATCGTTTACTTCAGCAAAGATTCGCCAGATCACAGATCTAAACATTCCATAAACAGATCTAGAAAATACATAGACATTTCAGATCTAGAGATCCCTCTTCATCAAATTATTCATAGGTGCATTATTAATTCAGATCAATCAATAAACTATTACCCATTCCATGCAGATATACTTCAAAGAGAAGTATTCATTAAAAACCAGACCTATGCACACACTTGCACTATGATCTTCTTCTCCTTAAATATATTTGGCCTTTATTAATACCATGAGTCAAAAGCACTCAACCGCTGATGGTATTCCTGGACGGGATCAAGTAGATAATCCAACGCTCAATACTTTGGGCCAATACCATGGTTATGTCCCCTGGTTTTATAAATTTAGAGCGCAAATTGGCATACGCTACTTGGTACGTACTTTTCCGCGTACATATGCGACTTCGCCTTTACAAACCCGCGTATGCATTGTGACATACCTTTTTCATCATTATTCTGGTATTTGCTGGAATTTCTTTCTTCATTACATATGAACCGCTCTGTAGATACATCATATTTACATCATTAACAAACTCATCAAATCGGTTTCCATCAGGGACAGCTTTATCAAGTAGGTTGACATCAACTTTATCAACTAGGTTGCCATCAAGGACAACACTCTGCATCATATTGCCAACAGTTCTTTGATAGGTATAAAGAGTCTTATCCATCCTTAACTTTAGTTCAGAACTGTTGTAGCCATGTTCATAGTTTTATTGAAAATATTGAAAAATTTTATGAAGATGATGACTTCATGGACGATAAGATCCTGGAGGCTCTATACAAAAATCCATTTCAGCAGCATAAAGAGAACCTAGAGGATACCATCAAGATGCTCAGGAAACTTTGCAGCAGGATCAAGATCTTAGTACAATGGAAAATGATGAAAGAGAAGGTTTTATTTCAGATCTGTCCATAGAAGAAGACAATATGCAGGAAAGTCAAGTTTCAATTTCATAATGTGATAAAGTCAAGTCAACTATTTCAGATCTAGATTCAGATCGTGATGATCAAGAATACCTTGTGCTGAATCCCATGAAGGAGAGATCTGCTGTTGAGATCATCTGGAATGAAGAAGACAAAGTTATTGATTCAAATGTTCTCATTTCATTAGAACAAAGCCTTCATGAGGAGGTAATCCAGTCAGTTCATGAAAAACAAGATGAGATCTTTGTTCAAGTAAGTGAAAAATCTTCTTTCAATAACTCAGTGATAAATGATAATTTTACTGCCATGTTATATGAAGATGATAAAAAATGTTTTCAAATTTTAGAAGATCAGGGAATTAAGGACTGTCATTCAGGTTTTTCATGTTTTAAAATGTTATTTCATGAAGACAATCACTATATGAGCAAAAGAAAACAAAAAGCATTATCTCCTCTGTTTGAAGATGAGATAGATCAACTCCTGAAAGGTCATGTTACGGCCCAAGCTAAAGCAGATTTGCAGTGCCCACATGGTCAAGAAAGTGTTGGTGAAACTTCCCCCTCTTTTGAAAATGATGACGATCTTGTAATTAGCTTTACAGATTAGCAAACAGATAATATTTTCTTTCATGAATATGATAAGGTTGTCATGTTTGATAATCTTGAAGATTGTTTTTTGTTTAAGAATGACCTAGACCATGAAGTTGAGGAATATGAACTTGAGAGAGACAATATGCCAGAATTTCTCATGTTCAAGGAACTTATAGCTAACACTCAGATGGAAGAAGCTTATACCTCTCTGTGCCTTCCTATCACTCAGTAATCAATTGTTATTTTAGATCAGAATGAAGTGAGTAGTTGTAATTTTTCTGTTGGATCTCAAGACCAACTAATGCTTCAGGATTTTCAAGATCCCTTCGGCATTCTTTTGCAAGCATCAGAAAAGATAAATGTTGTCTGGTTCGTTATCATAAGCCTTGGTTTCAGTGGTTATTGTGAGTTGCCTACATGTACATCGTTCTACCTGCTCGAGAAAAGTGAGAGCAGAATTTTGGTTGTAGCCATCTGCTAGATTGGTTACATTGGAAGGCTCACTACACATGATTGTACATATTCCATCAATAGGAAGTTGGTTGTCATCGTGATTTGAAGCACTCAAATGTCGATGGACTGCTGCCATTAAAAAGCTTTGTAAGTACTAATTTCAGTTAAGTAGGTCTTGAGTCATTTTTGTTTTAGTCAGTTTCAACATAGTTTCAGAGCAAGTGTGTACTGTTGTCATTCATTCAGTTTGGGGCCCGAAATGAAGGCTATAAAACTGAAGGCCTGATTTCAGTTTTGGTGTGTCAGTTATTTGAGTCAATTGCGAGTCAGTTTTCAGTCTTGTTATTAAGTTAGTTTGTGTCGGTTTTCAGTCATGCATTTCAGCTTGAATTTTTTATTCCATTTCCCAATGGATGAAGGCACTTGTCTGCTCTCCCAAAGATCTGCAGTTCTTGGCACCTCCAAGGAGCTACCATCCCCATTAGAGCCAATTTTAGTGTCAGTATTTGCAGCCTTCCTCCAGTGATCAAACATGCTCTTACAAAGTGATTTTAAGGTGTCAAGGTCAAATTTTGTCATTTCAGTGAGTCTTCAAGCAAAATTTGGTCACTAGGTATTTGGTCACTAAGTATTAGGTCAAAGTTGTCCAAATGTCGGTCCATGTCACCATTCAGCTGAGTGTACCATCATTCATAGGGTTTTCATCATCATGTCAGGTTCCAATGGGTCATTTTACACCTTGTTCATGCTTCAGTTGTGCCTAGGTAAGGTTCATTTCCCTCTCCTAGGGTTTTGGAGGTAATTTCTCTTGGATGGTCAAATCATTAGCAAAACTTGTATCCTGATGTTCATACACCTTCCCCTATCCTTAATGTACCTTATTAAACACTTCCCATCACTGAGATCCCCCAAATTCCTCATTTTCACACAAACCCTAGTTTCTTGCTACAACTTGGCAATTTTCTAGGCTAGGCCTGTGTTTTGCCCTTTTGGACCCCTTCCCCTCTCTCAATCTATGAAATTCCACTTTCTAATGCTTCCTAACATCCCTCCCTACTTCCCAAAATTTCCTCAAGAATTTAGAAGTCCCTTATCCCCTTCATCTCACTTCATTTCGACAAATCCCTTGTTCCACCCATCGGGATAGGTTTTACTCCAATGATGTTTCTGAGCACGAAAAGATGAATTTCGGAAAAATGAGAGCATTTTTTGTCCAAAATCGGCCAAGGAAGAAAAACCTCCTTCACTTTTTACATAGGTTTCATGGTTTTAGAGAAATTTCAAAAATACAGTTGCCTTAGGAGAATTGTTGCACCTCCGAAGTGACCGTGGGAAACTCAAGATTTCTCCTAGCGTGGTTGGCCAAATGACTTTCCTGATGAGTCCAATGATAAATAGACACAAATATGTTTCCAATGAGCTATCATGAGCTCAATTTGGAGTTGAGGGAGACTTTCAAAATTTGACTGCAACAACACTCTGCCTTGAGGCAGCCTCATTTTGCACATTTTGACCAGTCTTGGGAGATTTGATTTTTGACAGGGCAAATGAACTCCAAACTAAAAAATTCTAGTTTGGTTGGAAATTAGACTCAATAATATTTCCAGCGAGCTATCCTATGCCCAATTTTGACACCGGGAAGGCCTCCAAAAGTCTCCTGCAAAAGGGCGCGATGCATTGAGTTTATGGCGCAACGCGTTGGGTTGTGGCGCGACGCATTGGATTGTTGCGTGACGCATTGGGCTGGGAAGCAATTTTATTGCCATTTCTTCAAAATATTCAAATATTCTTGGTCTCTCTTGGTCCAATTAAGTCAATAAATCTTGTAATTGTAAATGAACATGTGTTTGGTGTTGTTTGTGAGGATTTGAACACTAAAAAATCAAACCCTACTCTCTTGATTTAAGAAACGCTCCTAGGGTTTTGAAATTGATTTTGGTGTCAAATATTTACATTTCCCTTACCTCATTTTTCCCCTCCTCACTGTTTATTTTCTCACCACAGTCCCCATTCCCCTATCTCTTGACATCCCTAAAGTCAATCATCCCTATCCCATTCCCATTGTCCCCATACCATTTGTAAATTTCCCAAGTTATCCGAAATAGCTAAGTGGTTGTCCCAACACATATATTTCAAGTGGAAAACTCAAAATTTCACTTGATTATAGCCCATAATTTTCATTACCCTATTCCTCCATATTCCCTCCCATTTGACACATATTTGGCAATCCAATCAAAAACACCAAAATTCTCATACAAGACAACATAGACCTTGCATAGACCTTGGACATCATGGAGACAGATACTGATACATCCTATGACTGAGACAGTTATTCCACCACTCAAATACATGCACCTAGAAGGCCAAAAAGGAAAATAACATGCTAAGGCACATGAAGAATCATTATTGGGCGAGGAATCATGTTTGCAAGGCGCGAATCAAGATCCTGAAAGCAAAGCTAAAGAGGGCACTAAAGCATCGCAAAAGGCATGATAGACTCCAAATTTTGGCCGAAGCTTCTCTGGCCCAGCATAGTGCTTGATGGTGGACATTCAGCCCAAATTTCAAGAAATTTGGGAAACTTTTTGTCAATTTTGATTTTTTTGGCCTTAACATAGATTTTCCTGCCCGACGCGTCGCGCCACTTGGCGTGTGCTTATAATTGGCAGCTCCTCATGAGAAAAAAATTGTATTTCTGGATTTTTTATCAAAATTTATGCATGCCTACCCATTACCTAAGGATTTTGACAAGTTTTGGGTTTCCTGAAGGGTCAAAAACACCTTAACAATGGCCTTTCTGCCACTTTTTGGACACACAGGAAGTAGTGTTGGTAGATTTGATTTTTGGAGGGGAAAATGGCAACCAAATTTAGAAATTCCACTTGGGTTGGAAATTATATAGGTAGGGATTTCCAACGATCTATCCTACGCTCAAATTGCACATCGCGAAGGCCCTCAAAATCAGCCTCAAAGTGGCGCAACACATAGAGATTTCAGGCGCGGCGCATTCGGAATTTTGGCCTAGTTTTCACTCAGCAACTCTGTTTTTCGCCTAGTTTTGGCCAGTTTGACTTTTTTATCTCCAAATGTAAACTCTTGATGTAATTTGATGTAATTTCATGGATTTTGATGTAATTTTGGCAAATTTTTACTCATGTAAGTAGATTCATTCATCAAAAAGTGAAATGTAACTGAATGAATTAGTTTCCTATCTTATAGAGGCAAGTTGTTTCATTGCCTATTTTCTAGTTCTTAGTTTAGATCTTTTTGAAACAGCTCCTAGAATGGTGAGCTCGACCCCTAGAGGCATGGGGGTGAGTTAGGCTTGTCTATATACTGTATTTTCTCAGTCATTTTCAGGGTTGGACACTTGGGATTGCTTGGCACTTCATTGTACATTTCATCTCTGCAATTTTGGCAAAGGAATAGACCAGGTTTTGCAGCACTCTTTGGGATCCATGTGGCTTTATGTTTTGACGGCGTGTTTCTCTCTATGATTGTAAGTTTACTGATGTTTCATGTGCACCATTTTCCTACTTGTTCCTTCTCAAATTAAACAAACAAGTTATATAGGTGGAATTCATTAGATTGCTTTGCTCTGCATTGAGTTTTGTTTAATTTTTCATGTTTTCATCTGTTTGAAGAGGATTCTTGAAAGCCTCTTGCCCACTTCAGCTCCTCACCAGTCTGAGCTATCTATTCATTCAATCCAAAGCATCAAAACAATTTCCTTCCTTGCCCCATTCAGAACTCTGCAAAAACTAGGCCTCATCCCCAAACCCAAAATTTGCCTTTCCCTTTGATCCAACAAAAAACATTCAAAATCAAATCTGACCTTTTTACATATATACCTAGCCTAAAAACAGCCTTTTTTCAAGTCATCTTAAGCCTTATTGATCAATTTTTCGCTAAGATTGACCCGGAGAGAGCCCTCTCCTGATCTGGTATGGCTAGCTACCAGATTAAGCGTGGTTTGATGTTACCCTAAACTCTGCCTTCCTTCAGCCTGAGGTATATTTAAGCAATAACACAACGAACTAGTAGATTGCATATAAGAAAGATGAAGACTTGTTTTCATATAATTAATAGTGGCTAAACCAATCTATACTACTTTGTTGAGAAAATCACAAAAGTCTTATGCAAATAACTAGTAGAATGCATATCTTTGTAAAATGATATTCATGCCATTTTCATTTACACATTGTTGAAAATGCAACAAGAAAATCTCAATTTGACTTTGCCTTGGTCAAACTGAAGAAAATTCAAATTTCCATTTCAGAAGAAATATTAGAGGTAGTTAACTGAGGTGACATGGCACTTTTCACTCAGTTAACTCAGTTAATTCAAGTTGGGTAAGCTTGAGCCTAGTTCAATATGATTTATTGCTAATTTGTAGCAATCTGTTTCAGTTAAATTGAGTTATGGTCAGTTAAACTAGTTCTATTTGTTGGAGGAACTAGTGGAAGGTCAAGTTGTGGAAGTGTAACTTCAACCACACTGAGTGATCAACCAGTTAATGAATCAATCAACCCAAACTAATTGATGCGTGCGGAGAATTACAGTTACCAATTTAAGATGGAGATTCGAAGGAAGTGTACTATTAGTTGTAGATTATTCTGAGGTGTACAAGTGGTGCATGTAGTCAAAGGATGAGGCTAAAGGAATTTCACAATTCCAATTGAGGAATTTCCTAATTAATAGGGGCTTAATTTCGCAAGGAAAAAAACAAGGAAATAGGAACTTGGAGGGCTTGAAAATTAGCTAAGTCTTGGCTAGAGTTAGTCATCGAGGAAGAGAGATAGAATATACACTTGCAGGTTGTTCTCAAACTTGAGAAATCATATGTATTCATAACTATTATTTGATTAGTGCAATACATATAGGAAGGGGTTTTGAGAAGTTTATTTCCCCTAGATAGATATTCGTACATGTGTGATGTTTCATTTTGCATGTCTATGATTTTTGTTCTAGATTGTGAATTGAATTCTGCAGAGCAGTAGAGTACATTTGAGTCTTGGTTTTTAGTAAATTTCATGAGAAGTTTCAGATCTACATCATCATTTCTACATGGTATCAAAGCAGGATTCACAGTAGAGCATAAATTTTGAATTTTTTTATTGAAGGATGATCAAATCTATAGGATCAGTTATTCAGAGCTAGAAGGATGACTTTCTATGGAATAAGACTCGAGTATTCTCTCAAGGGAAGCTTGAATTAAGTTGCTTGGAAGGATTGCATGGATGAAGTGTTGGAAGATAATGGATTGAAGGAATTTGTTGATAATGACATAATGAAACCAGCATCATTTCATACTCAGAATCTAGCAGAATGGAAGAATTATGTAGCCAAGGCGAGGAGAATCATATTGGAGCAAGTACGAGACCATACTTGTTATGAAACCAACTCCAAAAAATAGAAGAAAAGAGAGATCAACACCTTATAATTCAACCACTTCGAGGGGGAAGCCTCCTTTACATTACATAAATGAACAATTCTTGGATGATTCAAATGGCAAAGCCTCATTTCTATATATACGAGTCCATGGGGTCACAATATAATCCTATCCGACCTAACAATAATAATGTAAGGGAACAAAAATAACAATAGTGGGATTTTACGGGGCACAATAATAACAATATGGGGATGACACAGGTACAACAATAACAATAAGGGGGCTACACTAACAACAATAAGGGACTACACTGGTAATAAATGGACCTAACATGCCCCTCTCCTTCAAACAAGTGTTGTCCCCAATGCTTGAGTAGCTTTGGATGCCTCTGTATAAAAATCCTATGCTCCCATGTGGAGTGTTCAGTGGGTAATTTCTTCCACTTGATGAGATACTCTGAAATTCATTGATTTTGTAGCTGTCGAGTTCTTGTTTCCATGACTGCTTCAGGTTCCAATATGAGTTTTCCTTCCTCATCAAGTTCTGGAAATATTGTTTGAACTGGAATTTTTTCACCTCTAACCTTATTTAAGCATGAAACATGGAAAACTAGGTGCCCTCGAGAAGAAGCTGGATTCTCCAATTTTTATGCCATAGTACAAATCTTTTCCAACACCTTGTATGGACCATAGTAGTTTGGCAATAATTTATTATCCTTCTTAGCTTACTTGAGGGACATTTTTTGTATGGTTGTAGCTGTAAAAACACCCACTCTCCTACATCACAACTTCTCTCATTGTAATGTTGGTCTATCCGTTGTTTCATTTGATTTTGTGCCAAATTTAGGTTATCCTTTAACAGTTGGAGAACTTGTTGTCGATGCTCGATGTGATCTTCTGTTGCTTCAACCTTAGAATTTTCTCTTAAATATGATGTGATGGATGGTGGATTATATCCATTAAGTGCCATAAATGGGGTCATTTTTGCTACAGTATGGAAGGAAGTGTTATACCACCATTCAGCCAGAGGTAACCACTTGAACCATTGTGTTTGTTTATCAGATAGAAAACAACAAAGATATCCTTCCAAACATTTGTTCACTATCTCATTTTTCCCATCAGATTGAGGATGATAAGA
The DNA here is from genome assembly GCA_034641835.2 of Pinus albicaulis. Taxonomy (NCBI): domain Eukaryota; kingdom Viridiplantae; phylum Streptophyta; class Pinopsida; order Pinales; family Pinaceae; genus Pinus; species Pinus albicaulis. The sequence goes on from CM076584.1 coordinate 937,562,519, forward strand.
TGAGATATGGGCTACTTGAGTACCCAAACAAGAAAATAATCTTGTCCAAAAATTTCCATTGAAAATGGCATCTTTGTTTCTTACAATAATCTTTTGGTTTCCATGTAGCTTTTGAATTGTTTCCATAAATTCACTAGTAGTTGTACTTGCTTTAAATGGATGACATAATGCACAAATGTGTGCATACTTGGTAAGTCTATCAACTACCACTATGATGACACTCTTTCCTTCGGACTTAGGTAAACCTGTGATAAAATCCATTGAAACATCCTCTGAACGTCGACGCGGAATGGGTAAGTGTTGTAGCAGACCGGTCTTAATTTTCTCAACTTTATTTTGCTGGAAAACCAAACATTCTGCCACAAACTTTTGAATATCATATTTAAGGCCATCCCAAGAACATTCTTTCTTCAACCTATGGTAAGTTTTTAAAAATCCTGAGTGTCCTCTTACGTGAGAGGTGTGCAATTCCAAAAGAATCTTTTGTTTTAGTTGGGAATTATTACAAAGATATAAGCGATCTTTGTACCATAAGGAATCATTTTTCCAACTAAATTTATCATATGTATTGGGATCTTGCTGCAAATTTGGAATGAGTGTCCACACTTCTTCTTCATTCTTTCATTCCTACCTTGCTTCGGTTATCCAATCTGGTTGGATAATAGAAATGGCACAAAGCAATTATTCCACCTCCTCATCCTTTTTTGGGAGTGAATCTGCAACAAAATTTAGCTTCCATTTTTTGTAGATGATTTCCAAGTCATAACCCAACAAATTTGTGACCCATTTTGGCTACCCTTCTTAAGATATTCTTTGTTCCATAAAGTATTTAAGACTATCATGATCAGTTTTTACCTTGAAGTCTCTTCCCATTAGGTAAGGTCGCCATTTCTTTACTGCATGTAGTATTGACAACATTTCCTTCTCATAAATAGTTTTCTATAAATACTTTCCTTTGATTGGACAACTTTCAAAAGCAATGTGTATTCCTTCTTGCATTAAAACAACACCAATTCCATTTCTTGAGGCATAAAATTCCACAATATAGTTTTTTGTGATGTCTGGTGTAGCTAAGACCGGTGCTAGGCACATTGCCTCTTTAAGATGTTCAAAGGCCTTAGTTGCTTCAGGAGTCCACGAAAATGCATATTTCTTCAATAATGTTGTTAGAGGTGCTGCTATTGTCCCATAATTCTTAAAAAACTTGTGATAATACCCTCTTAACCCGAGAAATCCTCGCAACTGCTTTAAGGTTGTGGGAAATTTCCATTCCTTAATGGCTTTAATTTTGTTAGGGTCTACTTTAAGACCCTCCTGAGACACAATATGACCCAGATATTACACCTCTTGTACTCCAAAGAAACATTTGGAGGTTTTTCATATTTTTGTTTCTCCTCTAATAGTTTGAGCACCCTGTCAACATGTCGAACGTGACCTTTCCAAGACCTGATGTAGATTAGTATATCATCAAAAAATACTAACACAAATTTTCTAAGGAGGGGTTTAAAAATAGAATTCATCAACCCTTGAAATGTAGAAGGTGCATTGGTAAGGCCAAAAGGCATGACCAAAAATTCATAATGACCCTCATGAGTTTGAAATTTTTTTTCCAGAATATCTTTTGTCTTCATTCTAATTTGATGATATCCCAAACGAATATCCAACTTGGTAAAATATATTTCTCCATGTAATTCATCAAAAAATCCATCAAAAATAGGAATGGAAAATTTATCTTTAATAGTGATCTTATTGAGCTCCCTATAATCCGAACACATGCCCCATGATCCATCCTTCTTGTGCACCAATAATACTGGAGCAGAAAAAGAACTTTGACTAGGTTGAATTATACTAGCCTCTAACATTTCTGCAATCATACCTTCAATTTCTCTCTTTTGGACATAAGGATATCTGTAAGGCCTGATGTTTGGTGGAACAATTCCTGGAATCAAATGAATAACATGATCATGATCACGAATAGGTGGGAGTCCTTTGGGAGTTTCAAACACCTTGGAATGATTTTCCAAGCCTTTTTGGAGATCTGGAGAAATAGATGATTTTGATGTTGGAACTTCTAGTGAGCATAAATTTTCATTTATGCCTCATTTTTCTTTCTCCAGAATATTTGTCATGACATTAGAGCTTATTACCTTTCCCAAATTCCCTTCGATACCCCATAATTAAACTTCCTTTCCTTCCAAAAAAAAATTCAAGAAAAGTTCTTGAAAATTAAAAGCTACCATCCCCAATGATTGTAACCATTTTTCTCCTAGTAAAACATCAACACCTCCTATTAGAATGGAAAGCATTGGAATATTCAATAAATATTACCCCATGGTTAGCTTCATATTATGGATTTTTCTAGAGAGATTTATATTCCCTCCATTTGCAACCATCACTTGACACTCTGGTGCTGGGTGTAAGAAGAAATTCAATTCCTTGGCTACCATGGAGAATTTAATGGATGGAAAATTAACTTGAAGTTTAAAACATTTGTGAATCTCACTAGTCCCTAATATGTAAAATATAATATATTTGTAAAACTATTCAAATTTCTAATTATTTTGTATATAGTATCTATATAATGTTGGTGATTTTTAAGGTAAAATAATTTTGTATTGTAAAATTTGGGCGAATCATTTTTAGAGAAAATGGAATTTGTCAAATATTTTTTTTGGAAAAATCATGGAAAATTAGCCCACCTGTGAATATTAGCCCCTAAAATTTTCCATGTTGGCTACATTACAATGCATAAAATTATGGGTACTACCTGAATCAATCAAAATTATTACATTTTTCTTCTTGATATTTCCTTCTATCTTGAGATTTTGAGTGGTAATTCCTGCCAATGGATTACAGGATATGGTCAGAATCATTTCTTCTTTCTCTAGGGTTGATTCCTGATGTATATCCTCTTATTTTAAAGTTTCTTGTTTATTTTCTTCCTCCTCTTCACAATATATGTAAAATAATTTCTTCTCATCACACTTATGACCTTTAGTGTATTTTCTATCACAATTGTAGCAAAGCCTTTTTTCTATTTTTTCTTCCAATTTTTGTCGTGTCAACCTTGTAGGTGGTAGAAGTCTAGGAGTAGCAACACTTCCATCTTTATAGATGTGAGTGGTAGGCTTCCTTTTCTCCATAATTTTACTTTCAATTTTTCTTTCCAACATGAATGCCTTCTCCAATGAATTAGGTTCCCAAAGGAGAAACTCATGTTGGATGTTATAATTTAAAGTCACTATGAAGACATCAATCATGTGTTCCTCTGGAATATTAGTTACCCTTATATTCAATTTTTGGAAGTCCTCAATGTGCTCCACCATTGAACCCTTTTGTTTGAGATTTATCAATTGGCTAAATAAGGTGTTGCTCTGTGTATCCTCATAATTTGCTATCATTTCCTCTGTAAAAATCGACCAAGCGACAATTTTTTTAGGAGAGCAAAGCCATCGATACCATACAAATGTATTTTTCACTAAATGTAAAGTTGTAATGCATACCTTTTGTGTGTTTCTGACATTATGGAGCTAAAAAAATTGCTCCATCTGTAGTATCCATGTTACGGGATCCGTGCCATCAAAATTCTTCATACTAATATTTGGAATATGGTGGGTCTTCAATCCAACATTAGAGTTTATGAAATCATGATTAACATTTATTTTGTTCTCATCATAGGTTTCCTGTACTACCTTTTCGCCATTAGGAATCATTTCTTGTATCAACTTTGTCAAACCTTCCTTCAAACCTTTCATGTCTACTTTTAGATCATTATTCATTTCTTCCATTTTGTCTTTCATTTTTTCATTTATCTTAGCTTACATGTCATCCATCTTAGCTTCAATTCCATCCATATTAGCTTCCATGCCATTCTTCAAACCATCCATCTTAGCTTCCACTCCTTTCTTCAAACCATCCATATTAACTTCCACGCCTTTCTTCAAAGCATCCGCCTTAGCCTCCATGTCTGCTTTTAAACCATTTATGTCATATTTGGTTGCTCTTTGTGAGATCGAATTTTGTTGCACTTGGTACCATAATTTGGATATATAACACTACAATTCGTCCTCTTCATGCATCATAGTAGATTTTTCAGTGGGATTAATGGGTGTAGAATTATTTTTGGGAGGCATTATAGAACCCAATACTGATAAAAATGCTTCAATATGCCCTTGGAATCACTTCAAACTTCTTTTTCAAACAAACGTTATGCAGTTTTAAAAAACAAATACACACCTTTTTATTTCTTTTTAGGAGGTCGATATTAAACCTAAATTATCTCTGGAATTTTGGATCCCTAACATTTTATCTTTGGCCCTTTAGTAGCCCTCTGAATATTCTTTCCAATGCCACATGTATAACCTGATTTGGATTCTTCAGGGAAACGTTATGCCTAATCTCCCACAATGGTCTAATTATGGGTTGGTTCAGTAGAGCGAAGTTGTATCACGTGTCATGTGTCACTTTTTCCTCTTTCAGCTCTAAAATTGATACATAATAAACTAAAGTTTGTGTGTGTTCAGCCAATTTTTATAGAATTCCAATCTGGTTCTCAGAGAGAGAGTTATGAATATTTTCCCAAGGTCACCTCTTTCAGGTGAAATTTGGTAGCCTGTCAAAACCATAACTTCCATAGATCATATCTCCGAAAATATTGTGAACCAAGATATAAAATATTTACAGGACGTTCATCAGGATTTCTTCACAAATGGGTTTTTTTTTTAGCTTCTGAACCTTCTTAGAAAAAAATTTATAGCAAAAATACCACGATGATATGTTCGAAGCAGCGAAACCCTAGAATCTAAAGCTCTGAGATCAAATGTTATGAAACCATCTCCAAAAAATTGAAGAAAAGAGATATCAACGCCTTATAAATCATCCACTTCTAGGGAGAAACCTCCTTTACATTACATAAATGAACAATTATTGGATGATTCAAATGACAAAACCTCCTTTCTATATATATGAGTCCATGGGGTCACAAAATAATCCGAGCCGACCTAACAATAATAATGTAAGGGCACAACAATAACAATAGTGGGATTTTATGGGGCACAATAATAACAATATGGGGACTACAGTGGTACAAAAATAACGATAAGGGGGATACACTAACAACAATAAAGGACTACACTAGTAATATAGGGACCTAACAATATTGTCTCAAATCTCCATGGGAAAGAGACTTTGTATGCAATGTGGAAAACACCAACGTATTTTTTTCCAGAATAATAGTGACTGCGGGAAGATAGTGCTCAAGGATAAACTTTGAAATATCAACATGTAGAAGAAAGACACTATTATGTAGTACCAGAGCAGGTTCACACAATCTTGTGATAAACTTGGTTAAGTTGGTGTTATTGTTACAGAAGATGATTTTGTAAGCCTGTCCCTCTAGGCCTTCCCAAGAGTTAGCACAAATACTAAGATTCGATGAATGGGAGGGAGAATATACCAAATTGGGAACGCTTATGATATGATCTGGTACAGGAGGAAATAAGGAGGAACACAAAAGACAAGACTTCATCCAAGGGCAAGGACGAAGAAAATTGTGTCTTGGATGGAAAGGAAAAGAAGGGAAAAGGGAAGAAATCCCAATCCAAACCAAACTATAGTCAAGGGGACAAGAAGAAAGACTTGCCCAAAATCAAGTGCTTTCATTGTCATGAACTTGGGAACTATGCTATGAAGTGTCCACACAAGAAGGAAAACAAGAAGAACCGAGGAGGAGTGTTCGGTGAAGCTTAGCTTCACAGTTTGAACTTCACTTCACTCTCATCACATGCATGGAAATAACAGTTATGGGGAGAGTGTGGTAGTTTGACAGTGGTTCCTTGTTCCACATGATGGGGGATAGAGAATTTTTTGGTGATTTGGAGGAGAAAGATCTCCATATGCACATTGGGATGGTAGATGATGAAAGTTGCAGCACGTCTAGGATTTGTACAATCGCCTTTCAGAGGGAGTCAGGCTCCCTTCTAAGACTCAAATCTATGATGTTTGTTCTAGTTTTAAATAACAATATCATCTTAGTTGTGGTTTTGGAAGATCATGGTTATGATGTGATATTCAACAAAGGGAAAGAATTCAAGAGACACATAGCCACCGAATAACTGAAGCAGATCGGGGTTCGTGTGAAGAACATCTACAAGCTAGATGTGGAAGATTGTGTTGCATTAATAACGAAGGTAGAGAATGTGCATATCTGCGATGTAGGTGAACATTGGAATAAAATAATTTTCCATTTGCATCATGGTGACCTAAAGGTTATGTAGAAGATAACCACAGGCATCCCCAAAGGAGAATTAGAGAAAAAAAATACAAGAAAAGGGTATATCTTGGGGAAGTACAAAAAGCCACTTTCCATGATTGGGATAGCAAAGCACATGCAGTCCTTGAAAGGATCCACTTTGATTTTTGTGGACCTTTCTCGATAGCCTCCACTTCTATACACAATATTATGTTATCTAATTGTATATGATTTCTCATAGAAGTGTTGGATCTTCTTCAAGTGGAAGAAAGTTGAGACATTCTCCAAGTTCGTTGAATTCAATGCATTTGTTGAGAAAGAAATGACAAGAAGGTAAAGGATCTCATGGTCAATATTGTTCTATCTTCAATTACTATTGATTAAAGGAAAGACTAATTCTAACTAGAAATATTGCTAATTGAAGTTTGGAATTGGGATAATGTAATTGATAAAAAATAGAAAAATATGAAAATTAACATCAAACGTAGGACCTCCAGGTATGTCTCCAAATATAAATTTGGTAATTCATATGTTTGGCATGCTTTTTTGAGTGCTCTTTGTTAATTATCTTGTTAGGCTTTATTGAGGATTTCAACCCTTTCCTTAGGAAACTTTTCTCACCAAAATATGGAGGACACTTTAAAGGATATCCTATATGGAATATTTCATAGAAAAATATATTTATCATTCGAGACCATATATTTTTTGAAATAAGAGAAGAAACCCAAACTTAATTTTGGTATGATTAGTGGAATCATATGCCAAATTTAATGAACGTGGAAAATTTTCATGATAGTTAGAAAAAAAACCACATTAATATAAAATATACCAATATTTAGGATAGTTAGCTTTGCATGGAGCAATAAGGGTACTTTACATTGGTCAAATACTAGAACAATACTTCACAATAAGATAAGTTGAGAACTTGGCTAACCAAAAATAAATGGTGCCAAGAGTATAAAATCCAAAAATGGATGCATTTATGGGAAGAAATGGATACCGAAATAAATAAAATCCAATCAACTCTTTACATGCTACATTGGGGCTACACATATATTGGAAAATACAATTTGAATGAAGTTTATAACGTAATTATTAATTCTATATTACTCCCAAGCAAAAAATTAAGTACTAATATTTGGAAGATAAACCTCTAGCCTAGGGTATCTCTTCTTTTGTTGGCACTAATGCATGGAAAAGTTTTAACTTGGGATTGGTCGCAACGAAGGGTTTTCAAGGACTAGATATTTTCTCCCATGCAAGGTGGAATCATAGGATATCAAACATATTCTCAACACATGTTCATTTTCATCCTTCCTATGGGATAAAGTTGTGATAATATTTATCCAATTATATATATCACACAACAATGTGAATTCCATCGTCTCTAATTAGAGAGGCTTATTTTTTTTTACAACCCATTATCGATAGGGCTTGGAAACTACTTCTTAGATTTATTCCTTGGAGATTTGGAAAGAGAGAGATAGATGAATATTCAAATATGAAACAATCTTAAGAGAACTAGTATGGAAAAAAATAGAAAGCGACATAAAAGAAATAGTGTTAATTTACAATTGATCCATGCAAGATTAGGTATGAAGTGGTTGAGAGACTACTATACTTCAATATTTTGGCATATCCCTTTCCCCTAAAGTATTATTTAGTAACCTTGTCCAATCCATTTCCTCATGTACAAACCAATGGAAAGGTCCTCCACAATGATTCATGAAACTTAATTTCAATGGAACATATAAAGGAAACCCTAGGCTAACAAGATTTTGTGGTGTCTCTAGGTACCATAGGTGATCCATACTTTGATTTTATGTCAAATTGATAGGAATTGACAATAATTATGTAATATAATTATTTGTTTTAGATTATGGAATACATTTAGCTTCCAAGAACAACTATACCAATATTATTAAAGAATGGGACTTTTTGGTTCAAAAAGATGACTGTTAAAATTGATCTTGATGCTTCACATTAATCATCAACCCAGGGCAAGTCTATTTATTTCCAGAATGCAAGCAAAGTATATGCGATTGAAATAAGTGGTTAACTATTCTAAATCGTTGCAAGAAATACTATCTAATTCTTGAAGTTCAATCAATCAACTCAAAAGTAAATTGTGAAATACTTCAAATCAATCAAGGAATGAAACTCTAGTTTGAACTTATGCAGAAATTAAACACTCAATGCTGAAATTAAAGATCTTTTGCAATTGAACAACAAGCTTAATGAATTGAACAAAAATAGAAAAGGAATACTTAATAAATTGAATAGCAATCATTTGTTGACATTTTGCGATGGAATTATCTATAATTCAATTAATAACAACATTCAGAATTGAACAAAAAACCATACGTTCACACTTGCAATGGGAAAAAATCAAGAAATAACAATGTGTAGAATTGAACAGCAACTACTTAATCATGCCGAAATAAATCTAATAAATGGAAAAACATCACTTAGTAGTAAAGGAATATTAATGATAAATTCAGCCTGATTGAAAAGGAAATCAGAACACATCACACTTGCAATTGCTGAATTGAATTGTAATTCTACAAAGCGTAAGAATAACTAATTTGCGAGAATCAGTAAATAAACATATAACACAAAATAGTAGTAGAACTCCTAAGGACCGAGCTTGAAGCCTTCAAAAGTCTTATGTCAAGAAATAATTAAAATCTGCTTATAACGAAAACGATAACTCTTTCATTAATCAATAGAACAGGTACATCATCATGATTTCAAAGACTCTGTCTGAATAAATATTTATTACAGCAAATTACAATACATGGAAAAATCTCTCATGTTCTCTTTCACCTACAGCCTTTTATAACTTTAAGGAGAAACAAAATAGAGAATAGTGAATCCTCAGGATCAGGAGATCCCAAGGCTTCGCAGCTATCAGCCGAATGCTTTAAGAATAGACGTGTATTTCCATCTCTTGTTGATTCATAGGAACTAGACATGATTTCATTTTCTTTTTTTGACTGCTACTGTTGTCGTTTTACATATCAATAAATACAGGAAAAGTTTGTTTTTATACTATTAAACACATTATTTATTAATAATTCTTTTTACCCTACTTTTACACTATTCGTCTTTGATTTATTTCTAAAATGAAGGAAAACATATAAAAGTTAATAATAAATCAAGTTAAATATGGGGGTAAAACATAAATTTTCCATGGCCCAGCATACTCCCCTACTTACCTTTTTGCATGTCCTCATGCAAACAGATGATTGAGGTGTAGTTGAGTTAAGGAATAGGCAGGATATACCTCTTCCTTGTAAAATCTAAAACCATGCTTTTGTTTTACTTTTGAAAATTTCAAGTTTGTATGTCCCTCTGGCAATTCATAATCATGGTGGTAATCTTCCGGAGGGTACCATATGATGGGGCATCTATATCTGCATCCTATCCATGTAGGGCCCATGTTTAAAATTAAATTTCTATACAGATGAAAATGAGAAGCAACAACTTTAAAATTCCTATAACCTAATGGCTCTATATTCTTAATGTTATTGGTAGAGGCTTGCCATATTTTATTAGTTGCTAATAAAGCATCACCCTGAATATCCTAGAAGTATGATTTCCCATTCTATACAATATCTTTGTCAATTTTCCCTAGCTTGGCTATCACTCCTTCCTATTGCATAAACCTCTTATGTTGAATGAATAAATGTAGGGGTTTTGTAGGTTCCCCTATGACCCGTAAATCTAACCCATGTTCCCTTTTCTAGAAGATATTGTAGGCCTTAGCCCATCTAATCTAGTTTTTAGAAAAAGACAGAAAATCTTGGAACTGAATGTCCCCAATGAAGGGACTGGGGTTACTATCTCTTTCATCTTCTAAGAAGAAATTGTGCAAGTACAATTCGCATAGAAGGTGTTGGACCTGTTCATCCTGTTAATTACAACATTGGAAAAATTATTCAGTGGACTTAAATGTAGTAGGATTCCATGCTCTGACATCTTTTATCTTCAACAACAAATACCTTTCCACTATAAATAAGGCATAATTGGTGGTTGGTGATCTGCAAGACAAAACATCTGAGTAAAGAGAACAAACAACACTAGTTTGTTTATTAACCTATTCCAGTTGAGCCTGTGCATGTTTCACTTTCATTATTTCTTCCCCTAAGTTGGGAAAAGGTTTTATCTTTAGTTGCAGTAAGGTCATTAAATTGTTTTAGTAATTCCTGATGTTCTTGCAAAGGCACTACTTCCTTCCTATACCAGACTAATTCTTGTTGAATTTGAATCAATTCATTATGAAGCTTTTGATTGGAAGCTCTTTGTACTTAAGGGGTATAAGCAGGTGTTTCCTTTGGTTGGGTTTATTTGTCATATGTACGTATCAAATCAGTCTGCACAGAGACTTCAGTTGTCTCTTGGGGACTACAATCATTAGCTTGTACAACAAAATCTACATTTTTTGTGACAAAATCTGTTTAGGTTTCCACAGTATCTAATTCCTTTTTATGCTTCTAGGCCTTATCTACCTCTTTCAACCATTCCCTAATGTTTCACTGTTTTTCTCAATTATCTGCATTTCCTACACATTTTTATTAACTTAGCCCAAGTTGATTTTTCCTTCAAATGGGTTATGGCAGGAGAAGGTGCAACAACAGCTTCAGGTTCTAGTGGGGCTCTACTAGTATTAGGGTTATCATTTAATGAAATAATGTTTTCTTTAGGCACTAAAGAGGTTGTGCAGACATTGAAATCTTGGCTGGATGGAGAAATTTTTTCTTTAGATGTCAGAGGAGTTGTATCCACATTATTGTCCTGGTCTAATAAGACAGTATCCCCTGACTGATTTTCAGACTCAGATGCTCTCTCTATCTGGTCTTCCTTATTCAAACATTCATTATCAGAGGGAGATAAATCCCTCAAATCCTGCAATTCATCGGTGGACAGTAGGATTTCAGTGTGATCAAAACTGCCAGCAGAGGTAGAGTGGTTCGAAAGATACCTCTTCTCCTCAGATTGTTCAAATGGGTTCCTAGCATCAGAAGATTCTCTCATATTTTCTAATACTTGAGCCATTTCCTCCTCATAACCATGTAAAGGTGCATTTTGAGGGCTCGGAGGGGGTGTATAGGATGGCCCTGTCTCATCTGGAAATGTTGAGGTATTTTGTTGTAGTTTTATTCTTTCAGACCATCTCCATTTTACTGGACCTGAGGTCAAGACATGGGTTCTCTTCCCTCTAGCTTTCCTATGGATTGGCATGTCAGTTCTTGGATGCTCAATTCCTGCTCTATCAGGTTTTTCTTCAGGGGAAGGTAGGGAAGGATTGAAAAATATATCCCATGCTAGCTAATGTTTGTTTAATTCATGAACAATAATTAATTTTATCATGCGATGATGGCTAACAACTACCTGAGGTTTTTTAGCTTTCCTAATCCGAAGAGCAGTGTCATGCAATATAGAATTCAAGAAAAAAGGAAAATAAATTGAAATATTTTGTTTAAGTACATCTAACAATTTGAGTTGACGAGACTTTACCACATCCTGGCATTCGTCACATGTGATATACTTTTGGATGATGATTACCAGTTCTCGCCAAGGCTGCTTCAAGGATCCAAGGTCAATACCTTTTCCTTTTCGTACCAACTACTCATCTGGGTCCTGATATACTAAAAATGTTTCTTGTATGAGGACATGTTTATCAGTCCACATTTTCCCTTCCATTGGAAGTCTAGAGACCTTAACAATTACTTCTTCGGAGACTAGTATAATTCTGCCTTTAACTATGGTATGCCCTTCCTGCAGGTTCTGCAAGAATTCAATTGCTATCTCCATGTTGAACCATTGTAGCTTGTTCAGATATGAAATCCAACCAAATTTCTGGAGAACAGTTCGAGCCAATTCTGTAACTTGAAATATTGTGGGTTCATTGCGAAGAGAGTTTCCACCCATAGCTATTGTGCTTTCAGAACTGATTTCTTCACCCTTCTGCATGTGCTTCTCTTGGCTCTATTAGTTAAAAACAACAAAAATACTACATGCAACTCTTATAAAATTGATTATTAGAAATGTGACTTCATGACGTTAATGTAATGATTTTTTTGTCCAATCATCTTATCCGAACAGAGTCTCATAGTTGATTCGCATGCCTATTTATTTAGGTATTTGTACCACCTCCAATGACATAAGGGCATCCATGGCCTTTAAGCACAAGGAAAGAGGAAATGTGGCAGAAATCATTAATTCACATGAAATAGAAGTTAGAAGCTAGCAACCATCACAAATGTACATCAGATGGAAATGACCAAAAAGGGAGAAAAGTGAAGGAGCAATGATGAAAAGGATTTTCTATTTTGACGACATAATATGACGGAAGAATGATAGGTGAAAGATTATGATGAATGTTTTTATCACTCAATTTGGCATAATTAAGATAATTCATATAAAATCACAGTTGATTATGCATATAGGTTATTATAACGATAACACTTAGTCAAACAGTACATTCCGCTTCAGGAATGGATCAATAGGAGATAAGGGGAATGTAAAATAATTGGTTGCTATAAAAAATACTCCAATACCAAAATCAGAGCCACTGCTACTAGCAGGCATCCATATCCTTGACAGGGTTGTTGTTTTAACCTAGAAATGAGCTAGAATCCTCTATTTAAAAGTAGACACTTTTATTATTTTTTAGAGAGAACACTATGCTGGTGTGGTGGCCAAATAGTCATAGTTCCATTCACAGGGATTTAATAGAGTGATCAAGCTAGCTCGTGACGAGACCTCCTGTCCTTCAAGAAGTTTTAGCTGTCGAGAAGGTCACTACCCTAGTGTGGTGGCCATTGTGGGAATGTCATTTGTTATATCCTCATGATCATGGTAGGCTGGCTCATAACGAGTCCCCCTATCCTCTATTTTAAAAAATTTCACATAGAGACATATTTTATTTTTGTTATAAATGGAGGGAGGATCATTAACTCTTTAAGAGTTAGGGATGGTGTAAGAATTAGAAAAAAAGAAATGCCAATAAAAATGATGCCCTTATTCCCATATCCACATGCAAAAGAGAATTACCACTTGAGAGTGTGATAAGGTAAACCAACATAATATTATGATAATGAATTGTGTGATAATATGACTGAACAAGAGATATCCATCCAATCAACCATGTCAGCTTCCAAAGTAAAGATATCCATCAAAATTTCAAAAAACATAATATTAGTAATATTACTGCTTTTCTCTTCTTTAGGTGCAAATTCCTCATTCAATAAAATGGTTTTTATGGCGAGAATGTATAAAGGAAGAGTGTATATTTTAAAATAAAATCAGAAAAAAAACAAAATTTTTCTACTTTGAACACAAAACTTTTAAAAAAATCAACAAAAAAAAGCATATGTTCAATTGGTTTGAACAACAGTTGTTCAATCAATTGAACAACGGCTATTCAATTGATTGAACAAAAAAATAAAAAAATAAAAATATTAATAAAAAAACATACTAAAAAATAACTTTTCATTTGGTTTGAACAGCAACTGCCCAATCGATTCAAGAGCAATTGTTCAATTGATTGAACAACAAAAATAGAAACGCACAAAAGGAAAAAAATATGGCTATTCATTTTCTTTCAACAACAGTTGTTGAGTCGATTGAAAAACAGTTGTTCAATTGATTGAACAGTAAAAAGCACACAAAAGAGAAATAAAATGGAATTCTTTTATGCAATGATGAAAAAAAAACTGTAAATTACAATAAAATGCAGGAAGCATATATACACTATTTACAAAAAAAAAAAAAAAAGTAACAATTTTTTATGAAATTGAAGCTGTTGGGTCATTACTCCCTACAACTAAGTTTTGGATATTGGAATCTTCACGCACGTGCTAGCAAGAAGATATTTTTGTGAGTATATTATGATAGAGGCACACCCAGTGTCCATTTACTCGAAAGGTAGAGTCGAATCTATCTATGGTGGTCAAAGTAATGGTACCGTTGATGTGCACTTCTTGAATTTCATATGGCCTGAGCCACCTTGTTTGTAATTTACCCAGGAAGTCTTGGAATCTAGAGTCGTAGAGGAGTGCCAAATCTCCTTTCTGGGACATCTTCTTTTTTATGAGGTTGCCATGCCACTTAGCTCGTTGTTGTTGAATAATTGCAGTGCGTTGTAGAGCAAGTAGCCATGCTTCATCTAATTCATTTATCTATTGAAGTCTTTTAACTTGGGCCTCTTTCAAATCCAGCCCTACTTCCTGGGTTGTTCTAAGAGTCTTTATCTCAAATTCAATGGGGAAAATTGGTTCCTTTCCAAATACAAGGTGGTATGGATAATATTCAGTAGTGTTTCTCCAAGTTGTGTGATAAGCCCACAAGGCCTCTCGCAGTCTAGTAGCCCAATCCCGGTGATGTGTCAAGATTGTTTTAGTGAGAATTGCTTCGATGACTTTATTGGTACTTTAGACCTACCTGTTCACCTGTAGGTGGCAGGGAGAAGTGACTCTATGAGTGATATGGTGTTTCCATAGAGTGGCT